>NW_026847771.1:10366293-10398793 GCF_025583915.1 Anolis sagrei ordinatus | reverse complement strand
AAATGATGTTTTAATTGTTTTTGCTGTTGTAAGGTCGCCCTGAGAAGGGTAGGGTACAAATGGGGGAAATAAATAAATAAATAAATAAATAAATAATAAATTGGACATTGGACAACTCTTTGGTCATTGGTTGGATGCAATATTGGACTGGCTAGGCCAGAGGTGTCACTTTCCAGGAGTTGTTAGCCTAGCCAGCATGCCCAGTGATGAAACCTGATGGAAACCATAATCCAACAACATTTAAAGAGTTAACATTTCCTATTTCTCAAATGGGCCTTTGGTCTGATCATGTTTTTTTTTTCTTTTTGGACAGTGGTAGAGAATAGAGAAAGGTTGCAAATGAAATATGGTGATGTTTTGGCATCTCATCAAATTAATTTATTTCTGGCTTGGTGATCACCCAGTGAAAGCTTCACTTGTTTGTATCATCTCCCTAAGCCAGCTCCTTTACACCCAACTAATGCAAAGAGGCATAAATCCTGGCAGGTCTTGGTTATTAATCATTAAATACTGAACTTTAATTAATCCTTGGCTGAGGAGCATATAGTTTTGCAATATTGGCTGAGGAATGCATGGTTATGCAATAGTCCTAGGCAACCAGCAGCTTTGTATAGATTTGACCAGATGGCAGGGAGGCTTCTTAGCCAAACAATGTCATTAGCCAAGAATTCCGTTCCCTTCTTTCTGAATTCTTCCAAGACTTCTGTTAGGAGCCTTTTGAAATGCTGCCAAGTATGTAGCAACCTCTGTTTATGTCCTGGGAAATGAAAAAATCGTTATTGCAGTTGCTGGAGCCTGGATCAGTTTTGTGGTAAATGTGCAGACCAACAACCAGATGGGCTCTGATGGAGCCAGCCCTACTGTGTAGCCCAGTGATGTTCAGTAAACATTGAGCATCCCCCTTATGGGAAATGGTCACAATGCACTGGGGGCTTTTAGGTTTTGGAAGAAGGCAAACCAAAGAAGAAACACCAGGCATATCAGTATTTCTCAATCTGGGGGTTGGGAGCCCTGGAGGAGTCGTGAGGAGGGTGTCAGAGGGATCGCCAAAGACTATCAGAAAACACAGTATTTTCTGTTGGTCATGGGAATTCTGTGGGAAGTTTGGCCTAATTCTATCATTGGTGGGGTTCAGAATGCTCTTTGATTGTATGTGAACTATAAATCCCAGCCACTACAACTCCCAAATGTTAAGGTCTATTTTCTCCAAACTCCATCAGTATTTACATTTGGGCATATTGAGTATTCGTGCCAAGTCTGGTCCAGATCCATCATTGTTTGAGACAAAGTATTATCTGGATGTAGGTGAACTACAACTCCAAAACTCAAGATCAATGCCCACCAAACCCTTTTAGTGTTTTCTGTAGGTCATGAGGGTTCAGTGTGCGAAGTTTGTCCCAGTTCTATTGTTGGTGGGGTTAAGAATGCTTTTTGATTGTAGGTGAACTATAAATCCCAGCAACCCCCAAATGTTAAGGTCTGTTTTCTCCAAACTCCATCAGTATTTACATTTGGGCAGATTGGGTATTCGTACCAAGTTTGGTCCAGATCCATCATTGTTTGAGTCCACAGTGCTCTCTGGATGTAAATGAACTACAATTCCAAAGCTCAAGGTCAATGTCCACCAAACCCTTCTAGTATTTTCTGTAGGTCATGAGGATTCTGTGTGGGAAGTTTGTCCCAATTCTATTGTTGGTAGGGTTCAGAATGCCCTTTGAATGTAGGTGAATTATAAATCCCAGCAACTGCAACTCCCAAATGTCAAGGTCTATTTCCCTCAAAGTACATCAGTATTTACATTTGGACATATTGAGCATTCGTGCCAAGTTTGGTCCAGGTCTATCATTGTTTGAGTCCAAAGTGCTCTCTGGATCTAGGTGAACTACAACTCCAAAACTCAAGGTCAATGCCGACCAAATCCTTCCAGTATTTTCTGTTGGTCATTGGAGTTGTGTGTGCCAAGTTTGGTTCAATTCCATCGTTGGTGGACTTCAGAATGTGCTCTTTGTAGATGAACTATAAATCCCAGCAACCACAACTACCAAATGACAAAACCAACCCCCCCAACCCCCTCAGCATTCAAATTTGGGTGTATAGGGTTTTTGTGCCAAATTTGGTCCAGTGAATGAAAATCCATCCTGCATATTGGATATTTGCATAACGATTCATAGCAGTAGCAAAATTACAGTTATGAAGTAGCAACAAAAATAATTTTATGGTTGGGGGTCATCACAACATGAGGAACTTTACTAAGGGGTCGCGGCATTAGGAAGGTTACTAGAATTAATTACTAGACGATCAATGAATGCTTACTACATTTGCAAGTTGGGATCACCTTCAGTTGCCTTAGCATCAGGCGGGGGGGGGGGGGGCATTATTTAAACTGTTATGTTTATTCATATCATGATCTGATCACCATACTCAATATATCTCATATGCATGGGGGTATTGGGGCAATGATACAAAAGGTTTGCTAGGCTAGACCCTCTTTCACTCAGACTCAGCCCCCCCGAAACTCAGCCCCCCCGAACCCCCCTGAAAAAAATTCAGCCCCTCCCCCTGAAACGAAATCCTGGCTACGGGCCTGCTTAGCATCATCTCCTTTTGCTCTGTGGAAATATTATTCAGTGCATGTGAGGAAGATAGAGTAAGCATTTGCTGATAATGAACTCCCCCATTGAAGGGGATGGATGGTATTTGCTTTTGGGGCTGCCTCCTTGGTGCAAGGTTGGAGCCTTGCTTTCTTGAGCAATGAATAAATCATGCTCCCCCCTGAAAGGAGCTCACAAGCATGACTGCATTGGCTGCTTAGGACATCTTCGATGATGCAAATGCTGCTTGGTTACGAAAGGCAAACATACAATCCCGTGCCATTCTACACTCTGACATTTGACTTCTTCAGCAATGAGCCTGTTTTCTGCAAAGGGATGAATCGAACCAGAGAGAATGGTTAATTCTCACATACTGGTAAACCTCCGTAAATGGAGTCAATGTGTTCCTGGTCATTGCTTCTTTAGCAGAAAATTAGGTAAACATGAGATGGAAGCAATTAGTATCCGTCCCTACACTATAAAAAGAGACTAATTTATGCTGTTTGAGCATTTTTTTATTCAAAGCAAGATATGTGCAAATGAAATGAAACTATCAGGTTAGGAAAGCCTTGCCTAAATATACAAGGGTTGAATGAAAAGTAATGCCTCCACCTTCGTTACTTGGGTTTGGATGGGAATATTTTAATAAATCAAATGCAGAAATAATCCTTAGAATGTGCTCTTTAACTACCACTATTCACTTTTCCACATAATCACAAGACAATTGGATACATTTCTGCCGACAATGAAGAAGTTTCCTGAAGCCGTCATGGAAGAAGTCAACAATCTATTTTCGCAACCGATTGTGCACAGATCTTCGAAATAGCCAAGCAAAGCAATAGTGTGACCCACATGTTCTTGTGAAATGCTGACTATGCTTGAAATTTCTCTCTGAGTGATACGACAATTGTCTTGAATCAATCTGTCAACCTTTTGCTTGTGAAACTCAGTGGTTGCTGTCACAGGATGTCCAACTCTTTGTTTGTCATGCAAGTCAGATGTTCCCACCTCAATATCTTTAAACTTTCTCATCCAATGACACACAGTACTCACATCAACACAATCACCATAAACAGCTTGCATTCTCTGATGTATCCCCTTTGGGTGACACCTTCTGCTGTCAAGAATTCAATGACTACACACTGCTTAAGTTGTATTGACTGACCGTCTGCACAGGGTTCCATACATCGCACTTTAACAACACAACCATTCAATGCTAAGGCTTCCCGCCAAAATGGAACTGTAGAGGAGAGTCTACTGAACAAACCAGTACCTGCCGCATACCAGTACTGCCATCTGTTGAGGAGTTACGAAGGTGGAGGCATTACTTTTCATTCAACCCTAGTAGTAAATCAGTTTGAATCTTCCACTGATCACTTAAAAGCTTTTCACAAACAGGTTGGAGAAGCCAAGCATGGAGCCTGAAGGGAGACGAAGAGAGGAACCAACCATATATGTAAGGACTCAAACACTCCTACTTGGATAGAGCAAAGGAGGCCTCTCTGGTCCTACAGAGACCAAGGGGAAGTCCATCAGCACGTCATGAAGACAAATCCAATTTCCCCATCATGCTCCTCAACTATGGAAAAACAGAGGAACATGCTACTCCTCATGACAACATCAAAGGAGGGAATTGATCCAAAGTAAGAAGAGAAGGTGGGTGTGGACCTGAGAAAGATTAAGGTTATCTTTTATCAGCAGGACCTCTGGAATCAACAAATGGTGAAGGGTGGAGGGTGGTGGAGGAGTGTTGTTGGGAAAGAGGTGAGGAGGACCTGTTTCAACATCAGATAAGAGAATGGAAAGCAACCAAAAAAGCAATGATGCAAGGGGAGCAGCTTCCTAGCTCAAGAAGGAAACCAACTCAGAGACGGAGGAGGAAGCAGAGCTTTTCCTCAGCATCTGGAGGGCAGATGAAATGGGAATGAGCTAGCTATCCTTCTCCACAAGTTGGGGTGGGGTTCATCGGGGCAGGAGGCAAAATTTGTAGGGTCGAGGGATGCTCCCCAGCCCAGTGGACTCTGGAGTGATGTCAATGTCCTTGGGGTCCATCAGGGGTTTCAGCTTGAAGTTCTGCAAGATGGTGGTGAGGAAGATGAACAGTTCCATGAGGGCAAGGTTTTCACCCAGGCACACTCGCTTCCCTGTAAGGAAGGATGGGAGGAAGAGGGAGGGAAAGAAATGACAGAAAATATAAGGAAAATATGGAGAGTTGTTGTAGGTTTTTCAGGCTTTATGGACATATTCTAGAAGCATTCTCTCATGACGTTTTACCTTCATCTATGGCAAGTATCCTCAGAGGTTGTGAGGTCAAAAAAAGCAATGACCTCACAACCTCTGAGGATGCTTGCCATAGATGCAGGTGAAACATCAGGAGAGAATGCTTCTAGAACATGGCCACATAGCCCAAAAAACCTACAACAACCCAGTGACTCCAGCCATGAAAGCCTTCAACAATACAATATGGAGAGTATCTCATAAGTCCCACATATGAATTCTTGCACCATTGCAAAAGATTAGGTTTCACTATCAAAATGCCTCATGTGTGAATCTTTCTCTCCAGAGGGCTTATAATACACTGCTGGTGATGTGTGGAGGCATAAGTTGCCTTTCATCTGAAGATCATGTTTTTGCATAGAGGTATTAATGTTTCAGGTATGGGAGTGGTTCCATTGCAAGTTGATGCATATTACAAATGCTCATGCATGGTTGCATGGCCATCTAAATAGATGCATTGTAAATGGGTTGATGAAAGATGGCCATTGCACATTGATATGCATTGTGCATGTGCATCAATGAACAATGTACATTTAGTTGTGAAATGTTGCAATTCACTAAGGGACAGGTTTTGGACATCTGCCATGTAACACAGAGACAGAAATGCTATTTTCAGTATCTTTGATATAGAATCTTGCTCTATAACGTGCAATGTTGATGTATCTATTCAGAAACATTGGAAACACCAGCATGTGTCACAACAAAGGTGTAGGGAGCAAGAGCAGCTGGCAGTTTGAACATCAATGAGACCAAGAATCCACTCTAGACTATGATGCTAGAGATAGGGCTCAGGACATTGGATAGCTCCTTTGAGCTCAAACTAAATCTTGGAGTGGATTCATTGCCCCACTGACATGGGAGTCTGCAGCTGCAACATGTGTAATAATTATGAAAGGCTCTCCTTCTTTGGCACTTTTTTACACAGAGGTTGGAAAGTCATCTTTAAAGATTGCTTTAGTTGTTTAAGTCATTATAAAAGAGGATTAGACTAGATGGCCCCTGGACTCTCTTCCAACTCTGCTCTTCTTCACACTTTCATCCCAGCAACAACCCTATGTGATAGGCTAAGTGGGAGTGAATGGCTCAGTATAATGACTCAGGGAACATTGGAACTTGGCTCCCCCAAAATCCAGTCTGGTGTTCTAATTGCTGTACCATATTGGCTATGAAAATGTTTTTTCACCTGCAGAGAAAGCCATAAATGCATCATTCCTCTTGAACCGCCCATTCTCATCCAGGAAATGGGTTGGGTCAAAGTGGTTTGGGTTCTTGAACTGTGTTGGGTCAAACTGAGATGTGCAGAGCAATGGGATGATGTTGAGATCCTGGGTTTGGAGGAAGAGAAACACAAAAAGAAGAAGGAAGAAAATATGGGTTACAACAATGGAGTCACTGTTAGACAAGCAGAGAGGGTTCACATACATCACATGCCTGTCAATTAAGGGCTGCTAGAAAGAGCTAGCTGTTACCCCAAGAGGGCTGTGGGAAAGAGCTAGTTGTTACAACAAGGGGTCAAGGAGGGCCCTGGGAAAGAGCCAGCTGTTACCCCAAGGGGTCACAGGAGGGCTGTGGGGAAAAGCCAGCTGTTACCCCTGGAAGTCACTGAAGTGTTACAAGAAAGAGCCAGCTGTTACCCCAAGGGGGTCACTGGAGGGTCACAAGAAAGAAACAGCTATTATTCTAAGGGTCACTGGAGTATCACAGGAAAGAGCCAGCTGTTACTCCAGGAAGTCACTGGAAGGCAGCGGGAATTAGCCAGTTGTTACCCCAAAAGGTCACTGGAGGATAATAATCAGCTATTACTCCAAGAAGCCAGTAGAGAGTTGCCATGGAGACCTGAAAGAGTCAGGTGTGCTTACTTCCCGAGGGACAGAGAAAGTATTGCCTTGTGTTTTGAACAATCATAAAACTAGCAATTATTTTTAGTATTAAATACTATTGCAAAACACAAATCCAAACAATCCTGGGTAAATAAGCTTGTGTAAAAATAAAGGAGATAGCTTAAGTAGAGTATTTTCCATGTAGATCAGGAGTGAATGATTTTAATTCGTTTGGTGGATAGTTTTCTATTGCAAATACATTTTGGTGTGCCAAAAACCTAAAAAAAATCTGAAAGTGCCAAAATATATTTTCAATGTTAAAGCCTGTGTATGTGTGCTGGCAACCTATTTAGAGAGTTGGAATCAATGGAGTTGTAATCTTTAGCCTTCTCTGTCAAAATGAGATGGTGTTTCACCAAAGTGTAATTGCAATACATTCCACAGCATTGAACCATTGCAGACAAACTGGGGTCAAAAAGCATAAATTTAGGTGCACCCTCAGATTATATAGAACAAAGGTGTCAAATTCATTTTCATTGAAGGTCACATCAGCCTTATGGTTCCCAACCTGTGGTCCATGGACCACTAGTGGTCTGCAAGAACGAAAATATGGTCCAAAGCCTCACCATTACTACATTGTTACCTCAAAACCACGTGGCAACTAGAGTGACTAGTGTCGCAAAATCCTCTTATAATGCTGAGGTAACAGGGAGGGGAGAGGCTGACTACCCACAAAAGATTACTACTACCACATCAGCTCTAGATTATTAAATATGGTTTTCTGCGGGCAAGCAGATGGCAACTACTGGATGGCATATGTTCTGCATCGGAAACTAGAGTGGATGTGGTCTATCTAATGCAATTTCCTGAATCAGCACCCCAAATAACCAAACCGAATCTAAAGTTGACCAAAAACTGATTTGTAACCATTTTGGTACTAATGTTGGAGAGTGGTCCTGGATCAAAGTGGTCCCTGGTAAAGTGATCCCTGGACAAAATGGTCCCTGGTCAAAAAATGGTTTGAGAACCACTGATCTAGATTGATGAAGGGTGATGAAAGTACTATATGAATATGATTCCCTGTATAAGACGGTTCCTTCAGTTTTCCAAACCTTGGGGAGGGTGTATCCACGGAAGTCAATCTCCCGCGTGATCGTATGGGGCACTCCCATGGGAACAATGTCAGCGTAGCGCTGGATTTCATGGATGACGGCATCCGTGTATGGCATCCGGATCCGATCTTCCATGCATGGACTGCGGTTAGGCCCAATGACTCGGTCAATTTCTTCATGGAGTTTCTCTGTGAAGAAGAGAATAGTGGAAAAAGTCCTGAGGTTGTATTCTACAGCCAGGGAACTGGGTGAGTATGGATAGGAAAGCATACATTAAAGGCAGGGACTTGCTTTGGGTGAAGGAGGAGAGAAAGCACTGCAAAGGCCAAGGAGGTTGTCACTTCAACCCTTTCATTTCAAGCAGAGCTTACTATTGCAGATCACAGAGGCCAAAATCCATTAGGTAGCAAGACCAGACTCTATAATTTTTAGAGTTGTAATTTAGACAGAGATGGGGAAAATGGTAGAGATAGCGAAGTTTGCATTAAAATTAGGAGGCTACTACACTGATGTTGAAAAAATTAATTGTATTTTCATTGAAAATCAGACTTTTAAAAATGTATTTAGTTAATTGTAATTCTATATTACCTTGCCACGGCGAAAGCTATATCACAATAAGAGTGAAAAATCCCTTCTATTAGGTTACTTCTTTGCTGAATGTGGCAAGAAGGAAATAGCTGCATAAATGTGTGAAAACTCTATTTTTGACCACACAGCCCCAAATTCATCTCTATAATGGTTTGAACAGATTACAGAGTTGGAGAACAGGATTTGAATTCCTGCTCAGCCAAACCACTGGGAGACCTTGGATAAATCACCCTCAGACAATGGCAAACATCTTCTGAACAAATCCTGCCCAAAGAACCCTGGTATAAGTTCACCTTAGGGTCACCATAAGTTGGAAATGTCTTGAAGGCTCACAACAACAGCATAACCTAGTTATGTAGAAACATTAACACTGAAATGCCAAATCAGGTAAATTTACAAAAAAGTAAATGGAATGTTGTTCTTTCACTCTTGCAGATTTCCAACTTAATTTTAGTTTGTTGCTTCTTGCCAAACCAAGGAACCTTTCCGAACTATGATCTAGAACAGTGGTTCTCAACCTGTGGGTCCTCAGATGTTTTGGCCTTCAACTCCCAGAAATCTTAACAGCTGGTAAATTGGCTGGGATTTCCGAGAGTTGTAGGCCAAAACATCTGGGAACCTACAGATTGAGAACCATTGATCTAGAACAATCTACTTTGATGTGGTCCAGCTTGAGGAGTGTAAAATTTGCTCAGTTTTCTTTTCCATCATGTGGCCCTGCACTGGAGTTCCCCATTCTTAATACATGGCTTCTACTTCTACTTATCCATGTGTCCATCACTTTACTTTGAAGAGAAGATGTTCCTCCAACCTTTCAGCATGTACCTCTTCTGCTCTCAGCACAGAATCATAGAACTGAAGAGAAAGTCCAGCTACTCCAAAACTTGCAACTGAAGGACTATGCAGCCAAAACATGCCTAGCTAGTCACCTTTCAGCCCATCTTCCCAGCTCACCTTCCACTTCAGGGTGCCTCAGGAGAATGCGGAGCCCATATTTCAAGGTCGAGCTGACAGTCTCTGTCCCAGCAAAGAAAAGGTTCACAGTGGTCTTTGACATGGTGTCTTCATTGAAATAGGTGTTCGGGTTGTTCTTTTCCTGCAGGAAGGAGACAACAACAGAAAATAATTTCCAGCTTTTTTTGTACCTCATATACCAATTGATACTCCTTTGTAATATATCACTGATACGGTCATTGTCCAGGTAGGAAGGCAGAGGCTGGAAGAGATGTAACTTACCTATGACTGAATCGAATGTTCCCACATTTGTTTTTTGAATCTTTCAAAAGATTAGGAGAAACACCTGCTATGATGACCCAGGAAATTTGGGTGCAGGTTACAGATCTCACTCTGTATTTCTGGCACCTTTAAACATACTGTACAGTGGGTATAAGTTTTGCTTATCCAACATAAACGGGTCGGCAGAATGTTGGATAAGCAAAAATATTGGATAATAAGGATAGACTAAGAAAAAACCAATTAAACATTAAATTATGTTACGATTTTACAAATTAAGCACCAAAACATCATGTTTTACAACAAGTCGACAGAATAAGCAGTTCAATACATGGTAATAATGTAGTAATTATTTTATTTATGAATTTAGCACCAAAACATTGCAATGTATTGAGACAGCTGTGATCTGGGTGGAAGGCAGACTGCATTGGATAATACAGAACGTTGGATAAGCAAAGGTTGGATAAGCAAGACTGCTGTATTTATCCAAAAAGGCTGCTACACTATAGAATGAATGTGGTTTGACACCACTTTATCTGCCGTGGCTCAATACTATTGAATCATGAAAGGCCTTCTTTGTCAAAGAGTGCTGATGCCTCACCAATCTGCAAATTCCAGGATTCCACAGCATTGAACCATGCAGTTAAAGTGATGTCAAACTACATTCATTCTGTGGTGTAGATGCATCCTTGGAGATGGTAAAGCTTGGACACAAAGATAGAGGCATTCAGCAAATCTACAACAGTTATATATCAATTAAACTGTTATGGCTTTTCTCTAAAGAAGTGGTTCTCAAAGTGTGCTCCATGGAGTCTTTAGGGCTCCGCGAAGCAAACCGAGGACTCCGGGCTTCCCTATATTGTTCTCTTTTTCCTTTTTTTGCACCGTGTGAGTTAGTCCACATGCACACTCTCCATTCATCTACCACTGGCCCAGCGCTTGCCTGATACAACACACAGTATATATAATACATAATATAATATATAAACATTTCTTGGGGCTCCATGAGAAACTTTTGCTTCAAAAAAGGGCTCCACAGCTGAAAAAGTTTGAGAATCCCTGCTCTAAAGAATTCTGGGAATTGTATTATACTGCAGATGCTACAGAGATATGATTTGAGATGCTTGACCACCTGGCTCCTATTGACAGAGCTATAGTTCCCAAGTTCCCTTTAAGAAAGAGGAAGAGAGGCTCAGCTGCCATGCTGAGGTTCTGAGGGTACCTGCTGGATTTTGATGAGGAAACAGTCAATGAAATCCCGTGGTGAATTGGGGTCCAGAGTCTGCCTGTTCATTTCCAGACGTTCCCCCACAAACGCTGCCAGCTTCAGGTAGTTCTTGTAGATCTGCTGATGAGGGCCAGGGATGTGTTTCATGATCTTTGGGAAGGTGAACAGCATCTACAGTGAAGGAGACAAAGTGCAAAATCACAGGCTGTGCACAATTTCAGGTGGATCAGTGTAATTACACCAAAGCAGGGTGGCCATGATGACAGAAAGCAATTTTTACAGGGAACTTTATGGATGCAGTCGATATGTCTAGCAGAGTATTTATGTACCAGTTCTCCAAACCAGTATAATTGGACTGCAATAAATAGAAGAGTGTTCTAGGTCAGCAATTCCCAACCTGGGGGTTGGGATCCCTCAGAGGATCATGAGGGGGGTGTCCAAGGGGTTGCCAAAGACCATCAGAAAACACAGTGTTTTCTGTTGGTCGTGGGGGTTCTGTGTGGGAAGTTTAACCCAATTCTATCGTATCTGGGGTTCAGAATGCTCTTTGATTGTAGGTAAACTAAATCCCAGAAACTAAAACTTCCAAATGTCAAGGTGTATTTTCCTCAAACTATACCAGTATTCACATTTGGGCATATTGAGTGTTCCTGCCAAGTTTGCTCCAGATCCATCATTATTTGAATCCACAGTGCTCTCTGGATGTAGGTGGACTACAACTCTCAAACTCAAGGTCAATGTCCACCAAACCCTTCTAGTGCTTTCTGTTGGCCATGGGAGTCCTATATGACATATTTGGTTCAATTCCATCATTGGTGGAGTTCAGAATGCTCTTTGATTGTAGGTGACTATAAATCCCAGCAACTACAACTCCCAAATGACAAAATAAATCCCTCCCAATCCCACCAGTATTCAAATTTGGGAATATTGGATATTTGTGCCAAATCTGGTCTAGTGAATGAAAATACATCCTGTATATCAGATATTTACATTACATTTCATAACAGTAGCAAAATTACTGTTATTTATGAAGTAGCAATAAAAAAAAATGGTTGTGAATAACCATAACATGAGGAACGGTTTTAAGGGGTTATGGCATTAGGAAGGTTGAGAACCACTGTCCTAGAGGCTAGCAAGTCCATAAGCACATGTGAAAACCTTCCACATTGAGAGAGGCCCATTATAAGGTCAAAAGCAAAGGATTCAAGTAGTAAAAGTTTAAACAAAAGAATATCTGCTGATATGTTCTTCCAGTTCTGGAAGTTTTTAGAATGGAACAGCTACTTCCCTTGTGCCTCTTGTAACAAGACTGAAATAGTCTCACTGCAAATTTAAGCTCACATCCTTGTTTATTGACATGGCAGCCTGGGATGAAGAGTGCAATTATATTTCTTGTTCTAACAAAAGCTCTTCCATGCACCCCTAAAGATGGTCAACCAGGAAGGTACTCCAAATGTTCTCATTGCCAATGCCATCCATATAGCAATAACCCTTCTAGTTCACCTTATCTTCGTCAGCCCAGCAGAATGGCATTACCATATATACTCGAAGATAAGCTGATTTTTTTCAGCATTTTTTTTGAGCTGAAAAAAAATCTCCCTTGGCTTATAATGGGTTCAAGGTCAAGGCCAGGCAGTGGAGCCTGGAGGCAATTGCTTGCAATATATGACATATTTCTCTCTCCTCTTCACCTCTCCTAACAATGTGTTTTCTTTTTCAGTCAAAAGGGAGGGAAGAGGAAAATGAGATATATTTCATATCCTTCTTGTTTGTATGGCTCTCTTTCAAACCTACCTAATTTCCTGGCTTTTTGTGTGTATCTAAATGTATTAACTTTAAATGAGAATTTGATTCCCTTGGGAGTTTTCCCTTCATATATTTGCAGGTCTTTGCAAATCCTATATACATATAGCTATCTAGAGATTTCCACGTACCTGTACATCTGTATCTATATGTATACATTATTTTTATATGAATTTCCCCCTCACATGTTTGCAAGTCTCTGCAAATTCTATATAGATATAATTATCTATATATAGAGAGATTTCTAGATAGATATATATGAATATAGATATATAGGGCTTGCAAATATTGCAGGAAGGAAAGGCACATATAGAGAGGATTTGCAAATGTTTCAGGGGGAAATGCATAAGTGAAATTAGTATATATAATTATAGATCTATATTTAGCTCTGCATTGTTTATATGGACTTTGAATATTTGCCTGTTACTATCTTGAAAGCTGGCCTGAGTCCCCATGGGGAGATTAATGCAATTTTATTGGTATCTATTTTTATTTCGAAATTTACCAGTAGCTGCTGCATTTCCCACCCCTGGCTTATACTTGAGTCAATAAGTTTTCCCAGTTTTTGTGGTAATATTAGGTGCTTCAGCTTATATTTGGATCGGCTTATACTTGAGTATATATGGCAATTAGTTTTAGTTCAATAAAAGTTTAAAAATGGCAATCTTTTTTTTTGCATATTTAAGGGACCTTTAGGAAAGATCCTCAATAATTTGCTTTTGAAGATGAGTAGGTGTTATTGTAAGTAAACCTAACCCATGGCAAAGTTTTACTTTCAGTGATCCCATAACCTCCAAGCAAGGCCTTACCTGCCCCCAGGTTGAGCTCATCAGCTTCCAGTTGTTGTTGATGAGGTCAAGCAATGTCAGGAACTTTTCGTCGGTGTATTCGAACCGATCTCCAAAAACTAGAGTGCTGATGATGTTGGAACCAGCACAGCTCAAGCAGAAAGTGGGGTCAAAGGGTTTCCCTGTGAATAAGGCATACAACTACTGGGTAAAATTGAACATCATGGCAAGTGTATCCAAATCTCCTAGAAGAACTAGATCCAAAAATGGTTGCACAATAAATACTGGATATAGAAGCTCAGAAAGACATTGCTACCCTCAGTAAAACTGGCTCATTGAAATGGCTAAGTCATTTTAAACATGCTTTTTCAAACAGCCCAATATCTGAGACAGAAATGTCTAAACACCTCAGGAGGGTATTCACCAGAACTAGATTTGAACAACGGGATACAATAGGTCAAACCTGGAAGGTTTAAACAATTTCCATATAATGAATGATTTTGTATCTCTGGAGTGTCAAGGTAGAAGATGTCCCATATATACTGTTTAGTTTTAGTTGTTTAGTTGTAACTTGTACAAGAAAGAGAGAAACTAATATCTCAGGCCATACATTATACAAAAGAGACACTGGCTTATTTTAATCATAATGTAACACCTTGCTTATTTTAACGTTGATTGTAATGTGGGTTGTTGTTGTTGTATGTGTTTTTTAATATATAATTTTATTAAAATGTAGACTGTTTTCAGTAGTAAGTGGGCAGTATATTGTGTTTTCTGCCCTGAGATCCTTCATAAACTGCACACACTACCAAAATCCAACCCTCTGGGAAGTCTAGTCAAAGAAACCAGGTTCAGGTTAATATAACCAGCATGCTTCTCTTTAATACTATCTGACCTAATTCCTTTGTCCTTAAAATAAGTTAGATTTTAGTAAAGAAACATTTCCCTATCCTGAAGTACTTTGAAAAAAACACACAGAAAATAGATAAAAACCCACCTTCCATTTTGTGGAATTCAGCTACCAGGAATTGGGCCTCCTCCTTGATCCGCTCTTCCATAGATCGCTTTCCCATCCCAAAGTTCTTGAAAGTGGTGATAGCAAACCTGCGCAACTGCCTCCAACACTCTCCAGTGCCATACACGATTCCTACACAGAAAGCCAGGGGAAGACAGAGGATATACTTATACATAGCTTGAAACTCTTGCCTAGTGAGTGTTGAGGCCTGTGAACCGTCTGAGGATGAGGGCGAGGATTTTCTGGTTGAGTCTGGTATTTCTGTGGGTAAAATGACAATGTTTTTCGAGACGATGGGAATGTTTTGGGTAGAACTGTTGTTGGGGAAACAGGCAGCGGTTCTTATGAAAATTGGCCAGGGGTTGACTCTGAAGGGAATGTGAAAGAGACAGGAGTATTACAGATAACTCAGCATTTACAGATCAGATGAGATAGTGTGAAACAGACAAATCTGGTATATTTCCCAGAGACTGAACAATAAACAAAGGGAACCCAGGTGTGAGAAAGAATGATATCATGGGCCAGAGAGAGCATTCTTAAGAAATTGGAGTCAATGTTTGGTGGGGAGATCAACATTGGATTTCATGTGTCAAGTTGCCTGTCTTGGGAGCTCCGAGTTAGGAGTTCTGTTCTTGGGTTTATATCTTGTTTCCCTGTTTAAGTTCCATGGCTCCTGATTGGATTACAAATCTTGTTTTGAGTTTCAAGCCTTTGGGATTATAGTCAAGTTCAAGTATCAAGCCTTTGGATTATGGGGGTGTTCATGCTTTCAAGGCTTTGGATATAATTCTAGTTTAAGGGCAACAACCCTTGGATTACAGTTTCTTGTTTTTGTCTCAAGTGATTTTTGGAATTCCTATTCAGAGTTGGTCATTGCTTTTTATTAAGTATCCGTAAATCTAGCTCATGTATTTTGAAACTGTTTTTTTTATTTTATATACTATTTTCTTAATAAACTTACTATTCCTATTCATCTGTGTGGTACTTGGGTGAAAAAGGGATCAAGTAGGTGGCTGGGCCACAGCAGTGAGGATCTCATAACATGGATGAGATCCAGCCTTGCAATTCACCAGTCTCCATGATGAATTGGGGTGGCAGTGGGACAATCCCAATGCCTTGGTCAGCAGCTGATGCTTCCTTATCACACATGGGGAAGCATTGCTGCACGGCTTAATCCTGTGGTAGCCCCATTATTCCTAATGAAACATGGGGGGGGGTTACTGTATAGGCGGTGCAGCATCGTACTACACTGCCACCCCATTTCACCCACAGAGCCACTCAGAAAGTCAGTCTATGTTGTCTGATGGGTGGCACAGGGATCTGTGAGTGAAGTGGGGCAGAAACATCCTAGGATGCTTATTTTTTCACTTGTGATGAGGTTGTCATTGTGGTGGGATAATCAATATCTGTTCATTAAGAAACATGTAGATGCTCTCCTCTGCTATGAAAGAACCACTGCATTCATTATTCACCTAAGCTTTTTGGTCCCGTGACATATTCCATTCTCACTATCAAATATTTTGAGAACCATAGAGACAACAAATAAAATTGAGAGCACCAACTTGTGGTAGCCATGTGTTGTCATCCCGAAAGATTCTCCATTGGGACAGTGATTGATTTATGCACAGAGATGTTGAATGTTGACACTGTTTAATAGGTATGGCCCTGAAATGATGAAGGCATACATATGCAATGCCTTTATCACCTCTCTTGTGCAACTCCTAATCACTTGATCCAAATTATGCCAGAGTGGATTTGTGCAGAAGTCATTGATACTATGTATATGTTTAACTGTTAGAGTATATGTTTGTGTTGTAACAGTAGCCAAAACTAGAGTTATCTGGTTTGAATCCACAGTAAGCGTTGCCAAGGAGACCAGGCAGGCTAGCGCAGGAGAGTGAGAAGTGGGCGGAGCCAAGGAGGAGAAGTTATGTGCATCTTTGGAAAAGGGGCAGTCTGAATCAGAGAGTCAGTGTGTGAAAGTGAGAGGCTTGAAAAGCCTGGGAGAGAGGTGTGTGTGAATAGCTGGAGGTTTTTCAGTCTAGGAGGGTTGAAGGGAGAAACCTGACCAGTTTCTTTAGTTAAAGTAGACTAAAGGAAGCTTGTTAAGATCCCTAGTCGAGGAAGGACTAGAGATCAGGGATTTGATCAAGGAAAGATCAAATTGGAAGGCTATTCATATTAGGAAACCTTGTTCACCAAAGTGCTTCACCTCAGTAAAAGTTAGCCATGAGCTGTGTCATCTGTGAGAGTGGACTGTATTACAAACCAAGTGTTATTCAAAGTTCTATAAGTTATTTAACAGCCTGCAACCATACGCTTTGTACACAATAAACTTGTTATCTTTTGTTGAAGACCGTCTCATCTCCATTAATCTGCATCTGTAGAGCCAGATCTCATCGGTGGTACCTCAAATACCTCACGTTGGTGGCAGTTACCTTAATTTACAAACAATAACAGGCCTCCTCTATAACAAATTCTTATACACAATTGAGGCCTGAGATTAATTCCCTCCATAATCATCCACACCTGTACATTTGGTGCGTGCGTCCTGTACAATTGGCTAGCACCTGTACAATTGGTGGCAGCATCTTCACAGGATTGACCCCAGAACTGTTGAACCCAGAACTGACTTTGAAATAAGTACCCATTCCTGCATCTCCTGTCAATGCAAAGTTTCATGGAAAACATATATCCTTTGGCCATGAACAGTGTTCATTTCCCTCAGAATAGCAACCAATGTTATCAATACCATGGTCATCTATGGCCTCTGGAGTAAGCGTTATAGGATCAAATGGCTTACTTTGACCCTGGCTCTTACCATTTCCTTTGCTCCACATCTGGACAGCAGGGAAGTCACCTCGGCCACTGAACTCTTCTGCCTTGTCAATCAAGGCCTCTTTGAGCACCTGGTAGCCAGACAGGACCACACATGGTCGAGAGCCCAAGTAGAAGGTGTACATCGGACCATAGGTCTTGCTGAGCTAGGAAGAAAGGAGAAAACTGATACAGGATGTGTGGCTCCAGCTGGAATTGTGCGTACACACCATTAGAGCTTTTGTGTGGTGCATATTCTTGGAGTGTCTGAATTTTGGCATGAGTCCACTCCTCTGAAATGAGGAGAAGGAATCTCAGGGCTGGGACTATACCTTAAAGGTGAGTATATATCTAATTTCCTTGGTAGATTGGACATACTGTTTGAACGGCTTACTCTGTACAGCTGTGACTGATGTTTAATGTATCACAATGGTCTCATCAGGGGTGGCCCCCATGTAGGCATGTAGCCGGGGGGGGGGGGCTTGAGGGGCTTCAGCTCCCCCCCGAAATTCTCATGGTGGTTCGCGAAAAGGCCTTACTGGTGCATTATTTAAACTGTTATGTTTATTCATATCATGATATGATCACCATACTCAATATATCCCATATGCATGGGGGTATTGGGGTAATGATACAAAAGGTTTGCTAGGCTAGACCCTCTTTCACTCAGACTCAGCCCCCCCCCAACAAACTCGGCCCCCTCCCCAAATCGAAATCCTGGGTACGGGCCTGCCCCCATGATATCAATCTTATAACATCACCAATCCCATCACTACCATAAAGCTATCACAAGGATCATCCCTGGGTTTCAAGTTTCACTATTTATAATTTCAGTGATTGAGATAGTATTAAACTGACATTATGTGTAGGTTATGGCTTCAAGTTGCCTATTGATTGATATTGACTACGTGTTTTCCAAGGCAAGGAATATTCAGAAGTGGTTTTGCCACTTTATTCCTCTGAAATATAGCCCATAGCACCTGATATGAACTGGTGATTTCCCACCCAAGCACTAACCAGGACTGACCCTGCTTAACTTCTAAAATCAATGGGAATCTGGCACCTTTAGCGTATTATTTAGGCCTGGCAACTGTGCTCCTCTGAATAAATATTTCCAAGGAAATGTTAAAAAGTGTTGCCATAAGTCAAAGCTGACCTGCAGACACATAACAGACATATAAGGAATGTGTTATGCAGACACATAACTAATTTGTTTTCAATTTGTTTTATTTCAGAAGGCACATTTAGTGAAGTGCAAACAGTTTTTGCATTTTGAATTCTGTTTGTACTAACTGAAGTGCGGCCAAATGAAGTCTAAAAATGTATATGGTCAGTGTAGACCAGTTGTTCCCAACCTTTCTTTTTGACCAGGGACCATTTTGACCAGAAACCACTCTCCAACATTAGTACCAAAAGGATTAGAAATCACTTTTTGGTCAATTTTAGATTTGTTTTGGTTATTTGGGGTACTGAATCAGAAAACTGCATTGGATAGACCACATCAGCTCTAGTTTCTGATACAGAACATATGCCATCCAGTAGTCACCATCTGCTTGCCCACAGAAAACCATATTTAATAATCTAGAGCTGATGTGGTCTATCCAATGCAATTTTCTGAATTAGCACCCCAAATAATCCCAGGAACAGGCCTCAAAAGCAAGGTGCAAGGCCCAGGAAACTGTCCCTAATGGCTTTAATAATAGTAATAATAACTTTGGGGGGACTAATCAGGGTCTTACAAAGGGCTGCTTTCCCATTAAAACTCTTGTGTTTGGCAATAGGAGCTAATAGTAATATTAATAGTAATAGTTATTTTGAGGGACCAAACAGTGTCTTACAGAGGACTGCTTTCCATTGTAACTCTTGTAACTCTTCCATTGTAACTCTTGTCAATGGGAGATTATTATTATTATTATTATTATTATTATTATTATTATTATTATTATTATTATTATTATTATTACAATTACTACTACTTTGGGGTACTAAACAGGATCTTACAAAGGGCTACTTTCTCATTATAGCTCTTGTGTTTGGCATCTGCTAGCCCACAGAAAACCATATTTAATAATCTAGAGCCGCAGACCTAATTTTAGGTCTCGCAGTCCACCAGTGGGCCATGGCCCAAGGTTGGGAAGCACTGGTGTAGACATATAATGCAGTGAGATGAGGAAGTGGGGTGGGGTTTAGACTATCACAACAGAATTAATGCACTTTGATACCACTTTAACTTCCCAAGCTCAATGCTATGGAATCCTGAGAGTTCTCTCTCTGTGTGTGTTTTTCTGCCAAAGGGTCTCGGTGCCTTACCAAACTACAGCTCCCAGGATTGCATAGCCTTGAGTCATGGCAGTTAAAGTGATATCAGATTGCATTAATTCTACAGTGTGGATGCGTCCTTAGAAGATGGTGGACTTTGCTGGAGATTTCTGAATAGAAATTAGATAGCTGCTTAATTAGCTTTAGTTTGGATTTAAAGCATTGGCAGGTGGCTGTACTAGATTATCCTTGCGCCGCCCTGTCATTTCCATGATTGTGGGATCTCATGGTCATAAGATGACCTGCTATATATTTTTTTCAGTGGTCCACATTGCCATTGATCAGCCTTTGAAAGGGGCATCTTTTCCCACCTTGCTGAACCCAAAGCCATGCTATTCTTTGACTACCAAAATAATTGATCACCTGGATCCCAAGCCTGCAGTGGTGGAGATTGCCTTACCTCTTTCAGAGAATTGATCAGCTCTTTAACATCCACTTGGTGCATGTTGCCAATGAAAGGCAGTGGAGTGGGTCCCGGAGGCAGGGTCCGATACTTCTTTTTGGAGGAGAAATGGAGAAAGAGAAGGCATGATATGGCCATGGCCAAAAGAATGGTGAAGGCTCCACTGAAGTCCATCTTGGTGCCAAAGAAAAACTCCATCCTTGGTGCTCGTTGATACCTCGTAGTCTTCAAATGGTATCAGTTGCTGAATATATATTGGGAGGAAACATTTTTAAATACGTTTCTAGGTCTTCTTGCATCACTTCTTACTTGACAAACAGTGTGTGTCCTCTTTTGTCATTCATCAACCACAGTTAGCACAGCTGATGGCTGAGCTGCCACCCTATCCATGCCAGATACATAGATGTAATGCCTGCCCTTGACAGGAGAATTGCTCTGCAAACATTTCTTTTCTCATCTATGTTATTTTGTTCCAAGTGTCACTGTCCTTATGAGCCCCTCAGGCAAGGAATCTGGTAGGATTTTGTTTTCATGTACAAGTTGAGTATCTGTTACTCAAAATGCTTGGGTCTAGAAATGTTTTCAGTTTTGGATATTTATATAAACATGTATGTGCATGAGATGTCTTGGAGATGGAACCCTTGTCTAAACACAAAATTTATTATTATGTGGTGTATGCCAGATACACATGCCCTAATAATTATTTTATACAATATTTGTAGTAATATTGTTTGGAAGGACAACTGAGTTTGTGTATACTGAACCACCAGAAAGCAACTCTCAGCTATCTATCTTAGCCCCCAGTGGCACAGTGGGTTAAACCCCTGTGCCGGCAGGACTGAAGACCGACAGGTCGCAGGTTCGAATCCGGGGAGAGGTGGATGAGCTCCCTCTATCAGCTCCAGCTCCTTATGTGGGGACATGAGAGAAGCCTCTCACAAGGATGAGAAAAACATCAAATCATCCAGGCGTCCCCTGGGCAATGTCCTTGCAGACGGCCAATTCTCTCACACCAGAAGCGACTTGCAGTTTCTCAAGTCGCTCCTGACACAACAACAACAAAAAAAAGCTATCCATGTGGTCGATTTTGGACTTTGGAATATTTGAGAATTCTGGATAAGGGATGCTTGACAGGTCAAGCATCCCTACAGACGAAGGCTTGCGTCATATTTACACAGGTGTGGATTAACTATGCTTGTGTGTCTCTCTTTTTGACATAAGTTGCTGAAGCCCTCCTCTCTCCTGCATAGCCATTCCCATCCCTCCGAACTGTCTTAATTTGGCAGGAATATGTGTGATTCATTGTCTGCCTGTTCACTTTTCCAATAGCTTTTAAAATGTCTCAGTTTTCTATTTCATCCTCCCACTTTTCCTGCTTGTTCTCAGCTTTCTTCCATTGCATCAAACTAATTTCAGAGTTTGAAAGTAGTTGGCACTCAGTTAATATTGGATTGTACTTTTGTGCTTTTCCTGCATGGCAGAGGGTTGGACTAGATGGCTCATGTAGTCTCTTCCAACTCTATTATTCTCTGGCCCCATCAGATGTTTGGTGATATTAGGTTGCAACACATCTACACTGCCATATAAAATCCAGATTATCTGATTTGAGCAGGATTATGGCAGTGTAGACTCCCGAGCCCCTGGTGGTGCATGTTGTGGTTCAGTTGATTCTGAGCCAGAAACTGAACCCTCTTGTGAGCCTGAAATGTTCCTTGATGAAGAGGATGATGGGATTCAGATTTCTGTGCCTCTTGCAGACACTGCACCAGAGGAGTCTACAAGTCAGTTCTCATGGGAAAAGAATGTCAGCGAAGTAGATAACGACCAGGTGCAGTGGCCTTCACTTGCTCAGCTGTCTCATGCTGATACTGATAGAGAAGACAGCAGCCTTGATAGTGATTTAATGAGCAGGCAGGAACGTTTAGATTGGTGGGTCAGGTGGAGTTCGCGGCTAGCCAGCAAGAAAGAAGCCAGGTCAGTGAAAGGTCACCGTAATGCTTTCATGCTGGCAAGAGCGTAATGTTTTCTTGTTGTATTTAGGCTTCTGGTTAACAAGGAGAAGGTGTCAGTTCAACGTGGCTTTTAGCATGAAAGCTCCTATGGAATTACCTTGGCTCTAAAGCAGTTCGCTTTGGGCTTCCTGAATGGTGATTCTTGGGACTTGTGTTTCACTGCTTTTACCATGGACTCTTGTTTGACCATTGCCTAAAGGATTATGTTTTATGTTCTTACCTAAGGACCTTTGGAACTGTGTTTTGCATTTAACATTTGTCTTTGGAACTTCGCATTGCTTACTCTATGTTTTGACTTGGATTTCTCCTCAATAAACTACAAACTCTACAACTCTTGTGTGGTGGTATTTGGGAGCAAGATGAAGCCTACTCTGAGTTGCAACAGCGCAGTGGTTTAAAGCAATGAGCTGCTGAACTTGCTGATCAATGGGTTGCAGGTTTGAATCTGGGGAGTGGTGTGAGCTCCCACTGTCAGACCCAGCTTCTGCCAACCTAGCAGTTCAAAAACATGCAAATATGAGTAGATCAATAGGTACTGCTTCTGTGGGAAAGTAACAGTGCTCCATGCAGTCACAGCCACATGACCTTGGAGGTGTCTATGGACAATGCTGGCTCTTCAGCTTAGAAATGGAGATGAGCACCAACCCCCAGAGTTCGACACAACGGGGCTTAATGTCAGGGGAAAGCCTTTACCCTTACCTAGACTCTTATCATCCAGTTGTAAACATATAATGTGGGTTATCTATTTTGAGAATCTGGATTATATGGCAGTGTAGAAGGGGTCACTGATTCTATGAATCTAGCAGGGAGGAAGTGGAGAAAAAACCCAACTGCTACAACCTCTCCTATGTTGTATATTCCTCTCATTGAAAATGTTGGTCATCTTCACCATATTCTGATGTTGCTTAATGATATGGGTCCTAGTTCAATGTTGATGGGTATGAGACCATGTACTCCACACGCCCTTTATAAAAAAGAGATTTTCTTTCATTTCATCTTTATGAACATCTTGGCTTTTTGTATTTGATAGCGCTGGTCATAATTAGGACTGTGGTGCAGCTAATTAGTAACCAGCTGCATTTAATTACTACCGACCAAGAAGTCATGAGTTCGAAGCCAGCCTGGGTCGGAGTGAGCTCCCGACCATTAATAGTCTAAGCTTGTTGTTGACTTATGAAGCCCGAAAGACAGTTGCATCTGTCACGTAGGAAATTTATGTACCGCTTTATGTGGGGAGGCTACTTTAACTAATTTATGATACCATAAAGCCTTCCAGCAGCGTATGTAAGAATGAGGAAGTACTCCATCAAGGACTCGGTGTCACAAGTGGACAGTGAAGCAACAGCTCCCCCTGTGGCCGGAATCGAGCATACCCTCATGAAGCCGGAAAGCTGGAATGTTAAATTGCCTCTGTGTCTGTCTATATATGTTGTATGTCTATGGCATTGAATGTTTGCCATGTATATATGCATTGTAATCCACCCTGAGTCCCCTGTGGGGTGAGCAGGGCGGAATATAAATACTGTAAATAAATAAATAAATAAATAAATAAATAGGATTGGACTTGTTTTATAAAAAGACATTTTCATGGTTAGGTGTAACTCACCAAAGATCAGGGCCAAAGCTTTTGTTCTGAAGAGTGACTCATGCTACAAAATCCTCCAGTTTGTTTGAGAAAAGAGGGAGAAGGGGAGGCTGAAACTCCTGAAGGAAGAAGTTACTGGATAACCAAAGAGGGTCTGCCCTGGGATTCTAAATACATATGTTAGCCTTGCAATCTTCCAGAAAGCTTAAGCAGATCTGTTGCTGAGAAGGTAACCCTCCAAAGACACCCATGGTCACTATATTTCTCCTTGTGTTCCTCTTTGTCAGTTGCATCTTTCTCTTGTCATGGAAGAGCAGAAGAGTCAATGCTCTCCTGCCCCCTGGGCCCACCCCACTTCCAATCCTGGGGAACATTCTACAACTGGACCAAGGGAGTCAGTTGAAGACCTTCACCAAGGTGAGTCTCAATTCTTCCATCTTTCTTCTCTCAGATGAGGGGGACAAATGGTTACTTGTAGACCATGGGTTACTTTATAGGGGATTTCTGTCTTTCTCTTGGCAGATGAGTGAGGTCTATGGGCCGGTGTTCACTGTGTACCTGGGAATGCAGCGGATTGTGGTTTTGTATGGCTATGACACTGTGAGAGAGGCCTTGGTGGATCATGCAGAGGCGTTTGGAGGACGTGGGCAGTTTCCGGCCTTCTCCAGGTTTCTCAATGAACGTGGTGAGGACATACTCTACAAGTTCCCTGATTGGAAATGACCCCAATTAATTAGAATAATAGAATCATAGAGTTGGAAGAGATCTCATGGCTATCCAGTCCAACCTCCTGCAAGAAGCAGGAGTAATGCATTCAAAGCACCCTGACAGATGGCCATCCAGCCTCTGTTTAAAGCTTCCAAAGGAGGAGCCTCCACCACACTCCGGGGCAGAGAGTTCCACTGCTGAACGGCTCTCACAGTCAGGAAGTTCTTCCTCATGTTCAGATGGAATCTCCTTTCTTGTAGTTTGAAGCCATTATTCCACGTCCTAGTCTCCAGGGCAGCAGAAAACAAGCTTGCTCCCTCCTCCCTGTGACTTCCTCTTACATATTTATACATGGCTATCATGTCTCCTCTCAGCCTTCTCTTCTTCAGGCTAAACATCCCCAGCTCCTTAAGCCATATAGGGCTTGTTCTCCAGATCCTTGATCATTTTAGTTGCCCTTATCTGAACACTTTCCAGCTTGTCAATATCTTTCCTCAATTGTGGTGCCCAGAATTGGACACAATATTCCAGCTATTCTCAGCTATTCTACCCTTCCAGCTACTTTTAAAATGTCTAAATTTCCCTCTCCTCCTTGAACTTCCATCCTCTGCCTTTAACTTGCTTCTACTGGTAAACACTTATTTTATCCAGCAGTGGAGAAGAAGAGACATGTGATGGTGCTTTTGACTTCCCGGTAGGCTCTGGCAAAAGCAAACTGCTGCAACATCTTCTAGCTTGTCTACTCTTCCTCATCAATACCCTCTTGATCACCTGTATGTATCCTGGTTTACATTTGTGAAATGTTGGAAGGTATGAGAGAAGCCATGGAAGATGGGGATGAGTTCTCCTGAGTTGAACGAGGACACATACTGTCTGAAGGCCACAGTGGGTCCTTTCACATAGTTATATATCACAGAATATCAAGGCAGGAAATCCTACCTTATCTGAGTGTGGTCTCAGATTACCCAGTTCAAAGCAGATACTGTGGGGTTTCCAGTCTTGATATTCTGGGATATAGGGCTGTGTGGAAGGGCCCAGTATTTCATCGGAGTAGCTGTGTTGGCCACCCAGCGAAATACACCAAACAGTGGTACTTTTATTGGGCTAAGTCAAAGGCACAAAATACGCCATACAAGCTATTGAAGCTTTGCCTACTTCATCAGACAGATGCTCAAATCATACGGAAAAAGTGCCAATGTTAGAATCTACTCAAACCATTACTAATTGCTGACTTTCAGAAGTAGAAGATGCGGAACAGTGGCTTCAAACTACAGGAAAGGAGATTCAACCTGAACATTAAGAAGAACTTCCTGACTGTGAGAGCTGTTCAGCAATGGAACTCTCTGCTCCAGAGTGTGGTGGAGGCTCCTTCTTTGAAGGTTTTTAAGCAGAGGCTGGATGGCCATCTGTCAGGGGTGCTTTGAATGTGATTTTCCTTCTTCTTGGCAGAATGGGATTGGACTGGATGGCCTGCGAGGTCTCTTCCAACTCAATGATTCTTTGATTCTAAGTCTTACTTGGCAAGATAGTGCTTGCAGTTAAAGAATATGGTTGACCCATGTTGTTCCTGTGATTACAATAAAATGGGTTGGAAAGAAAACTGTCTATAAACTGTAGGTGCAGAAGTGGGAAGAGACTGGGAAAAGTACCGCTCCTTATAGAAGATAACCCATTAATCTTCTGATATTTTGAAATAATAAACATTGAAGTGATAATTCAAGAGGGAAAACTGTTCCTCCCTCCCTTTCCTTCTGTTTATATGGTTAAGTCCGCCTAACTTGAATTATGTTTAGTTTATATGAAGTGGCATCTTTGGATTCCTTTCCTCTCTTGTTAGAGATTTTCTATGTTCTTTTGTCCAGGGATTGCGTTTTCCAATGGGGAACGATGGAAACAAATCCGCCGATTCACTCTCACCACTTTGAGGGACTTCGGCATGGGGAAGAGATCCATCGAGGAGAAAATCCAGGAGGAAGCCCTGTGCCTAGTGGAGGAGCTCAACAAAACCCAAGGTGTTTGTTCATGTTCAGTCTTCCCTGGGGCATCCAAAATACATTAGGCACCATTGCTCAGTTTATGCTAAGCCTTAAGCAATGTAAGCTAGCACAGTTGTTGTAGCTTCCAAGTTGGGTGAAGGCAACCATCAACTGTCTCCCCAGACATCACTCAGGGTTTTCCTGTACCAGGTATGTATACCGGATGTGGACCCTTGGGCTCTTTTTCCTGGCCCTCCTCTCTCTCACCTTCCTATCCCCCCCCTTCTCTCTTTCCTTCCTCCTTCCCTGCCTCCCTCACCTCCCTTTTTCTCCCTCCCTTCCTCCCTCCCTCCCTTCTATCCTTTCATCCTTCCTTCCTGTTGGAATCCGGCCCAGCATACCTGTCTGAATGTATCTCCTTCTACATCTCGCCTAGGAATTTAAGATCTTCTGGAGGAGCCCTGCTCTCGGCCCCACCCTTGTCACAAACGAGACTGGCGGGGACGAGGGACAGGGCCTTCTCGGTGGTGGCTCCCCGCCTGTGGAATTCACTCCCTGGGGAAATTAAATCATCGTCATCCCTCCTCTCTTTTAGAAGGAAATTAAAAACATGGATATTGGACCAGGTCTTTGGGTAATCTGGCAGACTGACAAGGACAATGACAACAAGAGCTATGGAAATGGATTATGATAAGCTGAATGGAATCACTAATTACAGAACTTGGCGAGATGACGGTCACCAGGCTTCTTTTTTAGTAGATTTTATTGTATTAACTCAATGTTTTAATTATTTATAATTATTGTTTTGTTGTGCATTTTATTGTGTTTAATTGTAGGCATTGAATATGTGCTGGCTGGAAGCCACCCTAAGTCTCCCCTAGGGGGTTGAGAAGGGCAGGGTAAAAATACCCAAAATAAATAAATAAAGAAATAAATAACCAAGAGCTGTTAGGCTCAAAAATAAACCTCATTTGGGGGTGATTCCACAAAAATATAGCAGAGAGCCAGCAGCACAGTTCATAACCAGCAAAAGCTTGTGTGTAGAGAGCAAGGATTCGTTTCCATTCGGCAGGATGGAACAGGATTGCAGATCCACAACTTCATAGGTTCTAAAAATGTTTATTAAAGTCAAAAGAAACCCATTCTGGATAGGAAAAGTTCCTGGAGCTAACTAGCTTCACTGAGATATCTTCCAAGGAAAAGAAAAAGGGAAAATAACAAAATATCCATGCATCTACATCTTGCCTGGATAATGGCAAGATGCCTCCTCACTCAAGAAGAACAAAGGAAGAGAGAGGCCAAAAATGGAGAATTGACCACATAGCCTCACCAGGGCAATAAAAACACCTTTAAGGAGGAAATTGCATCTTCCCTGAAGATACCACATTGCTAAGCATTCAAAGGGGAGGAGATAGTGGCATGCAGGATGAGTAAGACAACCCCCCTTCTAAGCCCCTTCTTGAGGTAGGCAATGGCATGCATAGGGAATTTGGGGAAGTAATTCCTCATTCCAATCTATCTAGGCCAGTGGTTCCCAACCTGTGGGTCCCCAGATATTTTGGCCTTCAACTCCCAGAAATCCTAACAGCCTGTAAACTGGCTGATATTTCTGGGAGTTGAAGGCCAAAACACCTGGGGACCCACAGGTTGAGAACCACTGATCTAGGCTAACTACGTATTGAGGGCTAGAGACTTGTGCAGTCATGGATGAAACATTTCCCTCTTCCCTCCCTCCCTCCTTCCCTCTCTCTTTTCTCCTTCTTCTCCTTCCTTCCTTCCTTCCTTCCTTTTTGTCTTTCCTCCCTCCCTCTCTCCCTCCCATCCCCTTCCTCCATCTCCTCCCTCCCTCCCTTCCATCCATCCTTCTCTTCCTCCCTTCCTTCTCTTTTTCCTTCCTCCTTGGGAATGTTTATCTGGGAGAAGAGAAGATTGAGAGTGAACATGAGAACCATGTTTCAAAATCTAATTGGGTATTTGTGCCAAATTTGGTCCAGTGAATGAAAATACATCCTGCGTATCAGATATTTACATTACAATTCATAGCAGTAGCAAAATTACAGTTATGAAGTAGCAACAAAAATAATGTTATGGTTGGGGGTCACCACAACATGAGGAACTGTATTCAGGGGTTGCGGCATTATGAAGGTTGAGAAACACTGTGCTAGGGAATTATGGTGGTTGTAGTTTTGCAATAGCTTTAGCCTTCCCTCCCCAAGAGTGCTGGTGTCTCACCAAACTGTGGTTCCCAAGACTCTATAGCCATGAGCTATGACAGTTAAAGTGATGCCAAACTACATTTATTCCACAGTGCAAATTCACCATGCGGATACAATGGATGCTTGGTAAAAGTAATGAAAAGAGGTAGGGCTCTGGGTGTAAAATCCAGTCTTCCATTTTCCCCTTACTTTTATCAAATCTCTGTCTGTGGTGGAATGGCTGTCCCTTGAGAAAAATCAACTGTGTCGGATAAGCACCATTTCTCCACTGCATTTCGCAAGTTATTGCTATTGTTTGATCATTAGTCCTCCTTATCAGTTTTGCAAAAAAAATTAAACTGATGAATTAGTTACTCATTCTTAGTGCATTATAGCCTGCAAGAGACACTCTGAGGTTCTCAATATGTTTCTTTCTACACAGAGGTCCCTATAACAGCACAAAACAATGATTTGCTCCGTTTCCTGGTGTACACAAGGCTGGCCTTAGGTAATTTTCAAGTGTAAGGAGACAGTATCCTCCCCCCCCCCCAACCAATCACTGAAAAATAAAAGGTAGAAGGTAGAGGTGAATAAAAGAGTCACCTTACAAACTAGAAGTTTACTTACAACATTATGTTCATATAGTTACATTACATAGAATTAACACAAATTAACTTTTTTTAGATATAGATAACAGGCACACACAGTCCCAGTCAGTATCTAGCCATATGGATAGATAGATAGATAGATAGATAGATAGATAGATAGATAGATAGATAGATAGCTATAGCTAGATAGATAGATAGCTAGATAGATAGATAGATGGTGTTCTGACTTATATACAAATTCAACTTAAGAACAAATCTACGGACTCTATCTTGTTCGCAACTTGGGGACTGCCTGAACTTGCTCTGTTGCATTAGTGCCAGGATGTTGACGGAGAAGTGTAGAGTTTTGTTTTGGACAAACAAATGACAAACAATATTACCCTTCTAGCCCTCATTATTATCAGCTCTTGCACTTTTCCACCAGCCCCTGTCCTGAAACTATTGCACTTTCTCCTAGCCCTCCGAGCACAGTATTTATTACTGTTCAGGCTTCTGATTGTTTTATGATATTGTGCTATTTTTATGATGTGTTTATTTTATTATTTATTTTTATTTTATTATGTCGTGTTCTTAATCTATGTCTGCCCGGGCTTGTCCCTATGTAAGCCACCCCAAGTCCCTTCGGGGAGATGGAGGTGGGGTATTAAGTTATTATTATTATTATTATTATTATTATTATTATTATTATTGTTCTGGTACGGCCGTACCAGGAGCTCCAGCTTATCTTGCTATTTGTTGAGTGTTGCATGTTTTTTAAAGTTCTATGCATTTGCAGTTAGATGGCTTTCCTTACTTTGCAGTTATTGGGTCAATGACCTGTCAATTATCATTAGGTTCCCTAGTTCCCACCCCCTTTTTGGGTTTTGGAGGGAATAGGAGCCATTTTAGGTCAGTCCACACAGAGAAGTCTTTCTTACAGGACTTAAACCAGGACCTCCTGTAAAAGGCTTCATCATTTACAGCTTGGCCGGGGAGAAATAGCCCCATAGCTTGGCCAGGGATATACAGTCTCAGCACAGCTTTTGCTGGGGACTTTACAGTTTGCTGAGGAACTTACAGCCTCTCAGCTCTCTTGCTAGGGATCCAGTCCCACAGCGCTTCAGCCAGCCATCACTGGGAAGTGAACATCTTCCTCCTGGAAGTTCTGCAAAGGTCTCTGTTCGGTAAGGGCCCTTCGCGGCAACCATAAAGCAGATTGGACCGGGTGTAGGGGCCCCACGCCAACAGAAGAGAAGACAGATTGCCCAGGGTAGAGGTCGGGGATTTTCCCAACAGTGAAGGAACAGTTGCCTGCCCTTGGGGGCAAGATTGAGAAAGCCAACAGTTTATTAAGAAAACTTTGAATCCAATCATTGAAGCCTTGTTATTTGTTCAGTAATAAAGATTTTGTTGCATCTTTAAAGACTTTGAAGCCCATCTTTTCAGAAAAATCCCCAAAAAACTCTCTCTGAGGCAACCCCGGCATCCCGTTGGGCTCACAGAAATTAAGTCCTGTTTATAGTCTTTTATAGGAGCCCAGCGCGCGACAGCACAATTATTATATTGGAGGGAGGGTATATATATGGGTGTACGGTCAACGCTAGGCCATTCATCCACTGCTTTCTTTTTATTCTTCCTACTTTCTTCTTTTTTCCTCAGTGTTGGAGGGTCTGGATTTGCTTTTCAACCAAACATACAAACACACACACATAGATCACACAACATTTAGCGTAGCATCCTAGTTCCTCTATTGCCATGTCCCCTTTTGGCTATTTCTGGAAGCCAGTCCCATTTAGCAAGTTGCGGAAATAGTGCTGCTTTTGTGAGGACACACAAAAACAGTACTATTTCCGTTAACTTGATAATTTTTGTGAGGACAGAACCCCCGGTGATGCAGCGGGTTAAACTGCTGAGCTGCTGAACTTGCTGACTGAAAGGTTGGTGATTCGAATCTGGGGAGCGGGGTGAGCTCCTGCTGTTAGCCACAGCTTCTGCCAATCTAGCAGTTTGAAAACATGAAAATGGAAGTAGATCAACAGGTAACGCTTCTGCGGGAAGGAAATGGTGCTCCAAGCAGTCATGCCAGCCACACGACCTTGGAGGTGTCTACGGACAATGCCAGCTTTTCAGCATAGAAATGGACATAAGCACCAACCCCCAGAATCAGACACGACTAGACTTAATGTCAAGGGAAAACCTTTTCCTTTACCTTGTGAGGACAGACAACAATTTACCTTCTATTCCAATGGAGAGTTGAAACTAATTAAGGAACAATTCATCGTATTTCTCCTCATGATGCAATAAAACATTCTGAACCGAGAAAGGGGAAGTCTTTAATTAAAGGAGTAGAGATAGATGTTCTGCAGAGATCTATTGGCTTGTTCTCATTGGATGGGCTGGCATGAAAAATGTGTTTTATTTCTAACAAAAGAAAGAAGATCAGCTCAACTTGGATTTCAGATATTTAGGAGAAGAATATAGAAATGCTAGAATATCATGACTTGGTAATGACATCATTTTGAAGTCTTTTCCATCAGATATGAGTAAACAAAGGATGGCAATTCCAAGAAAAAAGTGATACCGAGGAAGCAACATGAGAAAATTCTCATTGGTGGAAACCACAATTTTAATCTGGAATAAATATATATCTATAATGTGGATATACATTTGCCTGTACTATAATCTCTCCCCCTATGATCTTTCCATACTAGGAGACCCTTTTGACCCAACTTTGCCTATCAGTCAGGCTGTTGCCAACATTATCTGCTCCATCCTGTTTGGGAAACGCTTTGAGTACAATGATGAACAATTCCTCATGCTGAGAAAACTGATGACAGAACGGATCCTATTGGGCAACATCCCCAAAACAGCGGTGAAGGTAACACAAACACACTCCATCTTTCCCTACATTTTAAAGATGCCACAGTGATTAATTAAACAAGAGTCACTGTTGTTTTATGCTTAGTTCTTGGACACAATATTGTTTGCCCAAAGCTCTGCTCTGCTCCCGAACCCACTATTGTTGTTCAGCCACATTTACTATTGATGACGTTTGTCTGATTATAATGTTTTATTGTTTTTAGATGTTGACTGTATTTTTGTGCTTGTTTTTAATCTGCATTTGCTGGGCATGTCCCTTGTAAGCTGCCCTGAGTCTTTTTGGGGAGATGGAGGCGGGGTATAAGAATAAAGTTATTATTATTATTATTATTATTATTATTATTATTATTATTATTATTTTACTGACACAAAAACACGGTATGTCACAGCAAATAAGAGATATATGCTGGATTTCGTATCACAAAATCACAAGTCGAACACTTCCCAAGCATCTAGGACTGTGATGTATTTTCGAATGATGTGTGCAGATCCAAGTAAGGTGGCTTTTTCAGTTGACAGATTGTGATTTTGTCAATGTTTATTGTTTCCAAGTTTTGCCATGG
>NW_026847771.1:10324527-10364699 GCF_025583915.1 Anolis sagrei ordinatus | reverse complement strand
TTTATTACATCTCCGACTGGTTTCCGGAGGAGCGGGCCTTTGTGGCGTCTGCACCAGTGCTGAGACACGGGCATACGATAAGGGGTAGTCGAAAGACTCGGGGTGTCCATGTCATTGGGCCGGACCTGGGGACGTCTCGTGGTTCGTGGAGTCTCCTTCCTCCCTCCACTCATCTTTGTGCTGATCGTCGCTTTTCTGGCTCCTCCCTTCGCATCAGGTGAGGAACACTCATATTCGTGCAAAAAAAAGGTGGCTGATATATACTATTTGAGCTGGTGCTATGTCTTGGTTGTGGATATATGCCTTCTCTGCATGTCTTGACACATGGGTTTTGATTGGGGTGGCAATAAGCTGTTTGGTGGATGTGCGTGGAACATATGTTGCCGTTGGTAGTTGGGGGGAAGTCGAGTTTTGTGAAGTGTTTTTAAAAAACAGTTATAAACATATATCACATGCCTTGGAGTGTGTGGGGAGTCAGTTTTTGGAGGTTTTAAAACAGAGGTGCATGGTTGTCTGTCATGAGTGCTTCGATTGTGTGTTCCTGCATTCTAAAAACCATAGCTTTCCAATAGGCTTGAGCAGGGAAACTATCCTTTTGGGGAATTGGTGGTAAGAGAGGACATGGGATACAGCAAGTCTGATGATTTCTTATGACTTCTCTTCTTCCCAACCTCTCTCCCCGCTGCACAACCCAGCTGTACAACCTTTTTCCAGGAATTATGGATAAGATCCCTGGGATGCACTACAAGATGGCAAAGAGCAGCTTGAAGATTGTGGACTTCATTAACGAGAGGATCAAGATTAATATGGCCTCGTTTGATACCTCTGCTCCCCAGAATTACATTGAGTGTTTCTTAGCGAAGATGGAGCAGGTAAAGACTCAGCCTACCAATTCATAAGACATAAGGATCTGCTTTATTATGCATGCTTGTTAAGGCCCCCTTCATTTCAAAAGTGCTGAGAAGCAGCAGCTTGTTTCCTGTCCCAATTGGTGTTACCAAATCAAGACAACCTTAGACACCAGGATTTTAGGATTTTGGAATAGGTCTTGGTGATGCTACCTGGCCAGTCCTGGTGATATTATTCAGCATGGCATATTAAGCACAAACTTAATATGAACAAATTATGGCATTCAAGTTGAAATGCACCAATGTGGAAAACAGGTATGTACACACCCAATCTTTCCAAAGCAGAACTATCATGCTGAGATTCCTCTCCTTCTCCTTGAAGATCAGAGAAGACTGGCCAGGCCTTGAAACTTGACAGCACTATACTGTGTCCACAACAGATACCGAACTTACCATAGAAACAGGGAAATTGTAGATAATAGAAATGTGAAGATATTTAGCCTATTTTAATTTTGCTCCCTTGCTGCTGCCAAGTCATGTAGGCCTGGTATAGAGTCACTCTTGGGTCACCTACAAAACTCCTAGAGATGTATCCTTCTAGGAATTTGCTAGGTCCTTAAGGAACCTTAAAGGTGATGCTATGGCAACTTCCAATGGCTTTTGTAGAATTTCCTAGAGGACCTAAACATTCCTATTTCATATCTCATCAGATGTAGGTAGATTCCAAAGATATGGAGATCATATGGCACACTGTAATCAGAAAGAGAGTTGCCACAGATAAATCCATCACGGACTTTATCATGTTGAGTTCTTCCATACGATTTATGAGTATTTGTTTTCCTTGTTTTTATGTTGCACTATCTTGATGGATTGGACTCCTTATTTACCAAAGGTCTAACAATGGAATATACGGTGGAAGGTTTTTTTTTTGTGGGGGGGGGGGGGGGGGGGGGGGGGGGGGGGGCACATTAGTTATCCAGCGACCTTGGAAAGTTGCCACCCTTTTCCAATTTTTTTTTTATTAATTGTAGATCCAGGAGAGCCCTTTAAAAATCCTAGCATGGACTTTTACACTTCAACATGTCTTCACCAATGGTCACTAATGTGACCAATGGTGAAGGTAACGGCACTCCATGTAGTCATGCCGGCCTCATGACCTTGGAGGTGTCTACGGAAAACACTGGCTCTTCGGCTTAGAAATGGAGATGAGCACCACCCCCAGAGTCAGACACGACTGGACTTAATGTCAGAGGAAAACCTTTACCTTTATCTTTACTAGGTATTATCTAGGTCCTCTAGTGTAACTCTATAGTATCCTCAGTCTGAAAATCCTTTATTTCAATAAGGTTTTCTATTATATCTGGTTTTGGATATCTGCATGAAGTTCAGAAATGTATCCCCTACAGATATGAGGGCTGTGATTTTTTAAAATAAAAAGATGTGAGAGAAAGCTTCTGGTTTGATGTGAGTTTTTTGGGCTGTATGGCCATGTTCCAGTAGCATTATCTCCTGACGTTTTGCCTACATCTGTGGCTGGCATCTTCAGAGGTTCTGTTGGAAGTGAAGCAAGTGGACTGAATTTATATATATAATTTGTGGAATGTCTAGTGTGGAAGAAAGAGCCCTCGTCTGTTTAAAGAAAGTATGAAGGTTTGCATTGCAAAGTCAATCAGTGAGGTTAGCGGCGTAGAGGTAGCCTGGCCTTTGTTGCCTAGGGGCACCCTCTGTTGGGGGTGGGGTGTTAGCAGGCCCTTGATTGCTTACTGTCTGGAGTTCTCCTGTTTCTGAGTGGTGTTCCTTATTTACTGTTTTGATTCTGGTGTTTTTTTTTTAATACTGGTAACCAGATTTTGTTCATTTTCATGGTTTTCTTCTTTTTGTTGAAATTGTTCACAAGTTTGTGGATTTATTTATTTATTTATTTGCTAGATTTATATACCACCCCTCTCAGCCCACAGGTGACTCAGGATGGTTTACAGTCGGCATCAAAACCATAAAATGCAATTAAAACATTAATATAAATATAAAACCAAGTAAAAACAATGTATTGTCGAAGGCTTTCATGGCCGTAATCACTGGGTTGTAGGTTTTTTGGGGCTATATGGCCATGTTCTAGAGGGCTATATGGCCATCTCTAGAACATGGCCATATAGCCCCAAAAAACCTACAACAACCCAAGTAAAAACAATATCAATTAAAAACATGTTTCATTAGAGTCTCCTTGTTAAAAGCAATTGCTTCTCTGTGTAATCTGACATAATGGTTGTCAGAGTGGTCCAGAATTTCTGTGTTCTCAGATAATATTTTGTGTCCAGGTTGCTTTATCAAGTGCTCTACTATAGCTGATTTCTCAGGATGAATTAGTCTGCAGTGCCTTTTGTCTTCCTTGATTCATGTTTGGGCAATGCTGCTGTGTTTGGTGGTCCCTATGTAGACTTGTACACAACTGCACGATAAACGGTAGACACCTGTAGAGGTGAGAGGATCCCACTTGATCTTTGTTGAATTTTCTTGGTGGGTCTGTAGATTGTTTGTAGGTTTTGTTTCTTCATCAGTTTCCCTATGCGGTCAGTGGTTCCCTTGATGTATGATAAGAACACTTTTCCTCTAGTTAGGTCTTTGTCTTTATTCATGTGGCTTGTTCTTGGCCTTGCAGCTCTTTTGATGTTTATTGTAGAAAACCCGTTAGCTTATAAAGCCTGGTTTAGGTGGTTCCGTTCATCTTGGAGGAAATGGGGTTCACAGATACTTTTTGTACAGACTACCAGGGCTTTAATTGTGCTCCTTTTTGGACCTGGATGATGGTTGGAGTTTTTATGTAAGTATCTATCAGTGTGCATAGGTTTTCTATAAACAGTGTGGCCAAATTGTTGATTTGATTTGGTTTGCGGATGACTATGACACCTAGAAATTGTAGTTTTCCTTCGTTTTCTTTGTCCATGGTAAATTAGATGTTTGGGTGGGATCCAGGAACTTGTTTAGTGCTTCTACTCTATGGCTCGAAATGGTGAACATATCATCCACATATCAGAACCACATGGTGGACTTTATTGGTTCGGTTTCCAGGGCTTGTTTCTCAAAGTGTTTTATCTAAAAATTTGCTATAAGAGGGCTAAGAGGGCTTCCCATGGTGACTTCATTTTTCGGTTCATAGAGTTCAGCCTGAAAAACTCACAGCAACGCAGTGATTTCTAGCCTTTATAGCTAAGCAAATCAGAATAAATCTCAGACAAGCAGGGGAGGGAGGGATGGAGAGAGAATTTGGGGCTGCATTTCACAAGTTCCTTAATCTGGGTCAGGAGGAGCAACATGTGTTTGTGAGCCACCAGAAATGAATACGAAGCCTGAGAGTTCCCATTTTCACCTTGATTTTTGCCAGGAGAAGCACAACCCAAGTTCTGAATTTTCCACCAAAAATTTGAACATGACCATATTCAATATACTCTTTGCTGGGATTGAGACAGTCAGTGTCACCCTGAGATATGGTCTTCTCTTCCTGCTGAAGTATCCCCAGATTCAAGGTACGGTCCCACACCAACTCTGTTTGAGGGACTTTGGAAATTGTGATATGATTGATGAGGGATTTTGAAATTCTGAGTGCTCTATTTTGTGTGGAAAGGCTTCCAGAATGAAAGAGTAGAAGGATGAAGAGGATGTTTGTGCATCAACTGGTGCTAGGATTGCCAGGATTTCAAAACAGCAATCAGGGACAGTTCAAATCTGTGGCATGCACCTCCAAATAAAGTGGAAGGGACACTAACTTGGTTGAGCACCCAACCTTTCAGAGAGATGGAAACATGGCATACCTTCAGGGATATATACCATACGCTCTTTAATCCTTCTTTGCCTCTTTTGTCATGTGGTTGCTGCCTTCTACATGGTGGTTTCCAAAATCGAAATGTCTTAAGTCATAAAACATTTCACTTTTTCAGGAGAACACATGCAAATCCAGAAGGTTCGAACCAGAGACCCTTCTACGCTATGCAAATATATTCCCATGGTTCCATTTTTAAATTGTTGAGTTTGTAGCTGTGTAGTGCCTCAGAGCAATATGGCTGTCAATTACACTGGCTGCTCTCTCCACTGCAAATCTACAGATTCCCTAAGCTGTTGCCATGGCAGTTAAACCAGACTCACAGTACGACATGCGGGGGACAAGGGAGTGGGCCTTCTCTGTGGTGGCTCGTGGCTTTGGAATTAGCTACTCGGTGAGATTAGACAAGCACCCACCCTGACAGCCTTCAGGAAGAGTTTAAAAACCTAGCTGTTTCGGTGTGCTGTTGATGAATGAATACAATCCCCACATCAAGGCCAGCTTAGCACAATATGCCTGGCAATGCACTATATCTCATCCCCCAACAGGCATTACCATACTCATTCATTGCACCCAGGGTTTGTTTGTGTGTGTGTGTGTGTGTGTGTGTGTGTATATATATATATATATAATTTTATTCTACCTCCTTTTTCTTCTATTTGTTTCCTGTATTTTTTGTGTTAATTTGTCTGTTTACTTTTCATTTGATGTTATTATTGGCTGTATGTATTTGATTTGATTTGTTGTGATTCTTCAGGTTTGGTCCCATGTTAGCTGCCCTAAGGGCAGATGGGGAGATGGCAGGGTATAAATAACGTTTTTATTATTATTTTACTCACCCAAAACCACAGTATGTCACAGCAAACGAGATCTATATGCTGGATTTTGTATCACAAAATCACAAGTCGAACACTTCCCAAGCGTCTAGGACTGTGTGATTTATTATTATTATTATTATTATTATTATTATTATTATTATTGACTGTACAGTGTGAAAGTTCTCTGGTTTGTCCTGCTTTGGTTTTGTATAAGAATGTTAAGAAAGAACTGAAAATATGGTAACCTGATTTTGGCATCTTAATCTCCATTATTACTTCTTCAAGAAAAAGTCCACAAGGAAATCGATGTCGTGATAGGACAAGGGAGAAGTCCAACTGTCAAGGACAGGAATCAAATGCCATATACCGAGGCTGTATTGAATGAGATTCAGAGGATGGCTGATGTGGTACCCATGAATCTGCCACACCTTGTAACTCAAGACACCCACTTCAAAGGTTATGTGATCCCTAAGGTAAGATTCCTAGAAAGATTACCATCTGGAATGGAGGTAAAAGGATGTGTCTTCAAGTTGCATAAACTGTCTTTCCACAACCTGGTACTTATCTCAATCTTTTCCACACTTTTCTTTCTCCCTTCCTTTCCGTTCTTGACCCCTCTACCTTCTCCCCGTCTCCTTTTAAAACGTGACTGTGCTTATTAGGGCTGGGCGGTTTCGTTCGTTAATTTTGTAATTCGTTAATTATTCGTTATTTTTAACATTTACAAAACGATTACAAAACTTATTTTCAAACCCGGAAGTGTTTTTAAATATCGAAACGGCATCCTCCATCTTTTTTACGAGCTTCCGCCCGTTTCGGAAATGAGGTTTAAGGATGGAGGATGCTGGGTGCGCCGGGAGCCAATCCGGCGCTCCCAAGCACCGTGTTTCCCTCCCCGGTAGCAAGCTAGCAAGCGGCGCATTTGCCCCACTTCCAGTCTCTCCCCTCCTGCCAGCCACCTTTGCTCTGCTGCTTCCCTTTCCTCTTTCCTGGGCATCAGCTTCAAACTATTATTTATTACTATATATCAGGGGTCTTCAAACTTTTTAAACGGGGGGGGGGGGAGAGATTACTGTCACAGCATGGGTAAGAGTCTTAATATAACAGCAGGAAATTCATGAATATGTTTACTGATCAGCCGATCAGCCGAACTATCAGGAATGTGGCCTCACATAACCCAGCTTTTTCCACACAGCCAAAGCACAAAATCCCCCAAAACGTGCTTTAAACTGGATTATATGGCAGTGTGGCCTCACATAACCCAGCTTTCCACACAGCCATATAACTCAGAATCTCAAAGCACAAAATCCCCCAAAACGTGCTTTAAACTGGATTATATGGCAGTGTGGCCTCACATAACCCAGCTTTTTCCACACAGCCATATAACTCAGAATCTCAAAGCACAAAATCCCCCAAAACAGGCTTTAAACTGGATTATATGGCAGTGTGGCCTCACATAACCCAGCTTTTTCCACACAGCCATATATCAAGCACAAAATCCCCCAAAACGGGCTTTAAACTGGATTATATGGCAGTGTGGCCTCACATAACCCAGCTTTTTCCACACAGCCAAAGCACAAAATCCCCCAAAACGGGCTTTAAACTGGATTATATGGCAGTGTGGCCTCACATAACCCAGCTTTTTCCACACAGCCCTATAACTCAGAATCTCAAAGCCCAAAATCCCCCAAAACGGGCTTTAAACTGGATTATATGGCAGTGTGGCCTCACATAACCCAGCTTTTTCCACACAGCCCTATAACTCAGAATCTCAAAGCCCAAAATCCCCCAAAACGGGCTTTAAACTGGATTATATGGCAGTGTGGCCTCACATAACCCAGCTTTTTCCACACAGCCAAAGCACAAAATCCCCCAAAACGGGCTTTAAACTGGATTATATGGCAGTGTGGCCTCACATAACCCAGCTTTTTCCACACAGCCAAAGCACAAAATCCCCCAAAACGGGCTTTAAACTGGATTATATGGCAGTGTGGCCTCACATAACCCAGCTTTTTCCACACAGCCCTATAACTCAGAATCTCAAAGCCCAAAATCCCCCAAAACGGGCTTTAAACTGGATTATATGGCAGTGTGGCCTCACATAACCCAGCTTTTTCCACACAGCCCTATAACTCAGAATCTCAAAGCCCAAAATCCCCCAAAACGGGCTTTAAACTGGATTATATGGCAGTGTGGCCTCACATAACCCAGCTTTTTCCACACAGCCCTATAACTCAGAATCTCAAAGCCCAAAATCCCCCAAAACGGGCTTTAAACTGGATTATATGGCAGTGTGGCCTCACATAACCCAGCTTTTTCCACACAGCCCTATAACTCAGAATCTCAAAGCCCAAAATCCCCCAAAACGGGCTTTAAACTGGATTATATGGCAGTGTGGCCTCACATAACCCAGCTTTTTCCACACAGCCCATATAACTCAGAATCTCAAAGCACAAAATCCCCCAAAACGGGCTTTAAACTGGATTATATGGCAGTGTGGCCTCACATAACCCAGCTTTTTCCACACAGCCCTATAACTCAGAATCTCAAAGCCCAAAATCCCCCAAAACGGGCTTTAAACTGGATTATATGGCAGTGTGGCCTCACATAACCCAGCTTTTTCCACACAGCCCTATAACTCAGAATCTCAAAGCCCAAAATCCCCCAAAACGGGCTTTAAACTGGATTATATGGCAGTGTGGCCTCACATAACCCAGCTTTTTCCACAGCCATATAACTCAGAATCCTGTAGCCAGCTGGAGGAGAAGAATCAGGAGGAGGAGGAGGATTAGGAGGAACAGCTTAATTATAATATAGTATAATAATATAATATAATATATATTATAATATATTATATATAATATAATATACAATAATAATATAATATTATTGTATATTATATTATGTTATTATATTATATTATTATTATATTATATTATATTATTATTATATTATATTATATTATATTATAATTGTATATATTATATTATAATATATCATATTATATCTATATAATATGTCCCAAGACCACAGCATGTCCAAAAGCAGAAGATTAAGTCAGAAGGAAACATCCAAAAACAATCCGAAGTAAGAATCCAGTCTTTAAACCGGTTTGAAACGGTTTAATGTAATATAATGTAATATAATAATAATATAATATAATATACAATAATAATATACTATAATAATATTATATTATATTATTATAATATATTATTATTGTATATTATATTATATTATGTTATTATATATTATATTACTATATTATATTATTATATTATATTATATTATTATTGTATATTGTATTATATTAATATAATTGTATATTAAAGCACCCCTGACTGGTCCATCCATTCTTAATAATATAATATTATATTATATTATATTACATTACATTATATTATATTATAATAGAATAGTTTTAAGCTGCTGGCCAAGGAAGACTTTTAGCTGGGTTGAGACAAGCCGTTTCAAAGCGGTTTAAAGACTGGATTCTTACATCGGATTGTTTTTGGATGGACATTTCATTCTGACTTAATCTTCTGCTTTTGGGCATGCTGTGGGCTTGGGACAGTTTTTTGAGAACACTTTTCCTTGCTTCCACCCAATGTTTTCTAACCCTGTGATTCTGAAGCAGTTTGCTTGAACTGCTCTTATCCCAGATTATATACAGGATAATCTGGATTATTTGCTAAATTATGTTTTTGGCACAGCAATTTGCTACAGACTTTAGTTCTTGATACTAGAAGTAGATCACTAAATTAAGTGCTTCTAGCTATTTTTGTTGTTATAATAATAATATAATAATATATAATATAATATAATATAATAATATATAATATAATATAATATAATACAATATAATATGTATAATATATTATAATATATAATATAATATACAATAATAATATAATATAATATTATTATTATTATTATAATATAATATAATAATATATATAATATAATATACAATAATAATACAATATAATATAATAATAATATAATATACAATAATATAATATAATAATATATAATATAATATAATAATATATAATATAAATATAGTTGTTGTTTGTTTTGTCACACCAACAGTCAACAACAGAGGGAGGGGGAAGCTTCAGAAGTTCCCCCTGTCCCGTTTGGAGGTTTTTTTTAGCATATTCCGCAATCACGCCCGCCATTAGCGAATCGATTCGTTAATATTAACGAAATTTCATAAATATCGAACTTTTTTAAAGGAAAATTTTGTAATTATTTTAAATAACAAAACGCAAAACCCCCCAAAAAACGAATCGATTTTAGAAACAAATTTTTCCGTTGTTACCCAGGCCTAGTGCTTATGTGTGTCTTTTAACTAATGGAAGACTTTGGAGGCCTTGCGTAGGAGGTAGAACATGAAACTGACAGGAGGCCTGTTGGAAAAATGAATATTCCAGTCCTTCATGTGGTTTTGCCTTTGGTTTTTAAGAAAGGTTAGAACAATCTGCCACCTGGTGACTGAAGATAGTATTGCAGGTAACAAAATACAGCAGAGTCTCGCTTATCCAACCTTTGCTCATCCAACGTTCTATATTATTCAACACAGTCTGCCTCCCGCCTGGATCCAAAGCTGTTTCAATACATTGCAATGTTTTGCTGCTTAATTTGTAAAGTTAGTAATTACTACATAACATTACTGTGTACTGAACTGCTTTTTCTGTCGATTTGTTGTAAAACATGATGTTTTGGTGCTTAATTTGTAAAATTATATAGTAATTTGACACTTATCAGGCTTTTCCTTAATTCCTCCTTATTATCCAATATTTTTGCTTATCCAACATTCTGCAAGCCCATTTATGTTGGATAAGCAAGATTCTACTGTAGTGTAATTAAATATAGCAACAACAAAATGGGAGATGCCTGGCTCGAGAGCAGAACGTGTGAAAAAGATATTGGAGTCCTCGTGGACAACAAGTTAAACATGAGCCAACAATGTGATGCGGCGCCAAAAAAAGCCAATGGGATTTTGGCCTGCATCAATAGGAGTATAGTGTCTAGATCCAGGGAAGTCATGCTACCCCTCTCTTCTGCCTTGGTTAGATCACACCCGGAATCACCAATTCTGGACACCACAATTGAAGAGAGATGTTGATAAGCTGGAATGTGTCCAGAGGAGGGCAACTAAAATGATCAAGGGTCTGGAGAACAAGCCCTATGAGGAGTGGCTTAAAAAGCTGGGCATGTTTAGCCTGAAGAGGAGAAGGCTGAGAGACATGATAGCCATGTATAAATATGTGAGAGGAAGTCATAGGGAGGAGGGAGCAAGCTTGTTTTCTGCTTTCCTAGAGACAGAACAATGGCTTCAAATTACAAGAAAGGAGATTCCACCTGAATATTAGTAAGAACTTCCTAACTGTGAGAGCTATTCAGCAGTGGAACTCTCTGCCCTGGAGTGTGGTGTAGGCTCATTCTTTGGAGGTTTTTAAGGAGAGGCTGGATGGCCATCTGTCCGGGGGTGCTTTGAATGCAATTTTCCTGCTTCTTGGCAGAATAGGGTTGGACTGGATGGCCCATGAGATCTCTCTCAACTCTATGATTCTATGAAAATATATGTATAAAATACATTGTATTAAAATACACAAAACAAACATTCAAATACAGTAATCACAACACATGGGTTTAAAACTGACTGGGTAGGCCTGCGAGAAGATGTATTTTTTAGTAAATTAATTAGTTTTGGATTTACATAAATCTCTGTTGGTCTGTACATTAGTATATACATCAACCTTTGTTGGTCTGGAGCTGTGGCAGACACACACACATGTGAGAATTGATTCACGAAGAATATAACATTATTAACATGTGTGATTTTCTTCTAAGCTGCTGCCTGACAGGTAACTGCTGTTGTTGTTTCTACCAAAAGCTGGCAAACCTTCCCCTCCCCCCCCAATTTTTAAATTTACTTTTGTAACAGTTAGAAACAGAACTAAAGAAAACAACAATATTTATACATATACAAGGTGTCCCCTGCCACGCGTTGCTGTGGCCCAGTCTGTTGATTTGGAAAATAAAGTAAAGTAAAGTATTGGTTTCTAATATATGTAATTTCTTTATGCTTTTTCAGTTTCTTTGTCAGTGTTGATGTGGAGATTGTCAGGTTTGCCTACTCTGGAACATGCAACATAGAATTTTCTTTCTTTAGGGGTCCTTTCCAAATCTTTGATACTATATCTCTCTGTGTGTGAATAATATCTCTCTCTCTCTATCTATCTATCTATCTATCTATCTATGGTTGGATGGCTCTTTGTCAGGAGGACTTTGATTAATTTTCTTGCCTTGATGGATTGGATGAACTTACATATTTTCTGTTGGTCATGGGTGTTCTGTGTGGGAAGTTTGCCCCGATTCTGTCGTTCGTGGGGTTCAGAATGCTCTTTGATTGTAGGTGAACTGTGAATCCCAGTGACCAGGCATGTACCCGGGGGGGGGGGGGCCTCGGGGGGCTTCAGCCCCCCCCCCAAAAAATTTCATGGTGGTTCACGAAAAGGCCTTACTGGTGCATTATTTAAACTGTTATGTTTATTCATATCATGATCTGATCACCATACTCAATATATCCCATATGCATGGGGGTATTGGGGTAATGATACAAAAGGTTTACTAGGCTAGACCCTCTTTCACTCAGACTCAGCCCCCCCGAAACTCAGCCCCCCGAAACCCCCCCTGAAAAAAAATCAGCCCCCCCCCGAAACACGAAATCCTGGCTACAGGCCTGCCAGTGACTACAACTCCCAAATGTCAAGGTCTATTTCCCCCAAACTCCTTCTGTGTTCATATTTGGGCATATTGAGTGCTTGTGCCAAGTTTGGTCCAGATCCATCATTGTTTGAGTCCACAGTGCTCTCTGGATGTAGGTGAACTACAACTCCCAAACTCAAGGCCAATGCCCACCAAACCTTTCCAGTATTTTCTGTTGGTCATGGGAGTTTGTGTGCCAAGTTTGGTTCAATTCCATCATTGATGGAGTTCAGAATGCTCTTTGATTGTAGGTGAACTATAAATCCCAGCAACTACAACTCCCAAATGACAAAATCATAATTTTTTGAGTGATGGTCACTCCTTGTGTTGTGAGAAATTTGTCAGACTACATACAACTTCCAAATACATTCATAAATCAGTTTTAAAGGTTGTTAAATTTCCACGAAAGCACTGGCTCCTACCTTTTCTGGTTTTGTTTGTCTCCAGCCCTTGGTTACTTCTTTTCTCCCTTCTCTCTTACTTCTCCTCTCTCAGGGAACCTATGTCTATCCCGTGCTCAACTCTGTGCATTATGACAAGCAGCACCATGCCAACCCCGAAGAGTTTGACCCTGGGAGATTCCTCGACAGCAACGGTTGCCTTAAGAAAGTGGAGGCTTTTATGCCTTTCTCAGCAGGTGTGTATTAGAACAGTGGTGATGGGGTGTGTGTAAATGGCATGGCAAGGTGGAGTACAGGTGGTGTAGGAGAAGGCTTGACTTGCCAACGTCTTGGCTGTGGCACCTTTTCCTAGAAGTTTGATTAGCATCAATGTTGATTTCTTTTTGGTGTCAAGTCAAGACATAGCTTTTAATTAATACCTTAAAGATTTCATTAACTTCACCCTGATTCTACACTGCAATCAGCATTATGTAACATTATGCTTACAGTGGGGCCAAGGTATCTGTTGGCTTAGGATCAAGGGATTCAACTCAACTTAGATTCAAAGCAAGAGGTAGTGGCAATTCCTACCAGGTGTGCATTTATTTGGACTCCAGCACCTCTGGCAGTTGCCTGTTTCTGCCTTGTGAAGGAATTTATTTACTTATTTATTTACTATATTTGTATACCGCTCTTCTCAGCCCTCAGGGCGACTCAGAGCGGTTAACGAAGCAAATACAATACTTAAACATGATAAAAAACAGTTAAAAACAAGTTAAAAAATAACATTATAACAATCAATAAACATCATAACATCTCATCTCGTCTCATAGTTAAAATCAAGATCCAGTCTCATCATCCAAATGTTCCATATTTCTATATTAGTTACACTGCCTATTCAAATGCCTGCTCAAACAACCAGGTCTTCACTTTCCTCTGAAATGTGAACAGAGAGGGGGCTGATCTAATTTCTGTGGGAAGGGCATTCCACAGCCTAGGGGCCACCACTGAGAAGGCCCTGTCTCTCGTCCCCGCCAACCGTATTTGTGATGCAGGCGGGACCGAGAGCAGGGCCTCCCCAGACGATCTTAATGTCCTAGCTGGTTCATAGGAGGAGATACGTTCAGACAGGTAAGTTGGGCCAGAACCTTTTAGGGCTTTATAGGCTAAGGCCAGCACTTTGAATTGTGCCCGGTAGCAAACTGGCAGCCAGTGGAGCTGGTGCAACAGAGGAGTTGTATGCTCCCTGAGTGTTCCTGTTAGTAACCTGGCTGCCAAGCGTTGGACCATTTTGAAGCTTCTGGACAGTCTTCAAAGACAACCCCACGTAGAGAGTGTTGCAGTAGTCTGTATGGGATGTAACCAGAGCCTGGACTACTGTGGCCAAGTCAGACTTCCCAGGGTACGGGCGCAGCTGGCAGAATGAGCAGAAGCATAGCAACTGCTGCCTTGAAAGTAGAATTGGAAACCAAGCAGGAGGTGGGGAGCTTGAAGACAGTGTGCTTGGTGGCCAGGGCTTGCTGCTACTACTGCTGCTCTACTTCATTTTATTAAATGCCCTACTCCAGCATCTGCAGTGTTTGTTTGTTATCTGCATAGCATCCTGGAACCAAATCTCCATGGATAGTGATGGTCCACTGTACGTAAGTGTCTACCAAAGGTGCTAATCAAACTTCCCAGGGAATTGTGAACACATGTGTAGGAGAACCAACAAGGGTTGTTCTATGGACATCAAGCATGCACTAGCCGATCATTGCATTTGGTGCATATCAACATCCACTGCACATCAGTCCCTATGTGCAATGGTCACTTTACTGGCTCCCTTATGTTCTGACATCATCAGGGGTTCTGGAGGTTGTTGCAGAAGATGTATCATTTCTATGCACTACGCAGTGGGTAACGTGGGATCGATTCATGACGTGACTTAGAGTTTTCCAATCACAACCTCACTGAAACTGCTGCACCCTGGACAAGCAAGTGTCAGAGAGGCAAACAAAACCTAGCAGAGTGCATTCATAGTAAAAACTGGGTTGTTTGAGGTTTTTAGGGCTATATGGCTATGTTCTGGAAGCATTCTCTCCTGATGTTTTGCCTGCATCTATGGCAGGCATCCTGGTATCTAGGAAAATTGGATTTATATATCTGTAGAATGTCCAGGGTAGGAAAAAGAACTCTTGTCTGTTTTGGGCAGGTGTGAATGTTTCAATTAGGGGCAGTGAATCACCTCTCGACAAAGGATTCCCCCAGGCAGTAACAAGCCACACCTAAAAACTGTTAGGCCATCAAATGCTAAAGAAAGTGGCCAATTCAAACAACATCTGAGGATGCCTGCCATAGATGTAGGCGAAATGTCAGGAGAGAATGCTTCTAGAACATGGCCATATAGCCAAAAGAACCTGCAACATCCCAGTGATTCTGGCCATGAAAGCCTTCGACAGTACACAGCAAAAAACGTTTTAGTCAGTTAATCAGCTTGTCAGTCAGCAATGTCTGACCTTCTCCACACACTGTTTAGTAAACTCAAAAATTTGGGTTTTCATCAAAAAATATCAGGAGGCTTTAATCTTCACCATTACACTATTCACAGATGTACAATCAGGGTATACAGATCCACAATCAGATTTGTACTTTCTAATGATTCTTAGAGACAGAGAGATGTTCACGATGAGATTCACACAGGAAGAGAGAGATTGAGAGATTTCATCTCCCTTTTGCAACCACCTGCTGACTTGTCATCAGTAAGGGACAAATAACAACAAAAACAACAACAATAATAATAATAATAATAATAATAATCATCATCATCATCATCATCACACTTTATTTATATTCCACCCTTCTTGCCCCGAAGGGGACTCAGGGTGGATCATAGTACACATACATGGCAAACATTCAGTGCCGTTTTGTATAGACAATACAAAACAAGACAGACAGAATAGAAGGAGGTGTGTTGATGTTTTGACTCAATGTCCAACTTTTTTGGTGCCATGGAAGGTTGAGCTAAAATCGAGCCACAGGGGGTGCAGTCACTCCATCCTCTATGACGAAGAGCTATCAGGACTTCCTCTTTCCTTTTGGTCGCCCAGCGTTTTCTGATCTTCTTTCTTTATGGTGTCGTAAGACACCTCCCCAGCTTTTAGCGGTACATATTTTCTCTAATTACAGCTAAAGCTGTTTTTGAACTCGGGGCTTCAAACTTGTAACCTTTGGTTGATAAATCTTATAAATACTAGTGACTTACTAGCTGTGCTAAAACCCTGGCCCCATGATTATGATGTGGCCATTTCTGTATGTCCTTTAGGTATTTCATAATGATTTTCTCAATCATTCCCCAGGTGTTATCATATGTCCATCAAAACTGTATTTTCACATAGATTCAATGCTGAAGCGTTTCTCTCTAGAGGAAAATCCAAGAGAAAAATCAACAGATCAGCTCCCTCTGGTGATATCTTCCTAACATTCTCTGATCTTAACTGAGAATCCAAATAGAAGTGACCAGTTTGACCATGAGTTCTCTTTTCCATTCATTTCCACCTGGCTCTACAGCTTTTGACTTCTCTTTGGCAGGGAAACGTGCGTGCATTGGTGAAGGACTGGCCCGCATGGAGCTCTTTCTCGTCTTCACCACCATTCTCCAAAGGTTCACCCTCACGTCCCCTGTGCCACCTGAGAAGATCAACATTGCTCCAGCTTCACGCAACATCATGAGCATCCCTGAACAATATCAGCTTTCCGTGGTCCCACGCCAGTAGACATCTCCCTTTTCTTGTAGCTACCAGAAGAATCCAATTTGTCTCCCAGAATGTATAGATTGACTCTGATTTTAATGTTTAAACAAATTGTAAAGTACAATTAGTTATACCAATAAAGTAATTTCGGTTGTATTATTCATTATTTTTGGAATATTATTAATGTTGCCCTCATTGCCCCAAAGTAAATAATAATAGGTGCATATAACTCATTATTTCAAGTTCTTGTTTTGGTTTTTGTAGCCAATGGTCATTTACATATGTTTGAGGAAGTTTATATCTGGTTTTGAAGCAGGAGTTGCTCCCACTCTATCCTGCTTTGGTCAGACCTCACCTGGATTATTGTGTCCATGGTTCAAAAGGAGGTGGGCAAGCTGAAATGTGTCCAGAGAAGGGCAGCCAAAATGATCAAAGGTTTGGAAGCCAAGCCCAATGAGGAGCACCTTTGAGAGCTGGAGATGTTTAGCATGGAGATAAGACGGCTGAAGGGGCATGATAGCCATGTTTAAATATTTGAAAAGATAACATATCGAGGAGGAAAAAAAGTTTGTTTTCTGCTTCTCTGGAGACTAGGACAAGGAGCAATGAGTTTAAATTGCAGGAAAAGAAATTGCAACTAAACTTTGGGAAAAACTTTGTTGTTCAGAACTGTTCAGCAGTGAAATATGTTTCCTGGGAGTCCAGTGGAGTCTCCTTTTCTGGAGGCTTTTAATCAGGGGCTGGATTTAGAAGTGCTTAGACTGGATGTTCCTGCATGGCAGGAGGTGTTGGACTAGATAGCCCTTGGGATCTTTTCCAACTCTATGATTCTATTTGGGGCCTAGAAAACATAGTATTGGGGGGACACATATGCCACACTCGGACCACCCTGGTCTGAAAAGTTGTATTTTTAAACTTGGGTGAATATAACCTGAATGCATGAAAATACATGGAAGACAGAACTCTTTTGAGTATGTACAGATTGCCTTTCCCTTAAAACTGAGAAACCAATGCTATCGACACCATGACCACCTCTGGGCTTTGGAGTGAGGGGTTTTTGAACAAATGGTCCTCAGTTCCCTCTGGTATTTTGCAATTTGCAAATTGTTCCTGTTGCTGAATACATATGTATATGGAGAGAAACTGTTTCTTGCATTAACCCCTGCTTGACAAACAAGGGGTGTACTGTCCAATCAGTCATCAACCACAATTAATATATCTGGCAGTGCTCAACCAGGTATGTGGAATTAAAAGCACCTGTTTCCGATACTAACAGAAGAATTTGTGAAGGAATACTTTGAAGCTGCCTAATGTGAGCAACAACGGGGGGATTCACCAGGCAGCATGGCAAATTCAGTGGGCAGCAGTGGAATCTATCGCCACGCACCCAGCAGTGCCTACATCACCGTCTTCCCAATCACATGGGGGAAAGCGTCACTGCCCAGCTTCCCCCTGCATTTGCCCCATTGCTAGTAATGAGAATACAGGAAGCCTCCCATGTTCTCCTTGCCTCTTTTTAGGATGCATTCAGCATAGTTCAGGGAAGGAGCCCACCAGAATTAGTTCTATGCTGTTTGATGGGATCTAGTAGGCTCTGTCCCCAAACTGTGCTGGATGCATCCTAAAAAGAGGCAAGGAGAACACGGGAGGGCCATGTGATGAAGTGGAAAATTCTGGGTAAGGGATGTTCAGTTTTTATTATTAACACACGAATGACCTTATCACAAAGGCCAGGTGAAGTGCCCAGCTTCGCTGAAATTATAGAGTCAGCAGGGTGAATCTGTTGTCCTGCCTGCTGCTGCCCCACAGCGACACTTCCACCATCACATGTGGGAAGCACTGCCCTTGTGGCAAGGATCCATGCTTGTGTTGTATCCCAGAGCAGGAACACCTCTATCCTGAAACACCACACTGGTGTAGTAAAATCAGCAAGCAGTTTATTGAAGGATATATGTAAGCAAAACAATAAAAATGATAGAGACAGTATTATCCAAAACAGTATTTTTCAAAGAGTGCAAATTGTCCATGATATATGAAAACACCAAAAGACAAGACAGCATGAAGGTCTAATACCCAGAACAGGAACCTGGCAAAACTTGAAACATGAAACTAGAAATCCACTTGGGAACAAGACCATCATGAAAATCCAACATTGATGAGACTGAGCTAAAATCATTTCCCCATTTCATATAAAGCTTTTCCTATCCAATGAAAAGAAAGAAAAGCATTTATTTTGCCTTTATTACTAGACATGAATTTCTTATCTCTCTTTTTGAGCAGGCGGGCTAACCTTCAATGCTCTTGGGAACTTTGTCTTAGTTTACAACAGTCTTGTTTTCTATCTTCAAACTCATTAAATTCTGTACCTGACAAATCATTCCCAGAAGACACATTCTCAGATGAAGACTGCTGTGAGCCTCTTTCAGGAATTTGCCCTTGGGAATCTACAGAAGAAGCACTCCGTTCATGAGAAACCTTGGGCCCCTCAGCAAGGCCTGGGATTGACTCAGGCCCAGAAAAACCCTCACCCCCAATGACATTTGACACAAGCCCAGGAAAACCATCTTCCCCATTGACATCAGACACAGTCACAGGCTGAACTACAACAGCTGGTTCCATTGGTAGGCTCCTGTGTTGGGAGGGAAGCATTGTATGATGATTCCACTCCATTTGTGGATGGGGTGCCTGCTAGAAGTCCAGCAATGTCATGGGATGGGCAGCATGCCCATCCGTTGCTGGACTGGTGGGGAAGAGAGGGGCAGAGAAAACAATGCCATCTTGTCTTCAGTGTCATCAGTTGGGAGCCCCTCCTCCCAACACCAACTGTTGCTCTGGGACCAGAGTAAAGAGAGGGGCCATGAAGACAGTGCCATCTTGTCTTCAGTGTCATCAGTTGAGAACCCCTCCTCCCAACACCAACTGCTGCTCTGGGACCAGAGTAAAAAGAGGGGCCAAGAAGACAGTGCCATCTTTTCTTCAGTATTATCAGTTGGGAGTCCAGACCAACACCACCTGCTAGTCTGGGACCAGAGTAAAAAGAGGGGTCCAGGAAGATATTGGATTTATTTTATTTATTGTCTTGTATATTACTTGCAAGCCGCTCTGTGTCCCCTTCAGGGTGAGAATGGCGGCATATAAATGTCATAAATAAATACATAATAAATAAAGCATCCTAGAACACTTCCCAAGCCCCATTTGAAGAGGTGGTTAGATTTGCATCATGTACACAAGTATAGGTTAACTTTATGCTTATGTGTGTTTCTTTCTGGTCAGTCCATAGGTTGGTATATCCACTTCTATCCAAAGCAACCAATGCCTGCTCCAACCTACTATTAGTTGGGGTGTTGTGTTGTTTCAGGGCTGTAAGATCATGTTCTAGCAGATTTTCTCTTGTTAACACCTGTATCTGTGGCTGGCATTTTCAGAGGACGTGAAGATCTCCTGAAGATGTCAGCCACAGATGCAAGTGAAACACCAGGAGAAAAAGATCCTCTGAAGATGCCAGCCACAGACACAGGTGAAAGGTGAGGAGAAAATGCTGCTAGAACACAGTCATACAGCCCGGAAACCATACAACACCCCAATGATTACGGCCGTGAAAGCCTTCAACACCACTTTAAGTTCTGTAGCTTCAGGCACAACCCTGGGGAATTTTTTTACAATTCTTCTGATTCATCCTGGAAAGAAGTGACGAGCGGAGTGCCGCTGGGTTCCGTCCTGGGCCCGGTCCTGTTGAACATCTTTATAAATGACTTAGATGAAGGGTTAGAAGGCAGGATCTTCAAGTTGGCAGATGACACCAAATTGGGAGGGATAGCCAATACTCCAGAAGACAGGAGCAGAATTCAAAACGATCTTAACAGATTAGAGAGATGAATGGCTAAAACTAACAAAATGAAGTTCAACAGTGACAAATGCAAGAAACTCCACTTAGGCAGAAAAAACGAAATACAAAGATACAGAATGGAGGATGCCTGGCTCGAGAGCAGTACGTGTGAAAAAGATCTTGGAGTCCTCGTGCACAACAACTTAAACATGAGCCAACAATGTGATCTGGTGGCAAAAAAAAGCCAATGGGATTTGGGTCTGCATCAATAGGAGTATAGTGTCTAGATCCAGGGAAGTCATGCCAAAGCTTTTGTTCTGAAGAGTGACTCATGCTACAAAATCCTCCAGTTTGTTTGAGAAAAGAGGGAGAAGGGGAGGCTGAAACTCCTGAAGGAAGAAGTTACTGGATAACCAAAGAGGGTCTGCCCTGGGATTCTAAATACATATGTTAGCCTTGCAATCTTCCAGAAAGCTTAAGCAGATCTGTTGCTGAGAAGGTAACCCTCCAAAGACACCCATGGTCACTATATTTCTCCTTGTGTTCCTCTTTGTCAGTTGCATCTTTCTCTTGTCATGGAAGAGCAGAAGAGTCAATGCTCTCCTGCCCCCTGGGCCCACCCCACTTCCAATCCTGGGGAACATTCTACAACTGGACCAAGGGAGTCAGTTGAAGACCTTCACCAAGGTGAGTCTCAATTCTTCCATCTTTCTTCTCTCAGATGAGGGGGACAAATGGTTACTTGTAGACCATGGGTTACTTTATAGGGGATTTCTGTCTTTCTCTTGGCAGATGAGTGAGGTCTATGGGCCGGTGTTCACTGTGTACCTGGGAATGCAGCGGATTGTGGTTTTGTATGGCTATGACACTGTGAGAGAGGCCTTGGTGGATCATGCAGAGGCGTTTGGAGGACGTGGGCAGTTTCCGGCCTTCTCCAGGTTTCTCAATGAACGTGGTGAGGACATACTCTACAAGTTCCCTGATTGGAAATGACCCCAATTAATTAGAATAATAGAATCATAGAGTTGGAAGAGATCTCATGGCTATCCAGTCCAACCTCCTGCAAGAAGCAGGAGTAATGCATTCAAAGCATCCCTGACAGATGGCCATCCAGCCTCTGTTTAAAAGCTTCCAAAGGAGGAGCCTCCACCACACTCCGGGGCAGAGAGTTCCACTGCTGAATAGCTCTCACAGTCAAGAAGCTCTTCCTAATGTTCAGATGGAATCTCCTTTCTTGTAGTTTGAAGCCATTGCTCCGTGTCCTAGTCTCCAGGGCAGCAGAAAACAAGCTTGCTCCCTCCTGCCTGTGAGTTCCTCTCACATATTTATACATGGCTATCATGTCTCCTCTCAGCCTTCTCTTCTTCAGGCTAAACATCCCCAGCTCCTTAAGCCATATAGGGCTTGTTCTCCAGATCCTTGATCATTTTAGTTGCCCTTATCTGAACACTTTCCAGCTTGTCAATATCTTTCCTCAATTGTGGTGCCCAGAATTGGACACAATATTCCAGCTATTCTCAGCTATTCTACCCTTCCAGCTACTTTTAAAATGTCCAGAATTTCCCTCTCCTCCTTGAACTTCCATCCTCTGCCTTTAACTTGCTTCTACTGGTAAACACTTATTTTATCCAGCAGTGGAGAAGAAGAGACATGTGATGGTGCTTTTGACTTCCCAGTAGGCTCTGGCAAAAGCAAACTGCTGCAACATCTTCTAGCTTGTCTACTCTTCCTCATCAATACCCTCTTGATCACCTGTATGTATCCTGGTTTACATTTGTGAAATGTTGGAAGGTATGAGAGAAGCCATGGAAGATGGGGATGAGTTCTCCTGAGTTGAACGAGGACACATACTGTCTCAAGGCCACAGTGGGTCCTTTCACATAGTTATATATCCCAGAATATCAAGGCAGGAAATCCCACCTTATCTAAATGTGGTCTCAGATTACCCAGTTCAAAGCAGATACTGTGGGGTTTCCAGTCTTGATATTCTGGGATATAGGGCTGTGTGGAAGGGCCCAGTATCTCACGGAAGTAGCTGTGTTGGCCATCCAGCAAAATACACCAAACAGTGGCACTTTTATTGGGCTAAGTCAAAGGCACAAAATACGCCACGCAAGCTATTGAAGCTTTGGCTTCTTCATCAGACAGATGCTCAAAACATATGGAAGAAAAGTGCCAATGTTAGAATCTACTCAAACCATTACTAATTGCTGATTTTCAGAAGTAAAAGACTGGAACAATGGCTTCAAACTATAGGAAAGGAGATTAGGAAGAACATTAGGAAGAACTTCCTGATCGTGAGAGCTGCCTCAGAGTGTGGTGGAGGCTCCATCTTTGGAGGCTTTTAAGCAAAGGCCGGATGGCCATCTGTAGGGGGGTGCTTTGAATGTGATTTTCCTTTTTCTTGGCAGAATGGGGTTGGACTGGATGGCCCACGCGGTCTCTTCCAACTCAATGATTCTTTGATTCTAAGTTTTACTTGGCAAAATAGTGCTTGTCGTTAAAGAATATGGTTGATCCATGTTGTTCCTGTGATTACAATAAAATGGCTTGGAAAGAAAACTATCTATGAATTGTAGATGCAAAAGTGGGAAGAGATTGGGGAAAGTACCGCTCCTTATAGAAGGTAACCCATTAATCTTCTGATATTTCGAAATAATAAACATTGAAATGATAATTCAAGAGGGAAAACGGTTCCTCCCTCCCTCTCCTTCTGTTTATATGGTTAAGTCTGCCTAACTTGAATTATGTTTAGTTTATATTAAGTGGCATCTTTGGATTCCTTTCCTCTTTGTGAGAGATCCTTCAAGAACCTTCTATGTTTTTTTGTCCAGGGATTTCGTTTTCCAATGGGGAATGATGGAAACAAATCCGCCGATTCACTCTCACCACTTTGAGGGACTTCGGTATGGGGAAGAGATCCATTGAGGAGAAAATCCAGGAGGAAGCCCTGTGCCTAGTGGAGGAGCTCAACAAAACCCAAGGTGTTTGTTCATGTTCAGTCTTCCCTGGGGCATCCAAAATACATTAGGCACCATTGCTCAGTTTATGCTAAGCCTTAAACAATGTAAGCTAGCACAGTTGTTGTAGCTTCCAAGTTGGGTGAAGGAAACCATCAGCTGTCTCCCCAGATATCACTCAGGGTTTGCCTGTACCAGGTATGTATACCGGATGTGGCCCCTTGGGCTCTTTTCCCAGGCCCTCCTCTCTCTCACCTTCCTATCCTTCCTTCCTTCCTTCCTTCCTTCCTTCCTTCCTTCCTTCCCTTCTTCCCTACCTCCCTGCCTCCCTCCCTTACCTCGCCATTTCTCCCTCCCTCCTTCCTTCCCTTCTATCCTTTAATCCTTCCTTCTTGTTGGGAATCCGGCCCAGCGTACCTGTCCGAACATATCTCCTTCTATGTCCCGCCTAGGAATTTAAGATCTTCTGGAGAGGCCCTGCTGTCAGCCCCGCTCTTGTCACAAATGAGACTGGCGGGGACGAGAGACAGGGCCTTCTCAGTGGTGGACCCCCGCCTGTGGAATTCACTTCCCGGGGAAATTAGATCGTCGTCATCCCTCCTCTCTTTTAGAAGGAAATGGGCTGGCATGAAAAATGTGTTTTATTTCTAACAAAAGAAACATGATCAGTTCAACTTGGATTTCAGATATTTAGGAGAAGAATACAGAAATGCTAGAATATCATGACTTGGTAATGACATTATTTTGAAGTCTTTTCCATCAGATATGAGTAAACAAAGGATGGCAATTCCAAGAAAAAAGTGATACCGAGGAAGCAACATGAGAAAATTCTCATTGGTGGAAACCACAATTTTAATCTGGAATATCTATAATGTGGATATACATTTGCCTGTACTATAATCTCTCCCCCTATGATCTTTCCATACTAGGAGACCCTTTTGACCCAACTTTGCCTATCAGTCAGGCTGTTGCCAACATTATCTGCTCCATCCTGTTTGGGAAACGCTTTGAGTACAATGATGAACAATTCCTCATGCTGAGAAAACTGATGACAGAACGGATCCTATTGGGCAACATCCCCAAAACAGCGGTGAAGGTAACAAGAACACACTCCATCTTTCTCTACATTTTAAAGATGCCACAGTGATTAATTAAACAAGAGTCACTGTTGTTTTATGCTTAGTTCTTGGACACAATATTGTTTGTCCAAAGCTCTGCTCTGCTCCCGAACCCACTATTGTCGTTCAGCCACATTTACTCTTGATGACGTTTGTCTGATTATAATGTTTTATTGTTTTTAGATGTTGACTGTATATTTGTGCTTGTTTTTAATCTGCATTTGCTGGGCATGTTCCTTATAAGCTGCCCCGAGTCTTTTCGGGGAGATGGAGGCGGGGTATAACAATAAAGTTATTATGGTTATTATTATTATTTTACTGACACAAAAACATGGTATGTCACAGCAAATGAGAGATATATGCTGGATTTCATATCACAAAATCACAAGTCAAACACTTCCCAAGCATCTAGGACTGTGTGATGTATTTTTGAATGATGTGTGCAGATCCAAGTAAGGTGGCTTTTTCAGTTGACAGATTGTGATTTTGTCAATCAATCAATCAATGATTTATTACGGGCTTTGACCAGCACAGTATAGAATGGGGCACCGGTGACCAAGGAAGGGAATCGCAGTTCCCAAGTAGGTCAGGTATAAAAGCAGATTAAAAACATGTTATAAAAGAGACTAATTAAAAAATAAAACAGACTAAACTTACAGTTTAAAGTGCGTGTTGTCAATGTTTATTGTTTCCAAATGCCAGCTGAGATCTTTTGGCACGGCACCCAGTGCGCCAATGGCCACTGGGACCACCTGGACTGGTTTATGCCAGAGCCTTTGCATTATTATTATTATTATTATTATTATTATTATTATTTCACATATTTGTATTCTGCCTTTCTCACTGCTTCTCCACCCCCCCCCCCTCCGCCAGGAGCCAATGGATTTGCCTCGATGTGTGGTGAATCATGTCAGAATATAAAGGTTTCTTGTGTGAAAATCACTTACAGCTTAAACTGCATGGTTTCAGTAGTGCATGGGTTAAAACAACAGAGGTCTGTAGAATTGGTGGAGTGCCACATTTGGAGTTCCCTGTGCAAACCAGAAAAGATGACAATGTGCTTTGTGCAGTGTGCTAATATGTGAACGGATATGACCAAAGAATGTGTTGTACATATTTTGTGAATAACGGAAGAGTTCCACTTTCTTTGAAAGCTGAATGGATGAGGCCAGTGTTTATTCAACTTTGTGCCTTCAAGAAGTTCATTGCAAGGTTGAAGTAGTTGAGATAAGGACGGGAGATTTATCTCAACTTTCCTGGCAAGGGTTGCAAGCTTCTTTGCGATGAGGTCTTTGTGGTGAGGTCGTAGAACATAATGGAGTAATGGATTCAAATTACAAAAAATAGGTTCTAACTCTAAATGGTCGCTTGGCCATTTCTGAGGGGGCGCGAGGTCACTTCCTTTGTCTCTTCCACCTCCGCTTCCTCAAAATGGCAGAGGGGGCCTCTGTCAGCCAAGCAGCCAGCCCAGATCGGTTCCGCCTCTTCCTCCCACAGGGTGGCGGGGAATCAAGAGGAGGCACTTGCAGGCAAAGGCGCGGCTTGGGGCCGTTTCCCCCTCGACTTCCCTGGGCCCAGCCTGGCCTTCTTCTGCCTTCAGGATGGGGCCTTGCCTCGCCCTCATGGCAGGAGAAGGCGAGGGAGGTGGCGGGAGAAACGGCTTTGGGGCCGCTTCCCCTTCGGCTTCCCTGGACCCAGCCTGGCCTTCTCCTGCCATCAGGATGGAGCCTCGCCTCGTCCCAATGGCAGGAGAAGGTGAGGGAGGTGGTGGGCAAAGCGGCTTTGGGGCCGCTTCCCCCTCCCCCTTTTCTGGGCCCAGCCTGGCCTTCTCCTGCCATCATGACAGAGCCTAGCCTCGTCCTGATGGCAGGAGAAGGCGAGGGAGGTGCCGGGCGAAACGGTTTTTGGATCTGTTGTTGACTTTTCAATTCTGTCTTTGATGGCATTGGTTCTAATGGCTTGTTCTTGGGCTGACAGAATCAGGCCCTCCGTCTCCTTTTCAGAGTTCCATTTGTGAGCCACAGCCATGTTTTTTCTTTGTCAATTTGGCTCTCAATTTTTCCCAGGAACTGTCCATGGAGAGCCTTCTTTTGCCAGTTTTCTCTTCTGCTCTGGATTGTGTTTTTACAGTATTCCCTCTTTGTCTTTTGCACTTTAAGCAGTTTACTACTATTGACTTCCCTCAATGTTGGTTCTTGACTGCCTTTCACATAATCTGCCAGTGCATGTTTCTCTTCTTCTACCATTTGTTTCACTTGCAGAAGCCCTCTGCCTCCTGATTTTCTGGGCAGGTAAAGTCTGTCGACATCACTACGCGGGTATACATAGTGGGTTGTCATCAGTTTTCTTGTTTTTCTGTCCAGATCATCCAGTTCAACTTGTGTCCAGTTCACAATCCCAGATGATGATGATGATGATGATGATGGTGATGATGATTATTAAGCAAAGGCTGAATGGCCATCTGTCAGGAATGCTTTGATTGTGCTTTTTTCTTAAACCAGAATAAGGTTGGATTGTATGGCCCTGCCTTTGAGGTCTCTTCTTACCCTAGGATTCTAACTCTTCCAACTCTAGGATCCTATACTATTAAATCAGTCAATTCCTCTTAGTTATGGGGGTTCTTTGTGCAAAGTTTGGTCCAGATCTGTCATTCCACAGTGGTCTGTGGAAATCAGAGCTGAATCTATTGTAGGTAAGACAAATTTCATCATCCATTGTCCATACACCCTGAAATGTACTTTTTTGTGATTAATCACTATGCTTTATTTATGTTCAATTTGTTACAATGAAAATACATCCTGCATAGCAGATATTTACATTGTGGATCATACCAGTAGCCAAATTGCCATTATAAAGTAGCAACAAATATAATTTTATGGTTGGGGGTCACCGCAACTTGAGGAACTGCATTAAGGGGTCCTGGCATTAAAAAGGTTGAGAACTACTATTCTAACTAAACATTAGAAAAAACCTTCTGCTGGCAATAGTAGTGAAATACGTTGCCTTGGAGTGTGAAGGAGTCTCCATTTTTGGAGGTTTTTGAACAGAGATGCTTGGTTGTCTGCCATGAGTGTTTTGATTGGTGGCAATAGCCGTTTGGCAGTGGAATATGTTGTCTTGGAGTGTGTGGGGAGTCAGTTTTTGGAGGTTTTTAAACAGAGGTGCATGGTTGTCTGTCATGAGTGCTTCGATTGTGTGTTCCTGCATTCTAAAAACCATAGCTTTCCAATAGGCTTGAGCCAGGGAAACTATCCTTTTTGGGAAATGGTGGTAAGAGAGGACGTGGGATACAGCAAGTCTGATGATTTCTTATGATTTCTCTTCTTCCCAACCTCTCTCCCCGCTGCACAACCCAGCTGTACAACCTTTTTCCAGGAATTATGGATAAGATCCCCGGGATGCACTACAAGATGGCAAAGAGCAGCTTGAAGATTGTGGACTTCATTAACGAGAGGATCAAGATTAATATGGCCTCGCTTGATACTTCTGCTCCCCAGAATTACATTGAGTGTTTCTTAGCGAAGATGGAGCAGGTAAAGACTTATCCTACCCATTCATAAGACACAAGGGTCTGCCATGCATGCTTGTTAAGGCCCCCTTCAGACGTAGGTGGATTCCAAAGATATGGAGATCATATGGCACACCGTAATCTGAAAGAGAGTTGCCACAGATGAATTCATTACTGAATTCTTCCATATGAATTCTTCCATATGATTTATGAGTGTTTGTTTTCCTTGTTTTTATGCTGCACTATCTTGATGGAATGGACTCTTATTTACCAAAGGCCTAACAATGGAATATACTGTGGAAGGTTTTTATTTTATTTTTTTGTGGGGGGGGGGGGGGGGGGGCACATTAGTTATCCAGCGACCTTGGAAAGTTGCCACCCTTTTCCAATTTTTTTTTATTAATTGTAGATCCAGGAGAGCCCTTTAAAAATCCTAGCATGGACTTTTACACTTCAACATGTCTTCACCATTGGTCACTAATGTGACCAATGGTGAAGGTAACGGCACTCCATGTAGTCATGCCGGCCTCATGACCTTGGAGGTGTCTATGGAAAACACTGGCACTTCGGCTTAGAAATGGGGATGAGCACCACCCCCAGAGTCAGACACGACTGGACTTAATGTCAGAGGAAAACCTTTACCTTTACCTTTACTAGGTATTATCTAGGTCCTCTAGTGTAACTCTATAGTATCCTCAGGCTGAAAATCCTTTATTTCAATAAGGTTTTGTATTATCTCTGGTTTTGGATATCTGCGTGAAGTTCAGAAATGTATCCCCTGCAGATATGAGGGCTGTGATTTTTTAAATAAAGAGATGTGAGAGAAAGGTTTTGGTTTGCTGTGAGGTTTTTGGACTGTATTTATTTATTTATTTATTTATTTACTTACTTACTTTATTTGTATACCGCTGTTCTCAGCCCTTAGGCGACTCACAGCGGTTAACAACAAGAACAGCAAAAATTCAATGCTACCATCACACGGTATAAAAAACAGTTAACATCATAACATATAGAAAAGTATACAATTAACAACAATATACAATTAACACCAATAGCCATTCATGCCTGAAAAACTCACAGCAACCCAGTGATTTCTAGCCTTTATAGCTAAGCAAATCAGAATAAATCTCACACAGTGGAATACTAAAAGCAAGCAGGAGAGGGAGGGATGGAGAGAGAATTTGGGGCTGCATTTCACAAGTTCCTTAATCTGGGTCAGGAGGAGCAACATGTGTTTGTGAGCCACCAGAAATGACTACGAAGCCTGAGAGTTCCCATTTTCACCTTGATTTTTGCAGGAGAAGCACAACCCAAGTTCTGAATTTTCCACCAAAAATTTGAACATGACCATATTCAATATATTCTTTGCTGGGATTGAGACAGTCAGTGTCACCCTGAAATATGGTCTTCTCTACCTGCTAAAGTATCCCCAGATTCAAGGTACGGACCCACACCAACTCTGTTTGAGGGACTTTGGAAATTGTGATATGATTGATGAGGGATTTTGAAATTCTGAGTGCTCTACTTTGTGTGGAAAGGCTTCCAGAATGAAAGAGTAGAAGGATGAAGAGGATGTTTGTGCATCAACTGGTGCTAGGATTGCCAGGATTTCAAAACAGCAATCAGGGACAGTTCAAATCTGTGGCATTCACCTCCAAATAAAGTGGAAGGGAGACTAACTTGGTTGAGCATCCAACCTTTCAGAGAGATGGAAGCATGGCATACCTTCAGGGATATATACCATACGCTCTTTAATCCTTCTTTGCCTCTTTTGCCATGTGGTTGCTGCCCTCTACATGGTGGTTTCCAAAACTGAAATGACTTAAGGGGTAAAACATTCCAGTTTTTGAGAACATGCAAATTCAGAAGGTCCAAACCAGAGACCCTTCTACACTATGCAAATATAGTGTCATGGTTCCATTTTTAAATTGTTGAGTTTGTAGCTGGCGTAGCGCTTCAGAGCAATATGGTTGTCAATTGCACTGGCTGCTCATTCACTGCAAATCTACAAATTCCCTAAGCTGTTGCCATGGCAGTTAAGCCAGATTCACAGTATGACTTGTGGGGACAAGGGAGTGTGCCTTCTCTGTGGTGGCCCCGCAGGTTTGGAATTTGCTACTCGGTGAGATTAGGCAAGCACCCAACCTGACAGCCTTCAGGAAGAGTTTAAAAACCTGGCTGTTTCAGTTTGCCTTTGTTGAATGAATACAATCCCCACATCAGGACCAGCTTAGCACAATATTCCTGTCAATGCACTTTTCTCATCCCCCAACAGGCATTACCCTACTCATCCATCGCACCCAGGGTTTTATATATTTTTAATATTTTATATTATATTTTATTCTACCCCCTTTTAACCTGGCCCAGCCCACTATGCACATTTAATTTTTCTTCTATTTGTTTCCTGTATTTTGATTTTGTATTAATTTGTCTGTTCACTTTTCATTTCATGTTATTATTTGTATGTATTTTATTTGATCTGATGTGATTGTTCAGGCTTGTTCCCATGTTAGCTGTCCTGTGGCCCCGTTGGGGAGATGGTGGCGGGTTATAAATAAAGTTTTTATTATTATTTTACTTATTCAAAACCACAGTATGTCACAGCAAATGAGATCTGTATGCTGGATTTCGTATCACAAAATCACAAGTCGAACACTTCCCAAGCTATTATTATTATTATTATTATTATTATTATTATTATTATTATTAACTGTACAGTGTGAAAGTTCTCTGGTTTGTCCTGCTTTGGTTCTGCATAAGAATGTTAAGAAAGAACAGAAAATATGGTAACCTGATTTTGGCATCCTAATCTCCATTATCACTTCCTCAAGAAAAAGTCCAAAAGGAAATCGATCTCGTGATTGGGCAAAGGCGTAGCCCAACTGTCAAGGACAGGAATCAAATGCCATATACCGAGGCTGTATTGAATGAGACTCAGAGGATGGCTGATGTGGTACCCATGAATCTGCCACACCTCGTAACTCAAGACACACATTTCAGAGGATATGTGATCCCTAAGGTAAGATTCCTAGAAAGATTGCCACCAGGAATGGAGGTAAAAGGATGTGTCTTCAAGTTGCATAATCTGTCTTTCCACACTCTGTTACTTTTCTCAATCTCTTCCACACTTTTCTATCCCCCTTTCTTTCCATCCTTGTCCCTTCCATCTTCTCTCTGTCTCCTTTTAAAGCGTGACTGTGCTTATGTGTGTCTTTTAACTAATGGAAGACTTTGGAGGCCTTGCGTAGGAGGTATAACATGAAACTGCCTGGAGGTTCGTTGGAAAAATGAATATCCCAATTCTTCATGTAGTTTTGCCTTTGGTTATTAAGAAAGGTTGGAACAATCTGCCACCTGGTGACTGAAGATAGTATTGCAGGTAACAAAATACAGTAGAGTCTTGCTTATCCAACCTTCGCTCATCCAACGTTCTGTATTATGCAACACAGTCTGCGTCTAGCCCAGATCCAAAGCTATTTCAATACCCTGCGATGTTTTGATGCTAAAGTCGTAAATACAGTGATTACTACATAATGTTTATTACTGTTAATATAAGGTCAAGGGCAGGTAGATGTGATTCATATGATTGATTGATGCATTGCTATGGTTGTGAAGCCACTGCAGTAGAAATGTATCCATTTTAGAGTGGCTAGCAGGCAAAAAGGGGTGAAGCTAACTAAGAAGAAAAGAGGAGACATTTTAAAAATGAGGCAGTCTCTAGCTGGGAGAGCTAGAGTGAAGAGGTTCCTAGTAGAGTTTGAGTCTTCAGCTGTTATATTAAAAGTAATAAAAAAACCATTTTGAATTAACCTCTAGTCTCTGTACTAGAGGGAAAAGAATCCTTGTATAGGATTGTGCCTTAAGTTGGAATACTGAAGTAATAAGGGACTAATTTTGAGTCCAAGTCCTCAGTCAGGTGAAACCGGAAGACAGAGAGTTCTTTGAGCATAAGTTTCAATCAGAATATTGATGGAAAGTAGAGACATAAGTTATACTGTTCTGAAAGTTATATAGTATCAGTTTAATGTATTCACAAGAGGAAAATACTAATGTAACAATATCCAAGTGGAACTGAAGAAAAGTACTGTGTAACCAATATGCTTTATGTGCACAAGAATTCATGAATAAACATTTCTTTGTTTCAAATAATAAATTGAAGTCTCGTGTCAAGTTGTAGGATTGAAGATACATTCCTGAAAGTCAGCTGAAGATTATATTGGTGTAAAGGAGATTGTTTTGAAGCTACATACCAACTACAGTTTTGGGTTATGCAACAAGGAGACATTTACAGATATTTATAATTGAACTCCAAGTTGCTGAGTTTCTGAGAGGTCTTCTTTCTCCCCTTTAACAACATCATTTGCCTTGACACCTACATATATGTATAATTTTACTGGTGGCAGAAGGTGGCAGGCTAAAAATAAATAAAATATAAAAGAAAGGAGTTTCCCCTCCTTGCCTCACAAACTTGTATCACCTCACACCATGTATTGAACTGCTTTTTCTGTCAATTTATTGTAAAACATGATGTTTTGGTGCTTAATTTGTAAAATTATAACGTAATTTGATGCTTAACAGGCTTTTCCTTAATCTCTCCTTATTATCCAATATTTTCGCTTATCCAATATTCTGCTGGCCTCTACTGTAGTGTAATTAAATATAACAACAACAAGATATATGTATCAAATACATTATACTAAAATACACAGAACAAACATTCAAATACAGTAATCACAACACATGAGTTTAAAACTGACTGGGTAGTTCTATCCGAAGAGGCAGGTCTTTACATGTATATTTTAGTAAATTAATTAGTTTTGGATGTACATCAACCTTTGTTGGTCTGTACATTAGTATATACATCAATCTTTGTTGTTCTGGAGCTGTGGCAGACACAAACAAGATCTGTGAAAATTTATTCACACTATTATATGTGTTATTTTCTTCTCAGCTACTGCCCTACAGGTAACTGCTGCTATTCTTTCTAGCAAAAGTTGATAAAGACTTTCCCCCATTTTTAAATTTACCTTTGTAACAGTAAGAAACAGAAATAAAGAAATCAACAATATATATATATATATATATATATATATATATATATATCATAACATAGGCATACTTTAACAACACTAAATGAGTAACCACACAATTTCTTCTACAAACATCTCTACTCAGAATACATACAACTTCAAAATACATTCATAAATCAGTTTTAAAAGTTGTTAAACCTCCACAAAAGCATTGGCTCCTACCTTTTCTGGTTTTGTTTGTCTCCAGCCCTTGATCACTTCTTTTCTCCCTTCTCTCTTACTTCTCCTCTCTCAGGGAACCTATGTCTATCCCGTGCTCAACTCTGTGCATTATGATAAGCAGCACCATGCCAACCCCGAAGAGTTTGACCCTGGGAGATTCCTCGACAGCAACGGTTGCCTTAAGAAAGTGGAGGCTTTTATGCCTTTCTCAGCAGGTGTGTATTAGAACAGTGGTGATGGGGTGTGTGTAAATGGCATGGCAAGGTGGAGTACAGGTGGTGTAGGAGAAGGCTTGACTTGCCAACGTCTTGGCTGTGGCACCTTTTCCTAGAAGTTTGATTAACATCAATGTTGATTTCTTAGAAGTTTGATTAGCATCAATGTTGATTATTTTTTTTGGTGTCAAGTCAAGACATAGCTTTTAATTAACACCTTAAAGATTTCATTAACTGATTCTACATTGCAATCAGCATTGTGTAACATTATCCTTACAGGTGGGCCAAGGTATCTGTTGGCTTAGGATCAATGGTTTCAACTCAACTTAGATCCAAAGCAAGAGGTAGCGGCAATTCCTGGCTACCAGGTGTGCATTTATTTAGACTCCAGCACCTCTGGCAGTTGCCTGTTTCTGACTTGTGAAGGAATGAGCCGAAGCATTGCAACCGCTGCCTTGAAAGTAGAATTGGAAACCAAGCAGGAGGTGGGGAGCTTGAAGACAGTGTGCTTAGTGGCCAGGGCTTGCTGCTACTACTGCTGCTCTAATTCATTTTATTAAATGCCCTACTCCAGCATCTGCAGTGTTTGTTATCTGAAGGGGACTCAGTGTGGATCACAGTACACATACACAGCAAACATTCAATGACGTTTTGTATAGACAATACAGAGACAGACAGAATAGGAGGTGTGTTGTTGTTTTGACTCCATGTCCAGCTTTTTGATGCCATGGAAAGTTGAGCTCAAATCCAGCCACAGGGGGAGCTGTCGCTCCATCCTCTATGATGAAGAGCCATCAGGACTTCCTCCTTCCTTTTGGTCACCCAGCATTTTCTGATCTATTTGTCCAAAACAATAGTTTATTAAAGCAAAGTAAACAGGACTCAGAGACACTTGCTTCAGTGTCTCTGGTCAAAACTCAAAGTTTGCAGCAATTTGCAGCTTGAAAAACAAACTTAGAAAATAAAACGGATTAAACTGGCAAAAAATCCGGATTAAATAAGAGTTCTTTCAAAACACACCAAAATCACACACTTCAAAGATAATAAGCAAACAAAGAGCTGTGAAGAGAAGCTGCCATCCAGAAGCAGTACAAAGTCGAAGAAATCCCAGTTGAAAGTTCCAAAGTCCAAAAGGCAGCGTCATCGTCAAAAACAGTCCAAAGTCAAGGAGAGGGGAAATCCGCACTTACGAGAATCCAAGCTGGTTGATACACGAAGCAAGCAGCAACCTGCAGATCCAGGACCCAAGCCCAACAAGAAAAGTGGCAGCAACAAGACCCAAGGCACGAAACCAACACTTTGCCTACTGCAAAGTTCTATCATTCCAGTGCCTTCATTTATCTTACAGGTCATCATCCGATGATGAGCTGCCCTCCACCCCGTCCTCATCACTATCAGCTGACTTAGCCTCTACAGCTGAACGCCAATGCCCATCTCTCCAACTCTTCCACCTCTTGTCAAGACTTAGGTCTCCCCACGAATCCATAGTATCACCAGATTGCCAATCCCCGCCAACAGAAAACCCTGCAAAAGTGTCACTGGACATTGGTTGAGTACACACATTCCGAATCTCCTGAACCCAGTGGTTCCTCTTCATCCCCACTACTCCCAGACCCATCATTCCCAGAAAAACCCATGAAATCCTCTTCCTCTGTGGGAGCAGTAAGTATGTCCCGGATCTTCTTTCTCTGATGCTTCTAGTCTGATTCCTGCTCTCGAGTAATCCTCTTAGTCCCTCTATTCCCATCTGCATCTCCTTCCTCCTCCTCACTCATTTCACTCTTGGAGAAACCTTCAAAAGATTCTTCATCAGTGGGTGACATAAGTATCTCCCGGATTCTTTCTTTGCTGCTCCTCATCTAACACCTGAGCACCTCGTTTCCCTCCTCTACCACTCCTACTACCAGTTGCAGCGTTGCCAACAGACTCTGCTACAACACCAGCTCCCTCTGGTGATATCTTCTTAACATTCTCTGATCTTAACCGAGAACCCAAATAGAAGTGACCGGTTTGACCATGAGTTTTCATTTCCATTCATTTCCACCTGGCTCTACAGCTTTTGACTTCTCTTTGGCAGGGAAACGTGCGTGCGTTGGTGAAGGACTGGCCCGCATGGAGCTTTTCCTCCTCTTCACCACCATTCTCCAAAGGTTCACCCTCACGTCCCCTGTGCCACCTGAGAAGATCAACATTGCTCCATCTTCACGCTACATCATGAGCATCCCTGAACAATATCAGCTTTCTGTGGTCCCACGCCAGTAGTGATCTCCCTGTTCTTGTATCTACCAGAAGAATCCAATTTGTCTCCCAGAATGTATGATTGACTCTGATTTTAATGTTTAAACAAATTGTAAAGTACAATTAGTTATACCAATAAAATAATTTTGGTTGTATTATTCATTATTTTTGGAATATTATTAATGTTGCCCTCATTGCCCCAAAGTAAATAATAATAGGTGCATATAACTCATTATTTCCAGTTCTTGTTTTGGTTTTTGTAGCCAATGGTCATGTACATATGTTTGAGGAAGTTTATATCTGGTTTTGAAGCAGGAGTTGCTCCCACTCTATCAGACCTCACCTGGATTCAAGAAGGAGGTGGACAAGCTGAAATGTGTCCTGAGAAGGGCAGCCAAAACGATCAAAGGTTTGGAAGCCAAGCCCAATGAGGAGCACCTTTGAGAGCTGGAGATGTTTAGCATGGAGATAAGAGGGCTGAAGGGGCATGATAGCCATGTTTAAATATTTGAAAAGATAACATATCGAGGAGGGGAAAAGTTTGTTTTCTGCTTCTCTGGAGACTAGGACAAGGAGCAATGAGTAAATTGCAGGAAAAGAGATTGCAAGTAAACTTTGGGAAAAACTTTGTTGATCAGAACTATTCAGCAGTGGAATATGTTTCCTGGGAGTTCAGTGGAGTCTCCTTTTCTGGAGCCTTTTAAGCCACCTGTTAGAAGTGCTTAGAAGTGCTTAGACTGAATGTTCTTGCATGGCAGGAGGTGTTGGGCTAGATAGCCCTTGGGATCTTTTCCAACTCTATGTTTCTATTTGGGGCCTAGAAAACATAGTATTGGGGGACACATATGCCACACTCAGACCACCCTGGTCTGAAAAGTTGCATTTTTAAACTTGGATGAATATAACCTGAATGCATGAAAATACATGGAAGACAGAACTCTTTTGAGCATGTACAGATTGCCTTTCCCTTAAAACTGAGAAACAAATGCTATCAACACCATGACCACCTCTGGCTTTTGAGTGAGGAGTTTTTGAACAAATGGTCCTCAGTTCCCTCTGGTGTTTTGCAATTTGCAAATTGTTCCTGTTGCTGAATACATATGTATATGGAGAGAAACTGTTTCTTACATTAACCCCTGCTTGACAAACAAGGGGTGTACTGTCCAATCATTCATCAACCCCAATTAATATATCTGGCAGCGCTCAACCAGATATGTGGAATTTGTTGAGATTAATTTCACAATTCAACAGCAGATCAGTTGCACAACTTCAGCGCTTTCCAGTAGCTTCTTCCTGCACAGTATTTTCAGTCAACTGCTCCCACAAACTGCAGTCATTCTGGAACTCTTTTACAGACACTTGAGCACATGCCTGGCCATTGTCAGTTTTACTATTGTCTTTCCCCCAGTCTAGATGACATTACAAATTTACCACAGCACACAGTTATATCTTGTCTTAGCAGACAGGTTCTTTTAATCAATTACATAGAGCCTTCGATGAACAGCATCACAGCACAAAGAGAGAAAATATACTGTACATGACTTCCTTATATACAATTCACTTACACATAGCAATCACTGATTGGTTCCTAACTCATTGACTTGACTCAAACCCAGGATTACATCATTCACAATCACCTGGACTAGGCCAGAACACATTCCCCAAATAAAGTTCTATATACAGTTAATGCATGACTCAGCATTTCCAATAGAAGCCCATTAGCAGTGCATGACTCAGCTATATTATATTACAATACATTGTAAAATGCTGGACCACAACAACAACCACCATGTCAGACTACACAGAGAAGCCATTGAAATCCACAAGCATGTGGACAATTTCAACAGAAAGGAAGAGACCATGAAAATGAACAAAATCTGGCTACCAGTATTAAAAAACTCTAAAATCACAACAACAAAACAGCAGAGAGGAAACAACCAGGCACATCTTAACACCTCTCAACAGAACATTTTCCCAGGCTCAGTCAGGCCTTCAAATGCTAATGAAGGTGGTCAGCTGAAACATTCACACCTAGCTTCAGCAGAGAGTTCTTTGCCCCACCCCAGTCATTCCACAGATATATAAACCCATTTTCCTATTTCCAACAGACCTCACTACCTCTGAGGATGCTTGCCATAGATGCAGGCGAAACATCAGGAGAAATGCCTCTAGAACATGGCCCTATAGCCTGAAAAAACCTACAAGAACCTACTAACAGAAGAATTTGTGAAGGAATACTTTGAAGCTGCCTAATGTGGGCAACAACAGGGGGATTCACCAGGCAGTGTGGCAAATTCAGTGGGCAGCAGTGGAATCTATCGCCACACACCCAGCAGTGCCTACATCACCGTCTTCCCAATCACATGGGGGAAAGCGTCACTGCCCAGCTTCCCCCTGCATTTGCCCCATTGCTAGTAATGAGAATACAGGAAGCCTCCCATGTTCTCCTTGCCTCTTTTTAGGATGCATTCAGCATAGTTCAGGGAAGGAGCCCGCCAGAATTAATTCTATGCTGTTTGATGGAATCTAGCAGGCTCTGTCTCCAAACTGTGCTGGATGCATCCTAAAAAGAGGCAAGGAGAACATGGGAGGGCCATGTGATGAAGTGGAAAATTCTGGGTAAGGGGTGTTCAGCTTTTATTATTAATCTGTACACACTAACAATCTTATCACAAAGGCCAAGTGAAGTGCCCAGCTTCACTAAAATTATAGAGAGTCGGCAGGGTGAATCTGTTGTCCTGCCTGCTGCTGCCCCACAGCGACACTTCCCCCATCACATGTGGGAAGCATTGCCCTTGTGGCAAGGATCCACGCTGGTGTTGTATCCCAGAGCAGGAACACCTCTGTCCTTAAACTCCACACTGGTGTAGTAAAATCAGCAAGCAGTTTATTGAAGGATATATGTAAGCAAAACAATAAAAATGATAGAGACAGTATTATCCAAAACAGTATTTTTCAAAGAGTGCAAATTGTCCATGAAATATGCAAACACCAAAAGACAAGACAACATGAAGGTCCAATACCCAGAACAGGAACCTGGCAAAACTTGAAACATGAAACTAGAAATCCACCTGGGAACAAGACCATCATGAAAATCCAACATTGATGAGACTGAGCTAAAATCCTTTCCCCGTTTCATTTAAAGCTTTTCCAGTCCAATAAAATGAAAGAAAAGCATTTATATTGCCTTTATTACCAGATATGAATTTCTTATCTCTCTTTTCTAGCAGACGGGCTAACTTTCAGTGCTCTTGGGAACTTTGTCTTAGTTTACAAAAGTCTTGCTTTCTATCTTCAAACTCATTAAATTCTGCACCTGACAAATCATCCCCAGAAGACACATTCTCAGATGAAGACTGCTATGAACCTCTTCCAGGAATTTGACCTTGGGAACCTACAGGAGAAGCACTCCATTCATGAGAAACCTTGGGCCTCTCAGAAAGGCCTGGGATTGACTCAGGCCCAGAAAAACCCTAATCCCCAATGACATTTGACACAAGCCCAGGAAAACTATCATCCCCATTGACATCAGACACAGTCACAGGCTGAACTACAACAGCTGGTTCCATTGGTAGGCTCCTGTGTTGGGAGGGAAGCATTGTATGATGCTTCCACTCCATTTGTGGATGGGGTGTCTGCTAGAAGTCCACCAATGTCATGGGATGGGCAGCATGCCCATACGTTGCTGGACTGGTGGGGAAGAGAGGGGCAGAGAAGACAGTGCCATCTTGTCTTCAGTGTCATTAGTTGGGAACCCCTCCCTGCAACACTACTGCTGCTCTGGGACCAGAGTAAAGAGAGGGGCCAGGAAGACAGTGCCATCTTGTCTTCAGTGTTATCAGTTGGGAGCCCAGACCAACACCAACTGTTAGTCTGGGACCAGAGTAAAAAGAGGGGTCCAGGAAGATATTGTATTTATTTTATTTATTGTCTTGCATATTACTTGTAAGCTACTCTGTGTCTCCTTCGGTGTGAGAAGGGTGGCATATAAATATCATAAATAATTTTATAATAAATAAAGCATCCTAGGACACTTCCCAAGCCCCGTTTGAAGAGGTGGTTAGACTTGCATTATGTACACAAGTGTAGGTTAACTTTAAGCTTATATGTGTTTCTTTCCGGTCAGTCCATAGGTTGATATATCCACTTCCATTTATAGCAACCAATGCCTGCTCCAACCTACTATAAGTTGGGATGTTGTGTTGTTTCAGGGCTGTATGCCCATGTTCTAGTAGCATTTTCTTTTGTTACACCTGTATCTGTGGCTAGCGTTTTCAGAGGATGTGAAGATCTTATGAAGATGCCAGCCACAGATGCAAGTGAAACACCAGGAGAAAATGATCCTCTGAAGATGCCAGCCACAGACACAGGTGAAAGGTGAGGAGAAAATGCTGCTAGAACACAGTCATACAGCCCGGAGACCATATAACACCCCAATGATTCCGGCCGTGAAAGCCTTCAACACCACTTTAAGTTCTGTAGCTTCCTGCACAAACCTGGGGAATTTTTTACAATTCTTCCGATTCATCCTGGAAAGAAGTGATGAGCGGAGTGCCATCAGCAAGGTTCTGTCCTGGGCCCGGTTCAACATCTTAGATGAAGGGTTAGAAGGCATGATCTTCAAGTTGGCAGATGACACCAAATTGGGAGGGATAGCCAATACTCCAGAGGACAGGAGCAGAAGTCAAAA
>NW_026847771.1:10309014-10324427 GCF_025583915.1 Anolis sagrei ordinatus | reverse complement strand
TTGGAAGGTATGAGAGAAGCCATGGAAGATGGGGATGAGTTCTCCTGAGTTGAACGAGGACACATACTGTCTCAAGGCCACAGTGGGTCCTTTCACATAGTTATATATCCCAGAATATCAAGGCAGGAAATCCCACCTTATCTAAATGTGGTCTCAGATTACCCAGTTCAAAGCAGATACTGTGGGGTTTCCAGTCTTGATATTCTGGGATATAGGGCTGTGTGGAAGGGCCCAGTATCTCACGGAAGTAGCTGTGTTGGCCATCCAGCAAAATACACCAAACAGTGGCACTTTTATTGGGCTAAGTCAAAGGCACAAAATACGCCACGCAAGCTATTGAAGCTTTGGCTTCTTCATCAGACAGATGCTCAAAACATATGGAAGAAAAGTGCCAATGTTAGAATCTACTCAAACCATTACTAATTGCTGATTTTCAGAAGTAAAAGACTGGAACAATGGCTTCAAACTATAGGAAAGGAGATTAGGAAGAACATTAGGAAGAACTTCCTGATCGTGAGAGCTGCCTCAGAGTGTGGTGGAGGCTCCATCTTTGGAGGCTTTTAAGCAAAGGCCGGATGGCCATCTGTAGGGGGGTGCTTTGAATGTGATTTTCCTTTTTCTTGGCAGAATGGGGTTGGACTGGATGGCCCACGCGGTCTCTTCCAACTCAATGATTCTTTGATTCTAAGTTTTACTTGGCAAAATAGTGCTTGTCGTTAAAGAATATGGTTGATCCATGTTGTTCCTGTGATTACAATAAAATGGCTTGGAAAGAAAACTATCTATGAATTGTAGATGCAAAAGTGGGAAGAGATTGGGGAAAGTACCGCTCCTTATAGAAGGTAACCCATTAATCTTCTGATATTTCGAAATAATAAACATTGAAATGATAATTCAAGAGGGAAAACGGTTCCTCCCTCCCTCTCCTTCTGTTTATATGGTTAAGTCTGCCTAACTTGAATTATGTTTAGTTTATATTAAGTGGCATCTTTGGATTCCTTTCCTCTTTGTGAGAGATCCTTCAAGAACCTTCTATGTTTTTTTGTCCAGGGATTTCGTTTTCCAATGGGGAATGATGGAAACAAATCCGCCGATTCACTCTCACCACTTTGAGGGACTTCGGTATGGGGAAGAGATCCATTGAGGAGAAAATCCAGGAGGAAGCCCTGTGCCTAGTGGAGGAGCTCAACAAAACCCAAGGTGTTTGTTCATGTTCAGTCTTCCCTGGGGCATCCAAAATACATTAGGCACCATTGCTCAGTTTATGCTAAGCCTTAAACAATGTAAGCTAGCACAGTTGTTGTAGCTTCCAAGTTGGGTGAAGGAAACCATCAGCTGTCTCCCCAGATATCACTCAGGGTTTGCCTGTACCAGGTATGTATACCGGATGTGGCCCCTTGGGCTCTTTTCCCAGGCCCTCCTCTCTCTCACCTTCCTATCCTTCCTTCCTTCCTTCCTTCCTTCCTTCCTTCCTTCCTTCCTTCCTTCCTTCCTTCCTTCCTTCTCTCTTTCCTTCCTTCTTCCCTACCTCCCTGCCTCCCTCCCTTACCTCGCCTTTTCTCCCTCCCTCCTTCCTTCCCTTCTATCCTTTAATCCTTCCTTCCTGTTGGGAATCCGGCCCAGCGTACCTGTCCGAACATATCTCCTTCTATGTCCCGCCTAGGAATTTAAGATCTTCTGGAGGGGCCCTGCTCTCAGCCCCGCCCTTCACAAGTGAGATTGGTGGGGACGAGGAGACAGGGTCTTCTCAGTGGTGGACTCCCGCCTGTGGAATTCACTTCCCGGGGAAATTAGATCGTCGTCATCCCTCCTCTCTTTTAGAAGGAAATGGGCTGGCATGAAAAATGTGTTTTATTTCTAACAAAAGAAAGAAGATCAGCTCAACTTGGATTTCAGATATTTAGGAGAAGAATATAGAAATGCTAGAATATCATGACTTGGTAATGACATCATTTTGAAGTCTTTTCCATCAGATATGAGTAAACAAAGGATGGCAATTCCAAGAAAAAAGTGATACCGAGGAAGCAACATGAGAAAATTCTCATTGGTGGAAACCACAATTTTAATCTGGAATAAATATATATCTATAATGTGGATATACATTTGCCTGTACTATAATCTCTCCCCCTATGATCTTTCCATACTAGGAGACCCTTTTGACCCAACTTTGCCTATCAGTCAGGCTGTTGCCAACATTATCTGCTCCATCCTGTTTGGGAAACGCTTTGAGTACAATGATGAACAATTCCTCATGCTGAGAAAACTGATGACAGAACGGATCCTATTGGGCAACATCCCCAAAACAGCGGTGAAGGTAACACAAACACACTCCATCTTTCTCTACATTTTAAAGATGCCACAGTGATTAATTAAACAAGAGTCACTGTTGTTTTATGCTTAGTTCTTGGACACAATATTGTTTGTCCAAAGCTCTGCTCTGCTCCCGAACCCACTATTGTCGTTCAGCCACATTTACTCTTGATGACGTTTGTCTGATTATAATGTTTTATTGTTTTTAGATGTTGACTGTATATTTGTGCTTGTTTTTAATCTGCATTTGCTGGGCATGTTCCTTATAAGCTGCCCCGAGTCTTTTCGGGGAGATGGAGGCGGGGTATAACAATAAAGTTATTATGGTTATTATTATTATTTTACTGACACAAAAACATGGTATGTCACAGCAAATGAGAGATATATGCTGGATTTCATATCACAAAATCACAAGTCAAACACTTCCCAAGCATCTAGGACTGTGTGATGTATTTTTGAATGATGTGTGCAGATCCAAGTAAGGTGGCTTTTTCAGTTGACAGATTGTGATTTTGTCAATCAATCAATCAATGATTTATTACGGGCTTTGACCAGCACAGTATAGAATGGGGCACCGGTGCCCAAGGAGGGGAATCGCAGTTCCCAAGTAGGTCAGGTATAAAAGCAGATTAAAAACATGTTATAAAAGAGACAAATTAAAAAAAGACCTCAGCCAGCACTTGGAAACAATAGCGATTTTGTCAATGTTTATTGTTTTCAAAATGCTGACTGAGATCTTTTGGCACGGCACCCCGTGTGCCGATTACCAATGGGTGCCATGGTATTATTATTATTATTATTATTATTATTATTATTATTATTATTATTATTTAGTTGGCATGGGGTGTGGAGCAATGGCTTCTCCACCCCCCCCCCCTCGGCCAGGAGCCAATGGATTTGCCTCGATGTGTGGTGAATCATGTCAGAATATAAAGGTTTCTTGTGTGAAAATCACTTACAGCTTAAACTGCATGGTTTCAGTAGTGCATGGGTTAAAACATCAGAGGTCTGTAGAATTGGTGGAGTGCCACATTTGGAGTTCCCTGTGCAAACCAGAAAAGATGACAATGTGCTTTGTGCAGTGTGCTAATATGTGAACGGATATGACCAAAGAATGTGTTGTACATATTTTGTGAATAACGGAAGAGTTCCACTTTCTTTGAAAGCTGAATGGATGAGGCCAGTGTTTATTCAACTTTGTGCCTTCAAGAAGTTCATTGCAAGGTTGAAGTAGTTGAGATAAGGACGGGAGATTTATCTCAACTTTCCTGGCAAGGGTTGCAAGCTTCTTTGCGATGAGGTCTTTGTGATGAGGTCGTAGAACATAATGGAGTAATGGATTCAAATTACAAAAAAATAGGTTCTAACTCAGCGGTTCTCAACCTGGGGGTTGCGAACCCCAGAGGGGTCGCTTGGCCATTTCTGAGAGGTTGGGAGGCCACTTCCTTTGTCCCCGCCACCTCTGCTTCCTCAAAATGGCAGAGGGGGCCTCTGACAGCCAAACAGCTGGCCCAGATCGGTTCCGCCTCTTCCTCCCACAGGGTGGCGGGGAATCAAGAGGAGGCACTTGCAGGCAAAGGCGCGGCTTGGGGCCGTTTCCCCCTCGACTTCCCTGGGCCCAGCCTGGCCTTCTTCTGCCTTCAGGATGGGGCCTTGCCTCGCCCTCATGGCAGGAGAAGGCGAGGGAGGTGGCGGGAGAAACGGCTTTGGGGCCGCTTCCCCTTCGGCTTCCCTGGACCCAGCCTGGCCTTCTCCTGCCATCAGGATGGAGCCTCGCCTCGTCCCAATGGCAGGAGAAGGTGAGGGAGGTGGTGGGCAAAGCGGCTTTGGGGCCGCTTCCCCCTCCCCCTTTTCTGGGCCCAGCCTGGCCTTCTCCTGCCATCATGACAGAGCCTAGCCTCGTCCTGATGGCAGGAGAAGGCGAGGGAGGTGCCGGGCGAAACGGTTTTTGGATCTGTTGTTGACTTTTCAATTCTGTCTTTGATGGCATTGGTTCTAATGGCTTGTTCTTGGGCTGACAGAATCAGGCCCTCCGTCTCCTTTTTCAGAGTTCCATTTGTGAGCCATAGCCATGTTTTTTCTTTGTCAATTTGGTTCTCAATTTTTCCCAGGAACTGTCCATGGAAAGCCTTCTTTTGCCAGTCTTCTCTTCTGCTCTGGATTGTGTTTTTACAGTATTCCCTCTTTGTCTTTTTCACTTTAAGCAGTTTACTACTATTGACTTCCCCCAATGTTGGCTGTTGACTGCCTTTCACATAATCTGCCAGTGCGTGTTTCTCTTCTTCTACCATTTGTTTCACTTGCAGAAGCCCTCTGCCTCCTGGGCGGGTAAAGTCTGTCGACATCACTACACTTGTGTAATGCATAGTGGGTTGTCATCAGTTTTCTTGTTTTTCTGTCCAGATCATCCAGTTCAACTTGTGTCCAGTTCACAATCCCAGATGATGATGATGATGATGATGATGATGATTATTAAGCAAAGGCTGAATGGCCATCTGTCAGGAATGCTTTGATTGTGCTTTTTTCTTAAACCAGAATAAGGTTGGATTGTATGGCCCTGCCTTTGAGGTCTCTTCTTACCCTAGGATTCTAACTCTTCCAACTCTAGGATCCTATACTATTAAATCAGTCAATTCCTCTTAGTTATGGGGGTTCTTTGTGCAAAGTTTGGTCCAGATCTGTCATTCCACAGTGGTCTGTGGAAATCAGAGCTGAATCTATTGTAGGTAAGACAAATTTCATCATCCATTGTCCATACACCCTGAAATGTACTTTTTTGTGATTAATCACTATGCTTTATTTATGTTCAATTTGTTACAATGAAAATACATCCTGCATAGCAGATATTTACATTGTGGATCATACCAGTAGCCAAATTGCCATTATAAAGTAGCAACAAATATAATTTTATGGTTGGGGGTCACCGCAACTTGAGGAACTGCATTAAGGGGTCCTGGCATTAAAAAGGTTGAGAACTACTATTCTAACTAAACATTAGAAAAAACCTTCTGCTGGCAATAGTAGTGAAATACGTTGCCTTGGAGTGTGAAGGAGTCTCCATTTTTGGAGGTTTTTGAACAGAGATGCTTGGTTGTCTGCCATGAGTGTTTTGATTGGTGGCAATAGCCGTTTGGCAGTGGAATATGTTGTCTTGGAGTGTGTGGGGAGTCAGTTTTTGGAGGTTTTTAAACAGAGGTGCATGGTTGTCTGTCATGAGTGCTTCGATTGTGTGTTCCTGCATTCTAAAAACCATAGCTTTCCAATAGGCTTGAGCAGGGAAACTATCCTTTTGGGGAATTGGTGGTAAGAGAGGACATGGGATACAGCAAGTCTGATGATTTCTTATGACTTCTCTTCTTCCCAACCTCTCTCCCCGCTGCACAACCCAGCTGTACAACCTTTTTCCAGGAATTATGGATAAGATCCCCGGGATGCACTACAAGATGGCAAAGAGCAGCTTGAAGATTGTGGACTTCATTAACGAGAGGATCAAGATTAATATGGCCTCGCTTGATACTTCTGCTCCCCAGAATTACATTGAGTGTTTCTTAGCGAAGATGGAGCAGGTAAAGACTTATCCAACCCATTCATAAGACACAAGGGTCTGCCATGCATGCTTGTTAAGGCCCCCTTCAGACGTAGGTGGATTCCAAAGATATGGAGATCATATGGCACACCGTAATCTGAAAGAGAGTTGCCACAGATGAATTCATTACTGAATTCTTCCATATGAATTCTTCCATATGATTTATGAGTGTTTGTTTTCCTTGTTTTTATGCTGCACTATCTTGATGGAATGGACTCTTATTTACCAAAGGCCTAACAATGGAATATACTGTGGAAGGTTTTTATTTTATTTTTTTGTGGGGGGGGGGGGGGGGGGGCACATTAGTTATCCAGCGACCTTGGAAAGTTGCCACCCTTTTCCAATTTTTTTTTATTAATTGTAGATCCAGGAGAGCCCTTTAAAAATCCTAGCATGGACTTTTACACTTCAACATGTCTTCACCATTGGTCACTAATGTGACCAATGGTGAAGGTAACGGCACTCCATGTAGTCATGCCGGCCTCATGACCTTGGAGGTGTCTATGGAAAACACTGGCACTTCGGCTTAGAAATGGGGATGAGCACCACCCCCAGAGTCAGACACGACTGGACTTAATGTCAGAGGAAAACCTTTACCTTTACCTTTACTAGGTATTATCTAGGTCCTCTAGTGTAACTCTATAGTATCCTCAGGCTGAAAATCCTTTATTTCAATAAGGTTTTGTATTATCTCTGGTTTTGGATATCTGCGTGAAGTTCAGAAATGTATCCCCTGCAGATAAGAGGGCTGTGATTTTTTAAATAAAGAGATGTGAGAGAAAGGTTTTGGTTTGCTGTGAGGTTTTTGGACTGTATTTATTTATTTATTTATTTATTTACTTACTTTATTTGTATACCGCTGTTCTCAGCCCTTAGGCGACTCACAGCGGTTAACAAGAACAGCAAAAATTCAATGCTACCATCACACGGTATAAAAAACAGTTAACATCATAACATATAGAAAAGTATACAATTAACAACAATATACAATTAACACCAATAGCCATTCATGCCTGAAAAACTCACAGCAACCCAGTGATTTCTAGCCTTTATAGCTAAGCAAATCAGAATAAATCTCAGACAAGCAGGGGAGGGAGGGATGGAGAGAGAATTTGGGGCTGCATTTCACAAGTTCCTTAATCTGGGTCAGGAGGAGCAACATGTGTTTGTGAGCCACCAGAAATGAATACGAAGCCTGAGAGTTCCCATTTTCACCTTGATTTTTGCAGGAGAAGCACAACCCAAGTTCTGAATTTTCCACCAAAAATTTGAACATGACCATATTCAATATATTCTTTGCTGGGATTGAGACAGTCAGTGTCACCCTGAAATATGGTCTTCTCTACCTGCTAAAGTATCCCCAGATTCAAGGTACGGACCCACACCAACTCTGTTTGAGGGACTTTGGAAATTGTGATATGATTGATGAGGGATTTTGAAATTCTGAGTGCTCTACTTTGTGTGGAAAGGCTTCCAGAATGAAAGAGTAGAAGGATGAAGAGGATGTTTGTGCATCAACTGGTGCTAGGATTGCCAGGATTTCAAAACAGCAATCAGGGACAGTTCAAATCTGTGGCATGCACCTCCAAATAAAGTGGAAGGGAGACTAACTTGGTTGAGCATCCAACCTTTCAGAGAGATGGAAGCATGGCATACCTTCAGGGATATATACCATACGCTCTTTAATCCTTCTTTGCCTCTTTTGCCATGTGGTTGCTGCCCTCTACATGGTGGTTTCCAAAACTGAAATGACTTAAGGGGTAAAACATTCCAGTTTTTGAGAACATGCAAATTCAGAAGGTCCAAACCAGAGACCCTTCTACACTATGCAAATATAGTGTCATGGTTCCATTTTTAAATTGTTGAGTTTGTAGCTGGCGTAGCGCTTCAGAGCAATATGGTTGTCAATTGCACTGGCTGCTCATTCACTGCAAATCTACAAATTCCCTAAGCTGTTGCCATGGCAGTTAAGCCAGATTCACAGTATGACTTGTGGGGACAAGGGAGTGTGCCTTCTCTGTGGTGGCCCCGCAGGTTTGGAATTTGCTACTCGGTGAGATTAGGCAAGCACCCAACCTGACAGCCTTCAGGAAGAGTTTAAAAACCTGGCTGTTTCAGTTTGCCTTTGTTGAATGAATACAATCCCCACATCAGGACCAGCTTAGCACAATATTCCTGTCAATGCACTTTTCTCATCCCCCAACAGGCATTACCCTACTCATCCATCGCACCCAGGGTTTTATATATTTTTAATATTTTATATTATATTTTATTCTACCCCCTTTTAACCTGGCCCAGCCCACTATGCACATTTAATTTTTCTTCTATTTGTTTCCTGTATTTTGATTTTGTATTAATTTGTCTGTTCACTTTTCATTTCATGTTATTATTTGTATGTATTTTATTTGATCTGATGTGATTGTTCAGGCTTGTTCCCATGTTAGCTGTCCTGTGGCCCCGTTGGGGAGATGGTGGCGGGTTATAAATAAAGTTTTTATTATTATTTTACTTATTCAAAACCACAGTATGTCACAGCAAATGAGATCTGTATGCTGGATTTCGTATCACAAAATCACAAGTCGAACACTTCCCAAGCTATTATTATTATTATTATTATTATTATTATTATTATTATTATTAACTGTACAGTGTGAAAGTTCTCTGGTTTGTCCTGCTTTGGTTCTGCATAAGAATGTTAAGAAAGAACAGAAAATATGGTAACCTGATTTTGGCATCCTAATCTCCATTATCACTTCCTCAAGAAAAAGTCCAAAAGGAAATCGATCTCGTGATTGGGCAAAGGCGTAGCCCAACTGTCAAGGACAGGAATCAAATGCCATATACCGAGGCTGTATTGAATGAGACTCAGAGGATGGCTGATGTGGTACCCATGAATCTGCCACACCTCGTAACTCAAGACACACATTTCAGAGGATATGTGATCCCTAAGGTAAGATTCCTAGAAAGATTGCCACCAGGAATGGAGGTAAAAGGATGTGTCTTCAAGTTGCATAATCTGTCTTTCCACACTCTGTTACTTTTCTCAATCTCTTCCACACTTTTCTATCCCCCTTTCTTTCCATCCTTGTCCCTTCCATCTTCTCTCTGTCTCCTTTTAAAGCGTGACTGTGCTTATGTGTGTCTTTTAACTAATGGAAGACTTTGGAGGCCTTGCGTAGGAGGTATAACATGAAACTGCCTGGAGGTTCGTTGGAAAAATGAATATCCCAATTCTTCATGTAGTTTTGCCTTTGGTTATTAAGAAAGGTTGGAACAATCTGCCACCTGGTGACTGAAGATAGTATTGCAGGTAACAAAATACAGTAGAGTCTTGCTTATCCAACCTTCGCTCATCCAACGTTCTGTATTATGCAACACAGTCTGCGTCTAGCCCAGATCCAAAGCTATTTCAATACCCTGCGATGTTTTGATGCTAAAGTCGTAAATACAGTGATTACTACATAATGTTTATTACTGTTAATATAAGGTCAAGGGCAGGTAGATGTGATTCATATGATTGATTGATGCATTGCTATGGTTGTGAAGCCACTGCAGTAGAAATGTATCCATTTTAGAGTGGCTAGCAGGCAAAAAGGGGTGAAGCTAACTAAGAAGAAAAGAGGAGACATTTTAAAAATGAGGCAGTCTCTAGCTGGGAGAGCTAGAGTGAAGAGGTTCCTAGTAGAGTTTGAGTCTTCAGCTGTTATATTAAAAGTAATAAAAAAACCATTTTGAATTAACCTCTAGTCTCTGTACTAGAGGGAAAAGAATCCTTGTATAGGATTGTGCCTTAAGTTGGAATACTGAAGTAATAAGGGACTAATTTTGAGTCCAAGTCCTCAGTCAGGTGAAACCGGAAGACAGAGAGTTCTTTGAGCATAAGTTTCAATCAGAATATTGATGGAAAGTAGAGACATAAGTTATACTGTTCTGAAAGTTATATAGTATCAGTTTAATGTATTCACAAGAGGAAAATACTAATGTAACAATATCCAAGTGGAACTGAAGAAAAGTACTGTGTAACCAATATGCTTTATGTGCACAAGAATTCATGAATAAACATTTCTTTGTTTCAAATAATAAATTGAAGTCTCGTGTCAAGTTGTAGGATTGAAGATACATTCCTGAAAGTCAGCTGAAGATTATATTGGTGTAAAGGAGATTGTTTTGAAGCTACATACCAACTACAGTTTTGGGTTATGCAACAAGGAGACATTTACAGATATTTATAATTGAACTCCAAGTTGCTGAGTTTCTGAGAGGTCTTCTTTCTCCCCTTTAACAACATCATTTGCCTTGACACCTACATATATGTATAATTTTACTGGTGGCAGAAGGTGGCAGGCTAAAAATAAATAAAATATAAAAGAAAGGAGTTTCCCCTCCTTGCCTCACAAACTTGTATCACCTCACACCATGTATTGAACTGCTTTTTCTGTCAATTTATTGTAAAACATGATGTTTTGGTGCTTAATTTGTAAAATTATAACGTAATTTGATGCTTAACAGGCTTTTCCTTAATCTCTCCTTATTATCCAATATTTTCGCTTATCCAATATTCTGCTGGCCTCTACTGTAGTGTAATTAAATATAACAACAACAAGATATATGTATCAAATACATTATACTAAAATACACAGAACAAACATTCAAATACAGTAATCACAACACATGAGTTTAAAACTGACTGGGTAGTTCTATCCGAAGAGGCAGGTCTTTACATGTATATTTTAGTAAATTAATTAGTTTTGGATGTACATCAACCTTTGTTGGTCTGTACATTAGTATATACATCAATCTTTGTTGTTCTGGAGCTGTGGCAGACACAAACAAGATCTGTGAAAATTTATTCACACTATTATATGTGTTATTTTCTTCTCAGCTACTGCCCTACAGGTAACTGCTGCTATTCTTTCTAGCAAAAGTTGATAAAGACTTTCCCCCATTTTTAAATTTACCTTTGTAACAGTAAGAAACAGAAATAAAGAAATCAACAATATATATATATATATATATATATATATATATATATATCATAACATAGGCATACTTTAACAACACTAAATGAGTAACCACACAATTTCTTCTACAAACATCTCTACTCAGAATACATACAACTTCAAAATACATTCATAAATCAGTTTTAAAAGTTGTTAAACCTCCACAAAAGCATTGGCTCCTACCTTTTCTGGTTTTGTTTGTCTCCAGCCCTTGATTACTTCTTTTCTCCCTTCTCTCTTACTTCTCCTCTCTCAGGGAACCTATGTCTATCCCGTGCTCAACTCTGTGCATTATGATAAGCAGCACCATGCCAACCCCGAAGAGTTTGACCCTGGGAGATTCCTCGACAGCAACGGTTGCCTTAAGAAAGTGGAGGCTTTTATGCCTTTCTCAGCAGGTGTGTATTAGAACAGTGGTGATGGGGTGTGTGTAAATGGCATGGCAAGGTGGAGTACAGGTGGTGTAGGAGAAGGCTTGACTTGCCAACGTCTTGGCTGTGGCACCTTTTCCTAGAAGTTTGATTAGCATCAATGTTGATTTCTTTTTGGTGTCAAGTCAAGACATAGCTTTTAATTAACACCTTAAAGATTTCATTAACTGATTCTACATTGCAATCAGCATTGTGTAACATTATCCTTACAGGTGGGCCAAGGTATCTGTTGGCTTAGGATCAATGGTTTCAACTCAACTTAGATCCAAAGCAAGAGGTAGCGGCAATTCCTGGCTACCAGGTGTGCATTTATTTAGACTCCAGCACCTCTGGCAGTTGCCTGTTTCTGACTTGTGAAGGAATGAGCCGAAGCATTGCAACCGCTGCCTTGAAAGTAGAATTGGAAACCAAGCAGGAGGTGGGGAGCTTGAAGACAGTGTGCTTAGTGGCCAGGGCTTGCTGCTACTACTGCTGCTCTAATTCATTTTATTAAATGCCCTACTCCAGCATCTGCAGTGTTTGTTATCTGAAGGGGACTCAGTGTGGATCACAGTACACATACACAGCAAACATTCAATGACGTTTTGTATAGACAATACAGAGACAGACAGAATAGGAGGTGTGTTGTTGTTTTGACTCCATGTCCAGCTTTTTGATGCCATGGAAAGTTGAGCTCAAATCCAGCCACAGGGGGAGCTGTCGCTCCATCCTCTATGATGAAGAGCCATCAGGACTTCCTCCTTCCTTTTGGTCACCCAGCATTTTCTGATCTATTTGTCCAAAACAATAGTTTATTAAAGCAAAGTAAACAGGACTCAGAGACACTTGCTTCAGTGTCTCTGGTCAAAACTCAAAGTTTGCAGCAATTTGCAGCTTGAAAAACAAACTTAGAAAATAAAACGGATTAAACTGGCAAAAAATCCGGATTAAATAAGAGTTCTTTCAAAACACACCAAAATCACACACTTCAAAGATAATAAGCAAACAAAGAGCTGTGAAGAGAAGCTGCCATCCAGAAGCAGTACAAAGTCGAAGAAATCCCAGTTGAAAGTTCCAAAGTCCAAAAGGCAGCGTCATCGTCAAAAACAGTCCAAAGTCAAGGAGAGGGGAAATCCGCACTTACGAGAATCCAAGCTGGTTGATACACGAAGCAAGCAGCAACCTGCAGATCCAGGACCCAAGCCCAACAAGAAAAGTGGCAGCAACAAGACCCAAGGCACGAAACCAACACTTTGCCTACTGCAAAGTTCTATCATTCCAGTGCCTTCATTTATCTTACAGGTCATCATCCGATGATGAGCTGCCCTCCACCCCGTCCTCATCACTATCAGCTGACTTAGCCTCTACAGCTGAACGCCAATGCCCATCTCTCCAACTCTTCCACCTCTTGTCAAGACTTAGGTCTCCCCACGAATCCATAGTATCACCAGATTGCCAATCCCCGCCAACAGAAAACCCTGCAAAAGTGTCACTGGACATTGGTTGAGTACACACATTCCGAATCTCCTGAACCCAGTGGTTCCTCTTCATCCCCACTACTCCCAGACCCATCATTCCCAGAAAAACCCATGAAATCCTCTTCCTCTGTGGGAGCAGTAAGTATGTCCCGGATCTTCTTTCTCTGATGCTTCTAGTCTGATTCCTGCTCTCGAGTAATCCTCTTAGTCCCTCTATTCCCATCTGCATCTCCTTCCTCCTCCTCACTCATTTCACTCTTGGAGAAACCTTCAAAAGATTCTTCATCAGTGGGTGACATAAGTATCTCCCGGATTCTTTCTTTGCTGCTCCTCATCTAACACCTGAGCACCTCGTTTCCCTCCTCTACCACTCCTACTACCAGTTGCAGCGTTGCCAACAGACTCTGCTACAACACCAGCTCCCTCTGGTGATATCTTCTTAACATTCTCTGATCTTAACCGAGAACCCAAATAGAAGTGACCGGTTTGACCATGAGTTTTCATTTCCATTCATTTCCACCTGGCTCTACAGCTTTTGACTTCTCTTTGGCAGGGAAACGTGCGTGCGTTGGTGAAGGACTGGCCCGCATGGAGCTTTTCCTCCTCTTCACCACCATTCTCCAAAGGTTCACCCTCACGTCCCCTGTGCCACCTGAGAAGATCAACATTGCTCCATCTTCACGCTACATCATGAGCATCCCTGAACAATATCAGCTTTCTGTGGTCCCACGCCAGTAGTGATCTCCCTGTTCTTGTATCTACCAGAAGAATCCAATTTGTCTCCCAGAATGTATGATTGACTCTGATTTTAATGTTTAAACAAATTGTAAAGTACAATTAGTTATACCAATAAAATAATTTTGGTTGTATTATTCATTATTTTTGGAATATTATTAATGTTGCCCTCATTGCCCCAAAGTAAATAATAATAGGTGCATATAACTCATTATTTCCAGTTCTTGTTTTGGTTTTTGTAGCCAATGGTCATGTACATATGTTTGAGGAAGTTTATATCTGGTTTTGAAGCAGGAGTTGCTCCCACTCTATCAGACCTCACCTGGATTCAAGAAGGAGGTGGACAAGCTGAAATGTGTCCTGAGAAGGGCAGCCAAAACGATCAAAGGTTTGGAAGCCAAGCCCAATGAGGAGCACCTTTGAGAGCTGGAGATGTTTAGCATGGAGATAAGAGGGCTGAAGGGGCATGATAGCCATGTTTAAATATTTGAAAAGATAACATATCGAGGAGGGGAAAAGTTTGTTTTCTGCTTCTCTGGAGACTAGGACAAGGAGCAATGAGTAAATTGCAGGAAAAGAGATTGCAAGTAAACTTTGGGAAAAACTTTGTTGATCAGAACTATTCAGCAGTGGAATATGTTTCCTGGGAGTTCAGTGGAGTCTCCTTTTCTGGAGCCTTTTAAGCCACCTGTTAGAAGTGCTTAGAAGTGCTTAGACTGAATGTTCTTGCATGGCAGGAGGTGTTGGGCTAGATAGCCCTTGGGATCTTTTCCAACTCTATGTTTCTATTTGGGGCCTAGAAAACATAGTATTGGGGGACACATATGCCACACTCAGACCACCCTGGTCTGAAAAGTTGCATTTTTAAACTTGGATGAATATAACCTGAATGCATGAAAATACATGGAAGACAGAACTCTTTTGAGCATGTACAGATTGCCTTTCCCTTAAAACTGAGAAACAAATGCTATCAACACCATGACCACCTCTGGCTTTTGAGTGAGGAGTTTTTGAACAAATGGTCCTCAGTTCCCTCTGGTGTTTTGCAATTTGCAAATTGTTCCTGTTGCTGAATACATATGTATATGGAGAGAAACTGTTTCTTACATTAACCCCTGCTTGACAAACAAGGGGTGTACTGTCCAATCATTCATCAACCCCAATTAATATATCTGGCAGCGCTCAACCAGATATGTGGAATTTGTTGAGATTAATTTCACAATTCAACAGCAGATCAGTTGCACAACTTCAGCGCTTTCCAGTAGCTTCTTCCTGCACAGTATTTTCAGTCAACTGCTCCCACAAACTGCAGTCATTCTGGAACTCTTTTACAGACACTTGAGCACATGCCTGGCCATTGTCAGTTTTACTATTGTTTCCCCCCCAGTCTAGATGACATTACAAACTTACCACAGCACACAGTTATATCTTGTCTTAGCAGACAGGTTCTTTTAATCAATTACATAGAGCCTTCGATGAACAGCATCACAGCACAAGGAGAGAGAATACACTGTACATGACTTCCTTATATACAATTCATTACACATAGCAATCACTGATTGGTTCCCAACTCATTGACTTAACTCAAACCCAGGATTACATCATTCACAATCACCTGGACTAGGCCAGAACACATTCCCCAAATGAAGTTCTATATACAGTTAATGCATGACTCAGCATTTCCAATAGAAGCCTATTAGCAGTGCATGACTCAGCTATATTACATTACAATACATTGTAAAACCTGACAGATTTATTGTTCAAGATGGGATTTTAGTAGAAGACTACACAGAAAAGCCATTGAAATCCACAAGCTTGTGAACAATTTCAACAGAAAGGAGGAAACCATGAAAATGAACAAAATCTGGCTACCAATATTAAAAAAAACTCTAAA
>NW_026847771.1:10238103-10307459 GCF_025583915.1 Anolis sagrei ordinatus | reverse complement strand
GCTCTGGCGTGGGCTGGTCCGTGAGGTCACGAAGAGTCGGAGACGACTGAACGAATGAACAACAACAACATGTCATTTCCAATTCAGAATCCTCCCAGACAGCTGTTCCCTGACACCATTCCTCTCATAATTTTCTTCCCATAAACTGTCCCTCAATACTCATGAAAGAGCAAATACTTGAGATCCACCTTGTTACTTTGTACACTAATTACAGGTATTATCAGACAAAACAAACTAGTCACTGGCTTCTAATTTCATCTCAAAATAAAGACATTACTAGATCCCCTTACCATGTCATTGGATGTCGCATTCCTCAAAAGCACCAGAAGGGAGTCTACCCTAACGGTGGCCCGAGAACATTTCCAAAAATATGTACTACTTTTAGAAGTGCTACAGATTTACTTAGAAAACCACCCTTATGTTCCTAGTGCACACCCATTTATTTCAGTTTAGTATTGTTGGGATTCTTTATGTACTCCTTGCAGCAATGTTTATTGAAAGACTTTGAATAACAGGCAAGTTATTTGTTGCAATGCCACAAAACATGTCTTCTGCAGCCACAGAAAAGCTGCGAACACCCACCAATCTTGACAGGGCCCACATACTGTCAGAAATATGTATGCTTTAAATTTGGGATTTTTTTGTAATAAAAAATAGAAGGTGTGTCAGAAATATTAAAAAATTAACTGGGTTTTACAAAGTGTGAGAAAGAGTCAGTGGGCCAAAGCTAGTGTTGTCCTGAGGAGAGCGAGTAGACCGAAGCCTGTTAGACATAACATTGGTCTGTGTGTTTTTGTTCTTTTTATCCCTTTTGCCTACTGGTGCTGGGTCACGCTGCTGCGAATAAGTTACTCTGCTGTCCATTTATGGGGAGGGTCTTTCATTAAATCATTTTATGTACATGCAGTCTGTAAAGATCCCTTACCTTGCCATCCAGGGTGGCAGGGCCCCAGGAGAAAGTCAGGCTAGGTAGTTTAGCTTGGAAGGCCTGGCAGAGTGCTGCTGGAGCCATTTTAGAGTAGGGAAAAGCTCCAGGGCAGAAGGGGGAGTGGCTGAGGCCTGTGCCAGCCCAGCAACAGCTAGGATTGGTTTAGAGAATAGGGGCGGAGTTAGGCAGAAGGAGGGAAAGAGAACAGTGAGATTTGACAGTTTTAGAGTTAGTTCAGCTGAGTTCTGAGAAGAGTAGAGAGCAGTTTGAGTTCTGAGAGAGAGATTAGTGTAGAAGTTGGATTGTTTAGGAGTCTCTGTTTAAAACAGGCAGTTTGCCTTTAGTCTGTACAGCACAGTAGGCTGTGACAGACTGAGATTACAGCTACTTTTGAGGAAAAATAGCTGGGTTCTGTGTTTATTGAAACTGTAACTAAGAAAGAACATTCTCTCTAGAAACCAATACGCTTATAAGAAACAAGAACACTTTTATTCTGTAACCATCAAGCCTCAGTACCTGCATTCTCGTGTTATTCAGTAATTGTAATCAATAAACTCTTTCTTATTATTTTTAAACTTAAAGCCTGAGTCAAGTGCTATTTTTGCTTTTGAGTCCCTTTCTTTTTAAATCAACCTCTCCTGTTTTCCCCTCAGAGAAAGCCTTGTTAATACAACAGTATTTTTAATGGTGGAGTAAAAAAGCCTTGTGGTAATACTAAACAGCCTATTAACAGACTAATAGCTAGAGGGTTCGTGATTTCTTTAGTTTGGTGGCAGCGAAAGTTTTACACAACGTGACATCCCCTCAAACCCTACAAAAGCCTCTTTTGAGTTATTATAATTGGTAGTGTCAGAGGTGGGATATTGATTTATCACCCATACCTCTAAAGACCTTGATAATTGGTGGGGCAGCGGTGGGATTGTTTGCCCCTGCCCAGACGGCCAATTAAAGAAAGACTCTTGATACCAGCCACAGACACAGGTGAAAGGTGAGGAGAAAATGCTGCTAGAACACAGTCATACAGCCCGGAAACCATACAACACCCCAATGATTACGGCCGTGAAAGCCTTCAACACCACTTTAAGTTCTGTAGCTTCAGGCACAACCCTGGGGAATTTTTTTACAATTCTTCTGATTCATCCTGGAAAGAAGTGACGAGCGGAGTGCCATCAGCAAGGTTCTGTCCTGGGCCCGGTCCTGTTCAACATTTTTATAAATGACTTAGATGAAGGGTCATCAAGTTTGCAGACAACACCAAATTGGGAGGGAGAGCCAATACTCCAGAAGACAGGAGCAGAATTCAAAACGATCTTAACAGATTAGAGAGATGATGGGCCAAAACTAACAAAATGAAGTTCAACAGGGACAAATGCAAGATACTCCACTTAGGCAGAAAAAATGAAATGCAAAGACACAGAATGGGGGACGCATGGCTCAAGAGCAGTACATGTGAAAAAGATCTTGGAGTCCTCGTGGACAGGAAGTTAAACATGAACCAACAATGTGATGCGGCAGCAAAAAAAGCCAATGGGATTTTGGCCTGCATCAATAGGAGCATAGTGTCTAGATCCAGGGAAGTCATGCTACCCCTCTATTCTGCCTTGGTTAGACCACACCTGGAATATTGTGTCCAATTCTGGGCACCACAATTGAAGAGAGATATTGACAAGCTGGAATGTGTCCAGAGGAGGGCAACTAAATTCAAGGGTCTGGAGAACAAGCCCTATGAGGAGCAGCTTAAAGAGCTGGGCATGTTTAGCCTGAAGAAAAGAAGGCTAAGAGGAGACATGATGAGGGCCATGTATAAATATGTGAAAAGAAGTCATAGGGAGGAGGGAGCAAGCTTGTTTCCTGCTGCCCTTGAGACTAGGACATGGAACCATGGCTTCAAAAAACAAGAAAGGAGATTCCATCTGAACATTAGGAAGAACTTCCTGACTGTGGGAGCTGTTCAGCAGTGGAACTCTCTGCCCTGGAGTGTGGTGAGGGCTCCTTTCTTTGGAAGCTTTTAAACAGAGGTTGGGTGACTGGCCATCTGTTGGGGGTGCTTTGAATGCAATTTTCCTGCTTCTTGGCAGAATGGGGTTGGACTGGATGGCCCATGAGGTCTCTTCCAACTCTGATTCTATGAGATTCCCAGCTCCCCCAAGTGTTCTAATTTTGCAGGGATATTTTTCATTTATTCTGTCGCTTTACTTTTCCAATTGATTTTAAAATGTCTGTTTCTCTTCCATTCTTTCTCTTTTCCTGCTTGTCCTCGGCTTTCTTCCATCCCTGCAAAATGATTTCAAAGATCAAAAGTAGTTGGATGTCAGGAACCCTCGCAGAGAGAAGAGAAAAGCAAACTGCTAAAGTCTCCTCCTATCTCTCCTATCAAGCTCGTCTCCTTAATAATGTTTGTCATCTGGACCATACTCTGATGTTGCGTAATCACATGGTCCTGGCTAAATGCTGATGGGTATAAGACCATGTTCCCTTTACAAAGAGCCTTTCCTTTGTTGCATTAGGCAATTGTTGCATTAAGATTGGCTTTGTTTGTAAGGTTCTATCTAACTCACAAAGGTCAGGGACAATTTTTTTTATAGTAAAGAGATGATCAGAATCCTTCCGTTGGTTTCATAAGGAGGGAGAAGAAGCAGCAGACATCTCATGAAGGAAGGAGTTATAGGATAGCCCTTGGACAAAGAGTTTCAGACCTGGGATTATAAACCCAGACATTAGCCTTGCAAACTTTCCAAATGTCAAGATAAATCTGTTGCTGAAAAGGTAACACTCCAAAGATTCCCATGGTCACTATATTTCTCCTTGTGTTTCTCTGCATTGGTTGCATCCTTCTCTTGTCATGGAAGAGCAGAAGAGTCAAAGCTCTCCTGCCCCCTGGACCCTCCCCAATTCCTATCCTGGGGAATTTTCTACAACTGGACCAAGAGAATCTGTTGAAGTCCTTGACCAAGGTGAGTCTTGATTTTTCCATTTTTCTCTTCTCGGGTTATGGGATGGTGGTGGACTAAAGCCAATTCTTCTCTGAGACTAAGGGGAAGAGGGCAGGTCTGAGACTAAGGGGAAGAGGGTACATCCAAGGGGTTCAACCACTTATCTCACACCATAGCATTATTGGCACGAGCCTTTAAGTCATTTTCAATTTATGGCGACTCTATGGCAAACCTATCATTGACTTTTCTTCTCATCATTATTATAGTTGGCCTTCAGTATCTACAGGTTCTGCACCCATGCATTCAACCAGCCACATTTTGAAAATATTTGGGAAAATATTTCAGAAAGTAAACTTTGATTTTGCTTCATGCTGAACTCTACATGGATGTCTAAGCATATCCTGCTATAGTAGATTTTACAGAATACCAACACTTATTTGAGTTGTTTGCCATTTATAGAAGGAGTGCCGTTTTATTGTGTATCATGGGATTTGAGCACCCCTGATGTTTGGTATCCTGTTTTTTCTCCTAGACCTCTCAGCGGCCTTCAATACTGTTGACCATGATATTCTTCTGGGACACCTTGCTGGAATGGGCCTGGGAGGCACTCTTCTACAGTGGCTCCAGGCCTTTCTGGAAGGTTGCACCCAGAAGGTGTTACTGGGGGACTCCAGTTTAACCCCACAACCATTGTCTTGTGGGGATCCTCAGGGTTCAATATTGTTTTCCATGTTGTTTAACATCTACATGAAGTTGCTGGGGGAGATCATCCGGAGTTTTGGGGAGCGATGTCACCTGTACGCAGATGATGTCCAACTCTATTGCTTCATTCCACCTGCTACTAAGGAGGCTGTTCAGGTCCTGAACCAATGCTTGGCCGTTGTGACGATCTGGATAATGGCAAACAAATTGAAACTGAATCCAGACAAGACAGAGGTACTCCTGGTCAGTCGAAAGGCCAAGCAGGGGATAGGGTTACAATCTGTGTTAGACAGGGTTACACTCCCCCTGAAGACGCAGGTTCGCAGCTTGGGTGTGATCCTGGATTCATCATTGAGCCTGGAACCCCAGGTTTCGGCAGTGACCAGGGGAGCATTTACACCAGGGGTCCCCAAACTATGGCCCGCAGGCCACTTCTGGCCCGCCAAGGGCACTTATCTGGCCCGCGGAGGAGGAGCGCCCCCCCCCCACACACAGTGCCCCTCCCTTGGCTGGCTCACGCTATCCGTCAGGCCCCACGGGCAGCATGAGCCACCCAAGGGAGGCTGCTCCGCGTGGTCTACTCCGCGTAAAGCACCTCACGAGGTGCTTTACGTGCGAGTAGGCCGCGCGGGGCTGCTCCTCCCTTGGCAGGCTCACGCTATCCGTCAGGCCCGATGGGCAGCGTGAGCCAGCCAAGGGAGGCTGCCCCGGCGCTCCATGCAGTCATGCCGGCCACATGACCTTGGAGGTGTCTACGGACAACGCTGGCTCTTCGACTTAGAAATGCAGATGAGCACCACACCCCAGAGTCAGACACAACTGGACTTCATGTCAGAGGAAAACCTTTAACTAGGAAAATTGTGGAAGATCCAGGGTGGGAGAAAGAACTCTTGTCTGTTGGAGATAGGTATGAATGTTTCAATTGGCCACCTTGATTACCATTTCATAGCCTGACAGATTTTAGGGAGAATCCTTTGTTGAGAGGCGATTAGTAGGCCCTGATTGTTTCTTGTCTGGAGTTCCCCTGTGTTTGAGTGTTGTACTTTATTTACAGTTATAATTTTAGAGTTTTTTTTTAATACTGGTAGCCAGATTTTGTTCAGACTAGAAATAGGAAGATTTCCCATTCTCTGCTCCTGGAATTACTGCCTAAAGAGGGCTAGAAAGAACCCCCTCTGAGGGCCCTTCCACACAGCAAAATAAGATATGTGCAATGTGCATAGGAAATTTTTTAATTGATTTTTTTTAAAAAACTATAGTCCGGCCCTCCAACGGTCTGAGAGATAGTGAACTGGCCCCCAGTTTAAAAAAAATTGAGGACCCCTGATTTACACAGTTAAAACTTGTGCGCCAGCTGCACCCGTATCTTGAGAAGTCTGATTTGGCCACACTCTGGTTACATCCTGTATAGACTACTGCTCTACATGGGGTTGCCTTTGAAGACTGTTTGGAAGTTTCAAATGGTTCAATGAATGGCAGCCAGATTACTAACAGGAGCGGCACTCAGGGAGCATACAACCCCTCTATTCCGCCAGCTCCACTGGCTGTCAGTTTGCTTCCGGGCCCAATTCAAAGTGCTGGCTTTAGTCTATAAAACCCTAAATGGTTCTGGCCCAACTTGCATGTCCAAACGCATCTCCCCTTATGAACCATATAGGACGTTAAGATCATCTGGGGAGGCCCTGCTCTTGTTACCGCCTTTGTCACAAGACAGGGCCTTCTCTGGCCCCTCGGCTGTGGAATGCCCTCCTTATAGATATTAGCTCGGCCACCTCCCTTTTAACATTTCGGAAAAAAGTCAAGACGTAGCTTTTTGAATAAGTGTTCCAAATGCAGAGTAACTAACATAGGAAAATGGAACAACTAGACAATGAGTCTGGACAATGTTTTTAACAAGGAGACACTATGAATGTATATTTTATTGATTTGTTTAGCTTTTATTATAGGTTACATTTTTAATTGTATTTATGACATTGTAAGCATTGAATTTTTCCTGTTAACCACCTTGAGTTGCCTACGGGCTGAGAAAGGTGGTATACAAATACAGTAAATAAATAAACAAATAAACAAATATCCACTGCGGATCCAAATCTTAGTGGAAACCAAGGACCTATGATATAAGTGTGTGCTTTCCACCTACGCAACCATTGAAAGTTACCTGGGAAGGTCAAGAGCTTGAATATTGTTTCCATCCTAAATATCTCAGTGTCACCTTAGATAGAAAATTAATGTATAGGAAACACTACATGAACACTAAGCACAAAGTAGCTGCACGCAATAACATCCTGCGGAAACTTACTGGCAGCACATGGGGTGCAGACTCAAAATTAATAACATCAGCCCTGGCCTTGTCTTACTCAATTGCTGAGTGTGCCTGCCCTGTTTGGCACAAGTCTGCCTATGTGAAGCAGGTGAACATAGCACTGAACAAAACATGCAGGATAATCGCAGGATGTCTCAAACCTAGACCTGTTGATAACTTTACAAGCTAGCTGGCATTGCCCCCCCCCCCCCCCGATGTGTGACAGGGTTGCTGCTAAGTGGGAGAGAAATAAGGTTGAACACTGTGAAAGCCATCCACTACATGGCTACCAGCCTCCTCCCAGTAGATTCAAATCAAGGAAAAGCTTAATGAGAACCACCACTCCTCTTAACGTTCCTCCAGCAACAGCAAGGGTATCCCTCTGGGCAGCTAAACCAGGAAATCCCAATTGGATGGCCCCCTACGAGGGTCTTCCTTCAGGGACAAACCAAGAATGGGCAACTTGGAAGTCCCTGAACAGACTCAGGAGTGCAGTGGGCAGATCAAAAGACAACCAGGCAAAATGGAACTACCTAAAAGAATTCCCCAACTTAGAATCATAGAATCATAGAATCAAAGAGTTGGAAGAGACCTCATGGGCCATCCAGTCCAACCCCCTGCCAAGAAGCAGGAATATTGCATTCAAATCACCCCTGACAGATGGCCATCCAGCCTCTGTTTAAAAGCTTCCAAAGAAGGAGCCTCCACCACACTCCGGGGCAGAGAGTTCCACTGCTGAACGGCTCTCAAAGTCAGGAAGTTCTTCCTCATGTTCAGATGGAATCTCCTCTCTTGTAGTTTGAAGCCACTTGTGTGACTGTGGAGCGGAACAGACAACGCCGCATCTGTATGCTTGTCCATTATGCCCTGTCTCATGTACAGAGGAAGAATTGTTGGAGGCTACAGTAATGCCGCTGCTGTTGCCCGTTTTTGGTCAAAAGATATTTAGTCACTTGTGCTCCTTCTGTTTTTATCAGTTTTATGCAATGCTTTTGATATGAAATAAATAAATAATATATTTATATTGTGCCATCCTTGCACATAGATGAAGAATAATGGTATACTTCCCTGCCCTCTAGTTTACAATCTTGATGAAATTTGTTCAAGAGGGGTTTGTCATTGCCTTCATCTGAGTCAGAGAGTATGTGACTTGTCCATGGTCATCTAATGTCCTCTCTTAGGCTGGATCTACACTGCCATATCATGGAGTTTGAAACTGCATTGTATGGCCAATGTAGATTCAAATAATGAAGTTTAGTGCCATTAAACTCCATTATATGGGTGTACATTCACCATACAGTCAGTCCAACACTCCAACATTTCTAAGATGAAATCTGCCAGAAGTATCATGACCTTTGGGGCAAGTGGCTTCTTCTAGGAGACCTCTGTATTTTTCTTGGCAGGTTAGTGAAGTTTATGGGCCAGTATTCACTGTGTACCTGGGACTTCAGCGGATTGTGGTTTTGTGCGGCTATGAAGCTGTGAAGGAGGGCTTGGTGGATCATGCAGAAGCATTTGGTGGACGTGGGCAAATCCCACTCTTATCCAGCTTGCTCAAAGAACATGGTGAGAACATACTATACCTCCCCAAAATGTCCCAATGTGGAAGGAAGGGTCCCAATTAATCCTCTGCCATCCCACTTTCTAGCTTCTTTAAAAATGTCCCACTTTCCTTCTCTTCTCTGTACTTTCCCCCTTTGTCTTTAGCTTGTTTTCATTGGTGTAAACCAGGGGTTCTCAAACCTTTTCAACTGCAGATTCCTTTTTGAGATAAAGTTTCTTGTGGAGCCCCAATAAATTTTTATAGGAGTTAAAAGAATCTGGATGTTCCACTGTGCATTTCAGCTTTCATAGTTCCTAACAGCTGGTAAGCTGGCTGGAATTTCTGGGGGTTGAAGTCTAAAACACCTGGAGGCCCAAAGGTTGGGAATCACTGCTATAGTGTGATGGTCAGTCGCAAGGCCGAACAGGGCATAGGGTTACAGCCTGTGTTGGATGGGGTTACACTCCCCCTGAATGGAACCCCCGGTGGTGCAAGTTGCTCCTGACACAAAAAAACAAAAAACAAAACAAAAACAAAACAAACAAATAAACAAAAAACTCCCCCCGAAGACGCAGGTTCGCAGCTTGGGTGTGATTTTGGATTCATCACTGAGCCTGGAACCCCAGGTCTCAGCAATGACCAGGGGAGCATTTGCACAGTTAAAACTTATGCGCCAGCTGCGCCCATACCTTGTGAAGTCTAAATTGGCCATGGTAGTCCACGCTCTGGTTACATCCCGTATAGATTACTGCAACGCTCTCTATGTGGAGTTGCCTTTGAAGACTGTTCGGAAGCTTCAACTGGTGTAATGGGAGTGGCGCTCAGGGAGCATACGACTCCACTGGCTGCCAGATTGCTACCGGGCAGAATTCAAAGTGCTGGCTTTAGCCTATAAAGCCCTAAACCAGCATTTCTCAACCTGGGGGTCGGGACCCTTGGGGGAGGGGTCACGAAAGGTTGTCAGAGGGGTCACCAAAGACCATCAGAAAAAACAGTATTTTCTGTTGGTCATGGGGTTCTGTGTGCAAAGTTTGGCCCAATTCTGTCGTTGGTGGGGTTCAGAATGCTCTTTGATAGTAGGTGAACTATAAATCCCAGCAACTACAACTCCCAAATGCCAAGCTCTATTTCCCCCAAACTCCACCAGTGTTCACATTTGGGCATATTGAGTATTCATGCCAAGTTTGCTCCAGATCTATCATTGTTTGAGTCCACAGTGCTCTCTGGATGTAGGTGAACTAGAACCCCAAAACTCAAGGTCAATGTCCACCAAACCCTTCCAGTATTTTCTCTTGGTCATGGGAGTTCTGTGTGCACTTCCATCATTGGTGGAGTTCAGAATATTCTTTGATTGTAAGTGAACTAGAAATCCCAGAAACTATAACTCCCAAATGACAAAATCAATACCCCCCCCCCCCCAACTCCATCAGTATTCAAATTTGGGTGCATTGGGTGTTTATGCCAAATTTGGTCCAGTGAATGAAAATACTTATAGTCCTCCTATCAGATATTTACATTATGATTCATAACAGTAGCAAAATTACAGTTATGAAGTAGCAAAAAAATAATTTTATGGTTGGGGGTCACTACAACATGAGGAATTGTATTAAGGGATTGCAGCATTAGGAAGGTTGAGAACCACTGCCTTAAACGGTTCTGGCCCAACTTACCTGTCCGAACGCATCTCCCCTTATGAACCATCTAGGACGTTAAGATCGTCTGGGGAGACCCTGCTCTCGACTCCATCTGCGTCACAAATATGTTTGGTGGGGACGAGAGACAGGGCCTTCTCAGTGGTGGCCCTTCGGCTATGGAACGCCCTTCCTAGGGACATTAGATCAGCCCCCTCCCTTTTGACTTTCCGAAAAAAAAGTCAAAACCTGGCTATTTGAGCAGGCGTTTGAAAAGGCAGTGTAATTAGACATAGGATTATGGAACAATTGGACTATGAGTTTGGATTATGTTTTTATCTAGGAGACGAAGTGATTGTTCTTACTACTGCTATGGTTTTAATTGAGGTGTTAATGCTTTTTAATGTTTTAATGTTTTTATGATGTTGTTGGCATTGTAAACCGCCTCGAGTCGCCTATGGGCAGAGAGGGGCAGTATAAAAATGTAGCAAATAAATAAATAAATAAATGAGGTCTTTAGTGAACCCCTTGGATTCTTTTCCTCTCTTGTTAGAGATCCTTCAAGGACCTTCTATATTCTTTTCTCCAGGGCTTGTGTTTTCCAATGGGGAACGATGGAAACAACTCCGTCGATTTACTCTCAGCACTTTGAGGATCTTTGGCATGGGGAAAAGATCTCTAGAGGAGAAAATCAAGGAGGAAGCCCTGTGCCTAGTGGAGGAATTCAACAAAACTGAAGGTAGGCCTTCATATTCTTTCTGTCCTGTGGCTTCATAGAATCCTGCCTGTGGTATCCAACATACACTTGTTGGAGACCCTAAATTGGGTCTTCTTAAGTCCACATCACGGGAACACGTAAGGAAGGAGACAGTCCCCAAAAAAGATAAAAAAACAAGGTTTATTTTAGTTTCTTCATGAAGAAGATGGACAGCCTGGCAGCATACGCAGATGCTACCCTTCAAGTGACTGCCGCACCCCTCCTCTTTTTCTGCTGATTTTTATACTCAAATAATAGGTCATGGAAAGTACTCTCTTTCCAGCCCCTCTCCCTTGACCTTTTGATGGAAAGTGCCTTTTTGTACCTGCAGACTCTGCGCTTAACAACCTTTTGAATTTAACCACAACACAACTACTTCCTATGTAGGCTTCAACTTTGTATGACCTCTACATGTCACATCTTGTTTCTTAAAAACATTTTCTTCCCTGTTGCTTTTTTTCTACAGAGAAAGGGTATATTTCTCTTTTGCTGTTAATTTCATTCAAAGCCCCTTGCTTAGCATTTGCAAATTTCACTCAAAGACCCTTTCACACTGGTCACCATAATTCAGGTAATGCTAAGTCTTAAGCAAGGCAAGCTAGCATAGCAGTTATTTAGCTTCCAGGCTGGACAAAGGCTACCATCAGGTATCTCCCTAGACATTACTCTGAATGCCATTTACATCATTTAAGTGCCATGGTTCAATGCTAAGGACTCATGGGAGTTGTAGTTTTGCAAGACACAGGAATACCATGATTTTGTAATGGCATCATTTGGAAGCATTTTCAGCAAGAAGTAAATGAACAAAAGAGAGTGAACATGAGAATAGTCTCAGGAATCTTTGGTGGAAACTACAATTTCAAACTGATATAAAGCTGATGTAAATATCTATAGTGCAGATATACATTATGTCTCCAATGATTTCTCCCCCTTAAACCTCTTTCCATTCCAGGAGATCTTTTTGACCCAATGTTGCTTCTCAGCTGGGCTGTTGCCAATATTGTCTGCTCCATCTTGTTTGGGAAACGCTTTGAGTACAGCGATGGGCAGTTTCTCAGGCTGAAAACCTTAATGACAGAACGACAACTAACTAGCAACTCCCCCAAAACTATGGCAAAGGTAACAAGAACAAACTTCCATTTTTTTCTGCACTGTTTGACCCTGGTCTCAGAAATATGTGAGTATTGTTGACTATAAGTGCTCCTATTTATTTATTTATTTATTTATTTATTATTTACTACATTTATATACCACCCCTCTCAGCCCAGGGGTGACTCGGAGCGGTTAACAATTGGCAACAATTTGATGTCACAACAATTACAACAAACAAAACAATCATAAAATACTATTAAAACACAAACAATATAAAAATATAAAAACCGTACAAAGACTTAAAAATATTATCATGAGCTTCTCCATATCAAGTCATTATTCAGTTGCGTCATCAAGTGGTTCCATGATATCGTATCGAAAAGCCAGGTTTTCACCTTTATTTGAAAAGTCAAGAGGGAGGGGGCCCATCTTATCTCTCTAGGCAGGGCGTTCCACAGTTGAGGGGCCACCGCTGAGAAAGCCCTGTCTCTCCTCCCCACCAAACGCATCTGTGAGGAAAGCGGGACCGAGAACAGGGCCTCCCCAGAAAATCTTAGTGTCCTAGATGGTTCGTAAGGAGAGATATGTTCGGATAGGTAAGTTGGACTGAAACCGTTTTGGATGCAGGCAACTCTATAACTTGTATTTAGTGCACCAGAACAGCCATGGATTGAGTGGTATGTTAACTGCCTGTGAGCATGTGCAAAGTAGCCTGTTGTAGAGGTCAAGGGGCCACAGCTTTCCATAGACTTGAGTGAGGGAACCTTTGGGAGATACGGTATAAAGCAAGTCTAATGTCTTCTTCTGACCCCCACCCAATCTCCCTCCCTACTGCAAAACCCAGTTGTACAACCTCTTCCCAGAAATTATGGCTAAGATCCCCGGGATGCAGTGGAAGATGGCAAAGAGTGGCTTCAAGATTTTGGACTTCATTAAGGAGAAGATCGAGACTGAGCTGGCCTCCTTTGATGCTTCTGATCCTCAGAATTACATCGAGTGTTTCATAGTGAAGATGGAGCAGGTAATGACTCTTGTGGGCCATCCAGTCCACCCCTCTGCCAAAAAGCAGGACAATCGTGTTCAAAGCACCCCCAAAAGATGGCCATCCAGCCTCTGTTTAAAAGCCTCCATAGAAGGAGCCTCCGAACATCGCATGATGTGTTCTGCATACAAATTGAATAGATTGGGTGAGAGTATACAACGCTTCCATAAGCCTTTCCCAATCTTGAACTAGAGTGTTGTTTCATGAATATATGTACTATTTATATGTCTTTGCTACCAGTATTAAAAAACTCTAAAATTACAACAGCAAAACAACAGAGAGGAAACAATCAGGGACATCTAATCACCTCTCAACAAAAGATTGCCCCAGGCACTAACAAGCCACACCAAACAACAGCCAGGCCATCAAATGCTAATCAAGGTGGTCAGTTGAAACATTCACACCTAGCTCCAGCAGACAAGAGTCCTTTGTCCCACCCTGGTCATTCCACAGATATATAAACCTTTTTTCCTAGTTCCAACAGACCTCACTACCTCTGAGGATGCTTGCCATAGATGCAGGCGAAACGTCAGGAGAAATGCCTCTAGAACATGGCCCTATAGCCCGAAAAAAACCTACAACAACCCAGTGATTCCGGCCATGAAAGCCTTTGACAATACATTATCTGACTTGTGTGATAAAATCCTTAACCTGGGCTAGGAGGAGCACCAGAAATGACTGGGCTGTGGTGCAGCTAGGTGATAGCCAGCTGCATTAAATAGCTACATGAATTTGAAGGCAGCCCAGGTTGGAATGAGCTCCCAACCATTAATAGTCTAGCTCGCTGTCGACCTTTGCAGCCCGAAAGACAGTTGTATCTGGCAAGTAGGAAATTTAGGTCCCGCTTTATAAAGGGAGGCTAATTTAACTAATTTATGATGCCATAAAACCTTCCAGCAGCATGCAGAAGAATGAGGAAGTACTCTATCAAAGGACTCGGTGTCACAAATGGACGGTGAAGCAGCAGCTCCATCTGTGGTCAGAATCGAGCATGCCCCCATGAAAGCTGGAATGTTAAATTGCCTCTGTGTCTGTCTATATATGTTGTATGTCTAATTGGCATTGGATGTTTGCCATGTATATGTGCATTGTAATCTGCCCCGAGTCCCCTGCGGGGGGAGAGGGGAGGAATATAAATACTGCAAATAAGTAAATAAATCAATAAAAAAATGAACATGAAGCCTGACAGTTCCCCTTTCACCTTGATTCCTGGTAGGAAAAGCACAACCCTAATTCAGAATTTTCCATGAAGAATTTGTCCGTGTCCGTAATGAATTTACTAATTGCTGGGATTGACACAACCACTACCACCCTGAGATATGGTTTTCTTTTCCTGCTGAAGTACCCCCACGTTCAAGGTAAGGATCTCTGATTAAGGGACTTTGGAAGTCAAGATCAGACTGATGAGGGATTTTGATATTCTGAGTGCACTGCTTATCATTGAACGAAAGAGTAGAGGATGAAGAGGGTGTTTGTTCATTAACTGGCCAGGTTTCCAAAAACAGCCATACGAGACAGCCGAAATCCACAACATGCAGGAAGATAATCATGAAGCAGCTATTTAAAAGTTTCCAATAGTCTATATATCAAATGAAACTATAGCCATTTGTTTCTCTAAATTTAACATATTGTACACATTCATAGAATCATAGAATTAGAAGAGACCTCGTGGGCCATTCAGTCCAACCCCTTTCTGCCAAGAAGCAGGAAAATCGCATTCAAAGCACCCCAGACAGATGGCCATCCAGTCTCTGTTTAAAAGCCTCCAAAGAAGGAGCCTCAATCACACTCCAGGGCAGAGAGTTTCACTGCTGAACAGCTCTCACAGTCAGGAAGTTCTTCCTAATGTTCAGATGGAATCTCCTTTCTTGTAGTTTGAAGCTTTTGTTCCGTGTCCTAGTCTCCAGGGCAGCAGAAAACAAGCTTGCTCCCTCCTCCCTAAGACTTACCTTCACATATTTATACATGGCCCTCATCATGTCTCTTCTCAGTCTTCTTTTCTGCAGGCAAAATATACGCAGCTCTTTAAGCCGCTTCTCATAGAGCTTGATCTCCAGACCCTTAATCATTTTAGTTACACTTCTCTGGACACATTACAGCTTGTCAACATCGCCCAGTTGCAGCGCCCAGAACTGGACACAGTGTAATTCCAGGTGTGGTCTGACCAAGGCAGAATAGAGGGCTTAGCATGACTTCCCTGGATCTAGACTAAGGGTCCTCAAACTAAGGCCCAGCGGCTGGATGCGGCCCTCCAAGGTCATCTACCTGGCCCTTGCTCAAGGTCAACCTTAGTCTGAAACTACTTGAAAGCACACAACAACAATCTTATCTCATCAGCCAAAAACTCAACGGCCAGGGTTTCCCAGTTCTTGGTGTCTATGTCACAGTTTTTGAGATTGGCTTTAAGCCCATCTTTAAATCTCTTTTACTGTCCACCAACATTCTGTTTTCCATTACTGAGTTCAGAGTAGAGTAACTGTTTTGGGAGATGCTGATCGGGCATATGGACAACGTGGCCAGTCCAGTGGAATTGATGGCAGAGGACCATCGCTTCAGTGCTGGTGGTCTTTGCTTCTTCCAGCATGCTGACATTTGTCCACCTGTCTTCCCAAGAGATTTGCAGGATTTTTCGGAGGCAGCGCGAATGGAATCGTTCCAGGAGTTGCATATGACGTCTGTTGACAGTCCACATTTCGCAGGCGCATAGCAGGGTTGGGAGGATAATGGCCTTATAAATAAGCACCTACGGATGTCCTACTTTGGTTCTGAATCAAAATGTCAAGAAAGCATTGAAAATATGGTCACCTGATTTTGGCATCCTAATCTTTTCTCACTTTCTCCAGAAAAAGTCCATAAGGAAATCGATCATGTGGTGGGGCAAGGGCGAGTGCCAACTCTCAAGGACAGGAGTCAAATGCCATATACTGAAGCTGTGTTGAATGAGATTCAGAGGATGGCTGATGTGGTACCCATGAATCTGCCACACCTTGTAACTCAAGACACCCATTTCAGAGGATATGTGATCCCTAAGGTAAGATTCCTAGAATGATCCCGACCAGGAATGGTGGCTAAGGGATCCAGCCCTTTTCACTTTCCTTTCTGTATGTACCTTCAAATTGCATAATCTGGCCTTCCACAGCCTGATGGTTTTCTCAATGTCCTCTTCCACTACTACCTTTCCCTACTACCATTGTACTCTTTGTTTTCCCCCCCTCCCTTTTGAAAATGTTCCTATATTTATGATATGGATAAGTGGGTGCTAGAAACAATATCATACAAAAGGTGACTGGCACAACCTGGGATCACAACCAGACACAATGAAGACATTTGTGCTTGTGCTTTGCTACTGTGCTTCTGAATATGCCTGCCCAGTGTGGAATACATCTCACCATGTTGAAACAGTGGATGTGGCTCTTAAGGAGACATGTCGCATTATCACAAGATGTTTATGCAGTGCACCACTGGAGTAATTATACTGTTTAGCCTGTATTGCATCACCTGACATCCGCTGGGAAGTAGCAGCCAATAATGTAAGGACTAAGGCAGTGACATCTCTGGCCCATCCCCTGTTCAGATATCAGCCAGCATGCCAACACCTTAAATCAAGAAATAGTTTTCTAAGATCTACAGACACACTCACAGAAACACCTCAGCAAGCAAGAGTCCAAAAGTGGCAGGATAAAACCCAGAACCTCAACCCATGGCTGATACCAAATGAGAGACTCCCCCCTGGGCACATAGAAGACTGGGTGACTTGGAAGGTGCCGAACAGACTGTGCTCTGGCACCACGAGATGTAGAGCCAACCTTAAGAAATGGGGGCACAAAGTGGAGTCCATAACATGCGGAAAAGAGCAAACCACAGACCACCTATTACAATGCAACCTGAGCCCTGCCACATGTACAGTGGAGGACCTTTTCACAGCCACAGCAGAGGCCCTCGAAGTGTCCAGCTTCTGGTCAAAGGACATTTAGTATAATACCAAGCATTTAAACTTTGTTTGTGTTTTTAAATACATTACAATTGTACCCCCGCCTTGCTTCTGATACAATAAATAAATATATGAATGTTTTTTTTAATGGCTGAAATACTTTGGAAGAATTGCGGAGGAAGTAGCACTGGAACTGATAGCAGGTAAAAAACAGCAGAATTAAACAAATTAAATTAAATAGTTTTGGATCTGAGATATATACCTTTACAGAGCTCTGGGTATGTACATCAAGCTTTTTGGATTTGGAGCTGTGATAGTGACAAATACGAGGGTTGAATGAAAAGTAATGCCTTCACCTTTGTAACTCCTCAACAAATGGCAGTATTGGTATGCTGCAGGTACTGGCTTGTTCAGTAGACTCTTCTCTATATTTCCATTTTGGCAGGAAGCCTTAGCATTGAACAGTTGTGTTGTTACAGTGTGAAGTATGGAACCCTGCGCAGACGGTCAGTCAATGCGACTTAAGCAATGTGCAGTCATTGAATTCTCGACAGCAGAAGGTGTCACCCCAAAGGAGATTCATCAGAGAATGCAAGCTGTTTATGGTGATTGTGTTGATGTGAGTGCTGTGCGTCATTGGGCGAGTAAGTTTAAAGATGTTGAGGAGGGAACATCTGACTTGTGTGACAAACAAAGAGTTGGACGTCCTGTGACAGCAACCACCGAGTTTCATAAGCAAAAGGTTGACAGATTGATTCAGGATGATCGTTGTGTAACTCAGAGAGAAATTTCAAGCAGAATTGGCATTTCACAAGAACGTTGCTTTGCTTGGCTATCGGAAGATCAGTGCACGATGAGTTGCGGAAACAGTGTCGACTTCTTCTGTGATGGCTTCAGAAAGCTTGTTCGTTGTTGACAGAAATGTATCCAATTGTCTGATGATTATGTGGAAAAGTGAATAGTGGTAGTTAAAGAGCACATTCTAAGGATTATTTATTAAAATATTCCCATCCAAACCCAAGTAACGAAGGTGGAGGCATTTCTTTTCATTCAACCCTTGTACATTGCTTGCAAACCGATTAATCTTGACACTATTAATATATGATTTTATGTCTCAATCGTGCCTGACGGCTAACTCACAGTGTCTTTTGGCAAGAATTGATAAATCTTAATGTGATGAATCTCCACTTCCACAAAAGCTTGGAAGCATGGCCTCACAGCTGTTCTGGTTTTCTTCATCTCCAACTGTTGGTCACTTGACCTCACAACCTCTGAGGATGCCTGCCATAGATGCAGGCAAAACATCAGGTGTGAATGCTTCTAGAACATGGTCATATAGCCCGAAAAACCACTGTTGGTCACTTCTTTTCTCCCTTCCCTCTTACTTCTTTTCTTCCAGGGAACCTATATCTATCCCATGCTCAACTCTGTGCATTATGACAAGCGGCATCATGCCAACCCAGAAGAGTTTGATCCTGGGAGATTCCTCGACAGCAACGGTTGCCTTAAGAAAGTGGAGGCTTTTATGCCTTTCTCAGTAGGTGTGTATTAGAACAACGGTGGCGATTGATGTGGGTGTGAATGGCATGGCATGGTGGAGTATGTTGTTTCAGGGTAGGGTGGGAGATGGCTTGACTTGCCAACATTTTTGCTGTTGCACTCTAATTGGAAGTCTGATTGGCATCAAAGTTGATTTCATTTTTTTTGTGCCAAGTCAAGACATAGTTCTTAATTAATGCCTTTGGGGTTTAATTAACTTCAGGCATGATTGATTATACATTGTGAGCTACATTGTGTAACGGTGGGGCCAAGGTATCTTAGGATGCATGGATTCAATCCATCATGGATTCAAAGCAAAGGTGATCCCAATTTCTGGCTACCAGGTACAGTGTTCCCTCGCTGCTTCGCGGTTTGCTTTTTGTAAACTCGCTGCTTCGCGGGTTTTTGCCTATCAATTTATGAATGGTTGCCATTGCCCAGAGCGGCATTATAATCCCGTCCCATGCCAATGATGGAGTGTGGAAGGGGATTTCACCCTTCCCCTCGAGAGGAGGCAGCCAATGAAGAGAGATCTTTCCTCACTTCTGCCTCACCCTCGGAACTCGATATACATATATAGTGTCCCTACTTTGCGGATTTTCTCTTTTCATGGGTGGTCCTGGAATGTAACACCCGCGATAAGTGAGGGAAATAATAATAATAATAATAATAATAATAATAATAATAATAATAATCTTTATTTATACCCCGCTACCAAGGGGGACTTGGTGCGGCTTACATGAGGGCAAGCCCACAATACAAGCCCACAATACATCAATGATAAAAGCAATAACAGCAATTAATACAGACAATAAAACAAAACTCATAACAAAAAATAAATGATAAACAAAAGCAATAACACAACAAAATTTAAAACCTATGGCAGGGCCAAATGTAATAATTAAAACTTAAGAATAATGCTGAGTATGAACAGATGAAATATGAACTAAGATAGAGTTTTCAGAGAGGGATGGGCGTGCAGACATTCCTAGATCAATAGTAAAGTGCATTTCGAGAACATATTGCTGGGAGTTTCCTTATTCTAGGAAGGCACACTGGAACAACCACGTTTTCAGGCTCCTCCTAAAGTATGTCAGGGTTGGAGCATGTCTGATGTCCTTGGGGAGTGAATTCCAAAGTCAAGGGGCCACCACCGAGAAAGCCCTCTCCCTTGTCCCCACAATCGTGCCTGTGATGGAGGTGGGAGCGTGAGGAGGGCCTCTCTAGAAGATCGAAGGGATCGTGTGGGTTCGTACACAGAGATGCGGTCATGCAGGTAGGAGGGTCCCAAACGGTTCAGGGCTTTGTAGGTAAGAACCTGCACCTTGAATTGGGACCGGAAAATGAACGGCAGCCAGTGGAGCTCCTTAAACAGGAGGATTGACCGCTCCCTGTAAGGAGCACCAGTTAACAACCTAGCCGCCGCCCGTTGAACTAATTGAAATTTCCGGGCTGTTTTCAAGGACAGCCTCACATAGAGTGCATTACAGTAGTCCAATCTGGAGGTGACTAAGGCATGGACCACCCTGGCCAGATCCGCCTTCACGAGGAACACTGTGTGTATTTTGGTGAGTTATAGTTGAAAATATGGTATTTCCATGCACCACTTGGTGTGCTTCGAGATAAAACCCACCAGACCAGCTTCATACGGTTGCATCTTCCTGACGTTTTCTGATCTTGACCAAGAGGAGACCAGTTTGATCAAACATCTATCAGTCTTCTGTTTAATACATTTCTGCCTGGCTCTACAGCTTTTACTTCGTTTTGGCAGGGAAACGTATCTGCATTGGTGAGGGGCTGGCCCGCATGATGCTCTTCCTCTTCTTCACCACCATTCTCCAGAAGTTTACCCTCACCTCACCTGTTCCACCTGAGAAGATCAGCATTGCTCCTGCTGTCCACGGTGTCACCAGCATGGCACAACATTATCAGCTTTCTGTAGTCCCACGCCAGTCGTGATCTTCCTGTTCTTGTGACTATCAGAAGAATCATATTTGTTTCCCAGGATCTCTAGATTTACCCTGGTTTTAAATAGTATGGCTTCTGTCTTGCCCTTTAATACTTTCATATCTTTGATGGATTAGTGATTTTATCCAAAATGCCAGAATCTGAGCCCCCTCCCTCCCAAAAAAAAAGTTCAACGCTTTGGTTAGGATCAGTGATTCATAGAGTTAGAAGCAAACCCAATGGTCTTTCAGTCTGATACTATTCGACGCAATCGGTTAAACCCTTGTGTTGGCAGGACTGCTGACTGACAGGTCAGCGGTTTGAAACTGGGGAGAGCAGGTTGAGCTCCCTCTGTCAGCTCCAGCTCCTCATGCAGGAACATGAGAGAAGCCTCCGACAAAGATGGTAAAACATCAAAACATCTGAGCATCCCCAGGGCAACATTCTTGCAGATGGCCAATTCTCTCACACCAGAAGCGACTTGCAGTTTCTCAAGTCGCTCCTGACACACACACACAAACACACAAATTTCCTATTTAAAATGTGCACGGCTACTCCTGTAAACTTCTGGCAGGGATATTCCACTTCTTCTTTGTTGGATTTAAGAATGCAAAACATTTTGGGGAGAAGAAATCAGAATGTTGGGGATCACACACGTCACATTTTCCCATCATCTTTTCTGTACAATGGGCTTAATGTAGCCTACATGGAAGGTAATTCCTTATTTGGAGAGCTTTGAATATAGTCCCTGTCCTCTCTAATTACTATGGCCTTTGGCACTCATTGACTGAGGAGAATGTGTTGATGGGGTTTATAGTCTAACTCACCAAGAGTCTTTGTTTTAAGATTACTATGGGAACAAACCCCAACTGGACTGGCCCTGTCCTTTGTTAATCATTTCACCAATTCAAGTCCAGCAAACCAACAGTCACATCTGAAAAATGCTTAGTTTTCTCTTCACATTTTGTGTGACTTTTTTGTTGTGTTAATTCGATTTTACAAATTGCGAATGTTTAACCATGTGAGCAAAAGCCTCATGGTTTTGTAAGACTTTGCAGTATCATAGAATCCAAGAGTTGGAAGAGACCTCCTGGGCCATCCAGTCCAACCCTCTGCAAAGACGCAGATGTGATGTGGCATAAAAAAAAGCCAATGGTATCTTGGCCTGCATCACTAGGAGTATAGTGTCTAGATCCAGGGAAGTCATGCTACTCCTCTATTCTGCCTTGGTTAGACCACACCTGGAATATTGTGTCCAATTCTGGGCACCGCAATTGAAGAGATATTGACAAGCTGGAATGTGTGCAGAGGAGGGCGCCTAAAWTGATCAAGGGTCTGGAGAACAAGCACTGTGAGGAGTGGCTTAAAGAGCTGGGCATGTTTAGCCTGAAGAAGAAAAGGCTGAGAGGAGACATGACAGCCATGTATAAATATGTGAGAGGAAGTCATAGGGAGGAGGGAGCAAGCTTGTTTTCTGCTGCCCTGGAGACTAGTGTCAGAGTTTTATATTGTAGAGGTCATTTCTTTAGTGAAAAATGGGTAAGTGATTGTAAGAATCATGTCCAGTCATTGTATGTCCAGCAACAATCAAGCCACCTGTGGGAGTTTAAGTACTACTAATAGAGACTAAATACATTGTGTTACTTGGGGCTGGAAAGAGGCTGGAAATAGGTTTGGAGTTGCCAGAGGTGTATTATTGCTACAACATCTGAAGAGCAAGACTGTGGCGTCTTATCTGGAGATAAGGACTGTGTTTATAAGCCATTGTGTGGAAGCAGCTGGATATTCCAAGGACTCTGCTTTATTTGTAAACACCTTCATATACATATTTCTTTGCTAAAAGACAGTTTGTTTCTGTTGGGTTTTTCCTCCTTGGACGAAGGGTGCAACTTCCACAGAAGGGGTTGAATGTTTGGAACTTCAGTTTGATAGCTATGACAACTAGGACGCAGAACAATGGCTTCAAACTAAAACAAAGGAGATTCCATCTGAACATTAGGAAGAACTTCCTAACTGTGAGAGCTGTTCAGCAGTGGAACTCTCTGCCCCAGAGTGTGGTGGAGGCTCCTTCTTTGGAAGCTTTTAAACAGAGGCTGGATGGCCATCTGTTGGGGGTGTTTTGAATGTAATTTTCCTGCTTCTTGGCAGGGGGTTGGACTGGATGGCCCATGAGGTCTTTTCCAACTCTATGATTCTATGATGCAGGAAAATTGCATTCAAACTGACAGATGGCCATCCAGCCTCTGTATAAAGCCTCCAAAGAAGGAGCCTCCACCACACTCCGGGGCAGAGAGTTCCACTGCTGAACAGCTCTCACAATTAGGAAGTTCTTCATCATGTAGTAGGGTCTCCAACAAGGATCTTTATTAGGTAATGAGGCAAGTATACCATATTCTCCAACTGACTTGGCAGGGACAGTCCCTGATTCAACCTCTGCCATCCCACTTTTTAAGTCACTTTGTTTCTCTCTTCCCACTTTCTCCCTTCATCCTCATGCTTCAGTTGCTGCAAGAAAGGTTCAAAGTCCAATAGGAGTTTGTGCTCAGTCAACTCTACATATGGGAGAGAGGTGTGAGGATCAAAACCTGTGCTTCCCAGGAGGATCATGGCAAAGAGACACCTGAAGCCCAACTCTGATGTTGCTTGGCTATATGTGTGGCATAGTTTTCATTTGGGAAAATTTGGAGAGTATAGTTATCTCATCTTGGTTTCACTGGCAAACAGTGAATTCCTAGCCTAGGACACTGTGCCTTTGTTTGCAATTCTCTAATCGCGACCCAGCACTGATATGCTCTATACCAGGGGTCCTCAAACTAAGGCCCGGGGGCCGGATACGGCCCTCCAAGGTCATTTACCTGGCCCTCGCTCAGGATTAAGCTAAGTCTGAAACTACTTGAAAGCAAGCAAGCAACAACAACAACAATCCTATCTCATCAGCCAAAAGCAGCCCCACACTTCCCACTGAAATACTAATAAATTTATATTTGTTAAAATTGTTCTTAATTTTAATTATTATACTATTTTTAAATGGTTTCTTTTGCACTACAAATAAGATATGTGCACTGCAGTATGCATAGGAATTCATTCATGATTTTTCAAATTATAATCCGGCCCTCCAACAGTTTGCGGGACTGTGACCTGGCCCTCTGTTTTAAAAGTTTGGGGACACCTGCTCTATACCAATGTTTCTCAACCTTTCTAATGCTGCGACTCCTTAATACAGTTCCTCATGTTGTGGTGATCCCCAACCATAAAATTATTCTTGTTGCTACTCCACAACTCTAATTTTGCTACTGTTATTAATCATAATGTAAATATTTGATGTGCAGGATGTATTTTCATTCACTGGACTTTGTCCTTTGGGAGCTGTAGTTGTGCATTGTGAATGCAAACAATGATGGATCTGGACCAAACTTGGCATGCCTACCTGATATGCCCATATTTGAATACTGGTGGGTTTTGGCCTAGACATTTGGGAGTTGTGGGTACTGGGATTTATAGTTAACCCACAATCAAAGAGCACTCTGAACTCCATCAACGATAGAATTGAACCAAACTTGGCACACAGGATTCCCATGATCAACAGAAAATACTCAAAGGAGTTGGTGGGCATTGACCTTGAGTTTTGGAGTTGTAGTTCACCTAGATTCCGAGAGCACTGTGGACTCAAACAATGATGGTTCTGGACCAAACTTGGCACCAATACTCAGTATGCCCAAATGTGAACACTGGTCAAGTTTGTGGGAAATAGACCTTGACATTTGGGAGTTGTAGTTGCTACAATCAAAGAGCATTCTGAACCTCACCAACGATAGAATTAGGCCAGACTTCCCACACAGAACCCCCATGACAAACAGAAAACACTGTGTTTTCTCATGGTCTTTGGTGACCTCTCTGACACCTTCCCCGCGACCCCCCAAGGGTTGAGAAATGCTGCCCTATACAGAATTAAATACATGGACTTAGTGATGTCTACCTGTTAGCAGCTTCCCAACTTTAAAGCCTAAGCAGAGCCCTGTCAAGAGTTCATTTCGACTGAACCAAAGCCTTTTGCTTTTATGGCTTGCATCATACCACTGAACCTGAATCTTTCCCAGAAAGGGCTTTAAGTAGATGGAGAAGGATTGTGTAGTTGAGAGACAGACAGGTGAACAGCTGGGCATAGAGGAAGAAATATGTGCAAACTTTTATCTGTTAAAAGATTTACAGAGAATTATGGTGGCGCAGCGGGTTAAACCACTGAGCTGCTGAACTTGCTGACTGAAAAGTCGCAGGTTCAAATCCGAGGAGCGAAGTGAGCTTCCCCTGTTAGGCCCAGCTTCTGCTAACCTAGCAGTCTGAAAACATGTAAATGTTAGTAGATCAATAGATACTGCTCCAGTGGGAAGGTAACTGTGCTTCATGCAGTCATGCCGGCCACATGACTTTGGAGGTGTCTATGGACAACGTCGGCTCTTCAGCTTAGAAATGGAGATGAACACCAACCCCCAGAGTTGGACACGACTGGACTTAATGTCAGGGGAAATTCTTTACCTTTATTACTACAAAATAATCAGAAGGACAGAAACATTGACTGGGTAGTTGCCACAATCCCCAAGAACAAAGGCAACAACTACTGTAACCTCTTCCAAATTGGAGAGCCCCTCAATCTGTTTCCACTGCTTCACTTTACTGCGATTTGATATTGGTGCTTTGTTGCTTGGGAAGTCCTTAGAACGTGGTTTTATATAGTGGCAAATTTTAAAATCATCTTTGTGAACAGTTTGGATGAAGGAAGGCATACAAAAGATCTGAGCATACTGACGGATGTGAAATTTGATAGGTTGTTGGTGAGACAAACTTAGAAAACTGGGTCAGTGGAATGGAGCATCCCAGCTAAGATCCTGAACTGGAAACATTCTGTTCTCCAACGCTTGTGACAGCAACCAAAACCAAGAGCAGACGTATCAACATCGGCGTGGGACCATCTTGACTTGGTATTTCATGGGTAACCTGCTGATGCCACTCACAGTTGGTTCAAGGCTGATCTCACTATGAGGTACTGGTGAGCTGAGGGTGAAGGACTGCAGGATAGTGGTGAAGAAGAGGAAGAGCTCCATGCGGGCCAGTCCTTCGCCCAGGCAGGCCCGCTTCCCTGCCAAGAGAAGGCAAAAATAGTAGAACCAGATGGAAATGGGTGGAGGAGTACTCTGACAAACATAATCCTTGCAGTCACTCAGAAAGTCTTTCCCTTTTACCAAGGCCTGCACAATCTGTGACCTTCCAGGTGTTTTGGAAAAATTCTGCAGCTCCCAGAATTTTGACCATTGGACAAGCTGGCTAGGGCTTTTGGGAGTTGGAGTCCCAAACAACTAGAGGTCCACAGGTTTTGCAGGCCTACTCTAACCTGTTGGACAAGTCTTGATTTCTCTACTGGAAGTGCTAGGTTACGATCATAGAATGAAAGAAAGATGTAGCCATGTGAAATTTGGGAAGACGTTACTGTATATACTTGAGTATGGTATAAGCATAGTTTTTCAGCCCCATTTTTTAGGTTGAAAATGCTCCCCTCGGCTTATACTCAATAAGTATAAGTATAAGCTTATACTCGGCTTATACTTATTTATACTCGGCCTATACTTATACTCGGCTTATACTTATACTTATTTATTATTTTATTCTGTTATTAGTATTATTTTATTATATTTGTAAAACATTTATCTGTTTATTATTATTATTACATTTACATTATTTGACTCTTTTATTTTTATTACATTTATTATTTGACTCTACTATTATTATTACATTTATTATAATTTATTATTATTATTATCACATTTATTATTTTACTCTATTATTATTATTACATTTATTTTTATTTATTTTTATTATTACATTTATAATTTTACTCTATTATTATTACATTTGCTTTATTTTATTCTATTATTTTATTGTATTACATTTATTATTTTACTCTATTATTTTTATTTTACTATATTTATTATTTTACTCGATTATTACATTTTTATTTATTTATTATTGTTATTATTACATTTATTGGGTTGTTGTAGGTTTTTTTGGGCTATATGGCCATGGTCTAGAGGCATTCTCTCCTGACGTTTCGCCTGCATCTATGGCAAGCATCCTCAGAGGTACCTTTGAGGATGCTTGCCATAGATGCAGGTGAAACGTCAGGAGAGAATGCCTCTAGACCATGGCCATATAGCCCGAAAAAACCTACAATGACCCAGTGATTCCGGCCATGAAAGCCTTCAACAATACATTACATTTATTATTTTACACTATTATTACATTTATTATTTTACTATATTTATTATTATTTTTATGACATTTATTATTTTACTCTATTATTATTATATTTATTGTTTTACTCTCTTTATTATTATTGGAAGGATACGGAAGCACATTTACACTGAAGAAGGTTCAATAATGGTTTAATCAGAGTTGGACAGTCTTATCTTAAATTACAGTTTTATGTAAATATTCAAAAACATTTATCCTACGGATGCCTCAATTAATGTAATTTTATTGGACTCTATTTTTATTTTGAAATTTACCAGTAGCTACTGCATTTCTCACCCTTGGCTTATACTTGAGTCAATATGTTTTCCCAGTATTTTGGGGTAAAATTAGGTGCTTTGGCTTATATTCGGGTCGGCTTACACTCGAGTATATACGGTAGATGGAGATCACTTGGGAGCAGTGGCTTGAACAGAGCTGGGGGAAGTTACTCCTTTGACTGAAACTCATAGGATCCCCAGACAGATAGGACTGCCAAACTAAGTAAAGAGGAGGAGAGGGGAAGGGTCCAAAACCCAGAATCATCCTGGTCATTTATGCCGGCATAAATAGGGATCACACCAGTATTTATCAGATGTTGTGAAAGAAGGTATTCCTTGCGTATCGGCTTCCCATAGCTGCATAAGGTCAATTGGATACTGGACACACCCAACTTTTTCCAATCAAAATGATGGATTGTCGGCATTCCCAGAACAGCTTTTACTTCTAGATATAAGGACAATAGACCCTCCACTTTCACAGGGATTAGGGGTGCAGGACCCCCATGAAAGTGGAAAATCAGTGATTTTAAAAAAATAACAAAACAAACAAGAATATACATCTCTAGGATTCTGGAAGTTGACTATAGAATTATACCGGGACTGTGGCGCAGCTGGCTGGGAGTCAGCTGCATTAAGATCACTACTGACCAAAAGATCATGAATTCGAAGCCAGCCCTGGTCAGAGTGAGTTTCCAACCAATTTGTGTAACTTGTTGTTGACCTTTGCAGCCCGAAAGACAGTTGTATCTGTCAAGTAGGAAATTTAGATACCGCTTATGCGGGGAGGTTAATTTAACTAATTTACGAGGCCATAAATATCTCCAGCAAGCATGCAAAGAATGAGGAAGTACTTCATCAGTGTCAAAAATGGATGGTGAAGCGACAGCTCCCCTGGTGGCCAGAATACCCTCATGAAAATGGAATGTTAAAATAGCCTGTGATTATCTATCTATATATGTTGTGTGTCTATGGCATTGAATGTTTTCCATAAATATGTACATTGTAATCTGTCCTGAATCCCCTGCGGGGTGAGAAGAATGGAATATAAATACTGCAAATAAATAAATAAATAAATAAATAAATAAATAAATAAATAAATAATATCAGAGGACCTATAAATGCTTAGTAAAGTTTCTCTAGGAATGTCTAAGTCCTCCACCACACTTCTATAGTTAACTTCTCTCTATTTGTCTATTTTCTTTCAGTCAGGTTGGAAGATGACAGATCTAAGTGATCAAGAAATGAGAGCCATGTTGCTGTAGTCTTGGGCTTTTTAGAGGAGCTGCAGAATTCACCAAGTGAGATCCTTCACAGCACACAGAAAAAGCTTTAGATTCTTGTAAAACCAGCTTATCCAGCAACTGTTGGAAATCACCGTTATGAAGATTGCTTAACAGGACAACAACTTTGCCTAGCCTCACCACTCACTCCCAAACTTACCCACTGAGAAAGGCATAAAAGCCTCTAATTTCTTAAAGCAACCATGGCTGTCCAGGAATCTCCCGGGGTCAAATTCTTCTGGGTTGGCATGATGCTGTTGGTCATAATGTACAGTGTTGAGCAGGGGATAGACATAGGTTCCCTGGAAGAGGAGAAGAGGGAAAGGAGAAAAGATGAGACCAATCGTTGGAGATGAGCAAACCAGGAAAAGTGGTTCTGAGCTTTTGTGGAGTTTGCATGAGTGTCATGAAACCTCTCCTTTCTCCCTTCTCAAAGTTGGAAAAGGCCTATCTCACAACATCCCATGTTTGCCTTACCTTGGGGATGACATATCCCCTGAACTGGGTGTCTCGGGTAACAGAATGGGGCAGGCTCATGGGCAGCACATCGCCAAACCTCTGGATCTCATGCAGCACAGCCTCAGTGTATGGCATTTTATTCCTGTCCTGAGCATTTGGGTTCCGATCTTGCCCAATCACTCGGTCGATTTCCTCGTGGACTTTTTCTGAAGGTAGGGATGACAACCATTAAGCATCTTCCCAAATTCAATAGAGAATATGGTTTCAGTTTTCTCTGGATGCCCTTTGCTTGAATTTAGTGGACTGAGTTAAGGCACAGTTAAGTCTGGAAAATTTATTTTATGGTGAAAATGAAGATGTTGCATTGCTTGAACCTCTTCACTTTTAGGAGCCACCAAGCAGAAAGTAACAGCAAGGTGGGCAAAGATACGAAGGGCTAAAGAACTGGTAGAACATATTTGTTCCCAGAGAATGGAATCAGGTTCTCAGATTTCAAAGCCTGGCTGTGAATCTCTAGATAGATCCCTCCTCTCCAGTAGGTAAAGGTAAAGTTTCCCCTGACATTGTGTGTATGTATGTATGCATTTCCCCCCATATTAGTTAGACTTTCTTGCTGGCATTCTATTGAGTAGGTACAAATACACAAGCCAGACTCACACGTAGTTATGTTTATGATAATGTCACCATAGCTATTGTAGGGGCACGAGCACAACTAGCACTCCAAATGCATAAGCTTAGGCATCTCCTCAAAGGCTCCGTGTAAGTTGGATTCTTACTACAAAGGCTTTTATTGCGGGCCAAAGCAATAAGGTGAAAGTAGTGCCCACTGCACAAAAGTTCAGTTGCACCCTGAAATGGGGTTGCACAGCTTTTTATCACTTTCACAGAAAATTGAAAACACATTCTCATTGGTGTTCAAATATCACCCTGTTGTGCCAGCTCCACTGGCTGCCAGGCCATCTCGGAGCCCAATTCAAAGTGCTGGTTTTGACCTATAAAGCTATATACGGTTCTGGCCCAGCCTACTTGCCCGAATGCATCCACCCCTACGTCCCATCTCGTAATCTAAGATCATCTGGGGAGGCCCTGCTCTCACTCCCGTCAATTGCACAAATGTGTCTGGCGGGGACGAGAGACAGGGCCTTCTTGGCAGTGGCCCTTCGCCTATGGAACACACTCCCAAATTAGGTAAGATCTGCTACCTCTCTCCTGGCTTTTAGAAAGAAATTAAAATCATGGCTTTGGGATCCGGCCTTCGGACAGTAGATGTTTGTAGAATTTAAAGGACATGGACTAGAATGACAATACTAGTGTATTGAATATAGGAACATGGAACAACAGATTATGAGACTGGATCTTGATTCTGCCTATGAGATCTTAATCAGATGTTATAATTATGTTTAATTGATTGTTTATTATATCATTGTTTTAAACTGTTTTTAACTCTTTTTATGATGTTGAGCATTGAATTTTGCTATTGTTAACCGCTTTGAGTCGCCCAAGGGCTGAGAAAAGCGGTATATAAATGAAGTAAGTAAGTAAATAAATAATAATTCTAACAGGCAGGAAGGCACACATGGGATCTTAACAATGGCACAACTATGCTATCATGTCTTCTGATCCTGGTTGTCTTAAGGAATCACTCTTATCTGTTTTTCTGTTGCAAGCCTAAACTCCACCTGGGAAATGTTTTGGTTCGCTCCTCACATGATAAATAAATAAATAACCTGGGAAATTAGGGGGTTCAAGCTAGCTAATTCTGTCCTGATGTACTTTCATTCTTTATATCTGCAGCAAGGTTATCCCAGACCGTTAGTGGCTTCTGCAAAGAAAGACCTCTGCAAATCAGGACATATGGGACTTACAGTCATTGAAAGCAGCCATGGAAATTCCATTTTAAAAACTATGTCTCCCTCGCTATAAATGCAAATGTCCCTGACAATTTACTTTAGCAGACAGCTGCCACAATGAGTGATGGAGAGCTCTTCTGCTGGCAATTGTATTATTATTATTATTATTATTATTATTATTATTATTAAAACATTTATATTCTGCCCTTCTCAACCTGAAGGGGACTCAGGGCGGAGTCAAGCATACACACAGCACATTCAGTTCCGGGACACAAATTCACATACAATACATAAACATTAAAAAGCATTTATCAAAATATTAAAATACACCATATAATAATAATAATAATAATAATAATAATAATAATAATAATAATAATAATAATAATAATAAACTTTATTTATACCCGCCACCATCTCCCCAAGGGACTCGGTGTGGCTTACATGAGGCTGAGCCCACAATACATCAGTACAAGCAATAACAACAACAGTGAAACAAATTAAATAAAACTCATAAACAAAAAAGCAATATACAATGACAATAATACGACACACAATTAAAATCAATGGCTGGGCCAAATGTAATTAAAGTTAAAAATAATGCTAGGCATGAATAAGGTAGGAGAGTTGCGGCATTAGTGGGAACATATAACAATCCTAAATCAGTGTAAAGTGCATTTGAAGGGCACAATGCTGAGAATTCATTATTCTGGGAAGGTACACTGGAACAACCAGTGTGCCTTTAAAACCTTCCTAGCCATTTGCATCAAATCCAATTGGCCCTATCATCTTTCCCACTGTCGCCTCATTGCCCTGTCCCGAAAGCTTGGTCCCACAGCTAAGTTTTTACCATCCTTCTAAAGGACAAGAGGGAGGGGGCTGACCTGATCTCACCAGGAAGGGAGTTCTATAGCAGGGGAGCCATCACCGAGAAGGCCCTGTCTCTCCTCCCCACCAATCATGCCTGTGACAATGGCGGGATGGAAAGCAGGGCCTCCCTGGAGGATCTTAATCTCCACGATGGTTCGGACAGGTAATTTGGGCCGGGGCCATTTGGGGCTTTATAGGCCAAAGCCAGCACTTTGAATTGTGCCCGGTAGGATGATGTTTCTAGGTTGCTCTGCCAGAAATCTGTGATACAACTATCAGCAGAAAAAGTTCATATGACAGATTGGTGATGGCAGGGGGTTGGAAAGGTCAATCCTGCTGTGCCTGATCACCAACAGAACAGATCTCCATTGCTTGGTATTGCTGTGGTTTGTTAAGGCAGGTTTTGGGAATCAGTTAAGAAGGGGTAAAGTAATCCCACTGAAGTTGTTATTGACCCTCCTTCTCCCCTTACCTTGTATCTGTGGATGCTTCATCAGCAGGAGGAAACCATATCTCAGGGTGGTGCTGATTGTCTCTGTCCCAGCAAAGAATAAATTGAAAGTATTCATGACCAAATTCTCCATGGTAAATTCAGTATTTGGGTCATGTTTTTCCTATAAAGAATCAAAGCAAAGGTGAGAGAGGGAGAGCTTGCATATTGCTTATGGTAGATGACAGAGAGGGTGGTCATTCTGTGAAGCTGGATTATTATCAATAGCACAACTGGAACAAGTGCAAGTGAGGAATGGCTTGAAGACAGACAGACAACAAAATCGCCAATTATCAAGAATCCTATCAATATAAAGTTTTCTCTTCTTTCTGACAGAGGGAAAGCAAGGAGGCAGTTTTGGGTAACTCTGGTGATAGGAGGTAGTTGTGCTATGCAAGGAAGTATACAGTACCTCCTTGTGCAAGTTTTTCCTTGTTTTTCACATCCCAACACCAGGTTGGCACAGCGTCCCTCCAATCCTCCCCATGACTACAATTGCCACTGGAACATCCCATGGAAAAGCTTCTGAAACGTCAAGAAAGCAGCCAACTGTTCTCCCTGTTAGAACATTGGTTTAAATGCAATAAAATATTGTAATAATGTATTGTCGAAGGCTTTCATGGCCAGAATCACTGGGTTGTTGTAGGTTTTTTGGGGCTATATGGCCATGTTCTAGAGGCATCCTCTCCTGATATTTCGCCTGCATCTATGGCAAGCATCCTCAGAGGTAGTGAGGTCTGTTGGAACTAGGAAAGTGGTTTTATATATCTGTGGAATGACCAAGGTGGGACAAAGGACTCTTGTCTGTTGGAGCTAGGTGTGAATGTTTCAACTGCCCACCTTGATTAGCATTTGATTGCCTGGCAGTGCCTGGAGCAATATTTTGTTGAGAGGTGATTAGATGTTTTTGTTTGTTTCCTCTCTGTTGTTTTGCTGTTGTATTAGAATTTTTATATTATATTATATTATATTATATTAGAACACAGAAATGCTGGACCATTCTAACAACCACCATGTCAGACTACAAAGAGAAGCCATTGAAATCCACAAGCATGTGGACAATTTCAACAAAAAGGGGGAAACCATGAAAATGAACAAAATCTGGCTATTAGTATTAAAAAACTCTAAAATTACAACTGCAAAACAACAGAGAGGAAACAATCAAGGACATCTAATTACCTCTCAATAAAAGATTGCCCCAGGCACTGCCAGGCCATCAAATGTTAATCAAGGTGGTCAGTTGAAACATTCACACCTAGCTCCAACAGACAAGAGTTCTTTGTCCCACCCTGGTCATTCCACAGATATATAAACCCTTTTCCTAGTTCCAACAGACCTCACTACCTCTGAGGATGCTTGCCATAGATGCAGGCGAAACGTCAGGCGAGAATGCTTTTAGAACATGGCCATATAGCCCGAAAAACCTATTATCAAATATTGTAATAGTGTGGTGTAGCAATGCAATGTAAAACTTAAATGTATAGAGCTGTGCTTGATTCCTAGAGCATAATTTTGGAGTGTTCTGGTAGCTTGTTTACATTCCACAGAATCAGATTGCCATGTGGTTTCAGCTTCCAGCGATGTACAGCTAGCAAACAGATGTGTTTTATTCTGCTCCTGTAAATAGTTTGTAGTTTTTAGTATTTGCAATAAAAGATAAGAGCTGTTCCAGGCTTTGGAGCTGACTGAAGTAGCACGCTTCATTATTTGCCTTTGTGCCTTTGAGCGGACGCTCAGAGGTCAATGAATCAACACTCTGCTCATTGTCATTGCTTCCAATGATGCCAGCAAATTGGTTTGCTCCATCCATATAAACAGTCTGTCCACCATTACCTGCTCCATCTTTGCTAAGAAGCAGTCAATAAAATTCTGGGGGGCTGAGGGATCCAGCGAGGCCTGCTGCATCTTGATCCTCTCCATAATGAAGGCGATAATCTCCTGAGAGCATTTGCTTCCTGTGTGGTGAGGTCCGGGCAACTTCTCCAAGAACTCTGGGAACATGTTGTAGAGCTGTATTTTTGCAGGGATGGGAATAGGAGGGAAGAGAAATTAGCTTTGTGAGCACACCAGGCTTTTTTTGGCCAGGTGTATCTTCAAACTCTCCAAATTGCCTAGAAACTGTGCCATTTGTCTTACTAAGCAGTGTACTTTGCATGCACTCCAGCGACGGCCTGCTACAATCTATGAAATCATGATGGTCTCTTACAAACCTGGGCCAGAATTCACTTAGGGACTTACATCATTGTAAGTGGACCTACATTTGGAAGAAATAAACATGAGCAGGTTTGCAGTATTCAATATTCAGCTGGACTGCTGTAATATTCTGCTTTGGAGAGCTAGCAAAGTGATGAATGTGCATTGGGACTGATGCAAAACAGAACATGATGCATATCAGGACCAATGCTCAATGGGATTTCAATGTTCTTCAGGACATTTGCTGACAAGTGTCAATATGTATTAGTAGATCCTAATAGGAGCCCCTGGTGGTGCAATGGGTTAAACCCTTGTGCCAGCAGGACTGCTGACCAAAAAGTTGGGGGTTCGAATACGGCGAGTGGGGTGAACTCCCATCTGTCAGCTCCAGCTTCTCATGCAGGGGCATGAGAGAAGTCTAAAAACATCTGGGCATCCCCTGGGCAACGTCCTTGCAGACGGCCAATTTTCTCACCCCAGAAGTGACTTGCAGTTTCTCAAGTACATCCTAATATGCCTCCGGATACTCTTGTCAGTGTGTTGTGTTACCCATCTTCACAATTCATGAATGTAGACCAAAAATGCAGGGCTCTGACCACACAGGGCCTCCCAATTCAATTTCAGGGACAACTAGATTTGGCATAAATCAGAAGAACAACTTTGGAAAGAGGCTGATAGTGCTGAACTAGATCTGTCACACCTTCATAGTTTTAGACTTCAGCTGCCAGAAGCCTGGCTAACAGTCAAGGATCCTTGGGTGTTAAAATTCCAAACATCTGGAAAACCAGTGGTTGAAGTCAACCTATATTTCAATATAAGGCTATGGAAGCAAGCTAGACTTCAAAGACAGAGAAGTGTTTCTCTCACCATGGCGGGTGGGGAGCTGGAGACTCGGAATCGTTTTGTTATTAGCTTGTTCAGTTGGATGAACTTTTTGTCGTGATACTCAAACCGATTTCCAAAGACAATGGAGCAGATGACATTGGAGACGGCATGGCTGAGGATGAAGATGGGGTCAAAGGGCATCCCTAAGTAGCAAGAAGAAAAGATGAAAACCTGTCAACCTTCACGGGTCATTCCTAGGAGTCCCCAAAATGTCTGGAAAAGAATGGGGGGGGGGGGAGAGAAGAAGGGAAGTTTGTAGCAAAACAAACCATGCATTTTGCGGAATTCTTGCACCAGGTACTGGGCTTCTTCCTGGATTCGTTCCTCGATGGATCGTTTCCCCATCCCAAAGTTTCTTAAGGTGCTAAGAGTGAACCGACGGAGCTGCCTCCACCGCTCCCCATTAGAAAACACAACCCCTGGAAAAGAGAACATGAAATGACGATTTGAAAAGTGGGACTTCAAGGAAAGGGAGGGAGAGATCATTGAAGGCTTTCATGACCAGAATCACTGGGTTGTTGCAGGTTTTTCGGGCTATAGGGCCATGCTCTAGAAGCATACTCTCCTGACGTTTCATCTACATCTATGGCAGGCATCCTCACAACCTCTGAGAATGCCTGTCATAGATACAGGCAAAATGTCAGGAGAGAATGCTTCTAGAACATGGCCATATAGCCTAAAAAGTCTACAACAACTGAGGAAGAGATCAATCGTGCACATTGTTGAGCATAGATTCAATAGATTGGGAACAAACCCCACTGAATACACTATGTGTGTGTGCCTTTAAGTTACCTGTTGACCTATGGCAACTCCATGAGTTGCATAGTGGTTTCTTAATCAAGTGATACACAAGTGGTAATCTTGCCATTTTAATTATCTTGGAAACTAATTAAAGTCGGTCCTGTAGTACTTGGATGGGAGCCCACCAATGAATATCAAGTGATCTAGAGTGTATTTCAGGCTAAGTTGGCACCTTTCCATCTCAGGATAGCCTGCCATTTGTTGTTGTTGGTTTGTTCAGCTGCTTCCAACTCTTCGTGACCTCCTGGACCAGCCCACGCCAGAGCTCCCTGTCAGCTGTCGCCACCCCCAGCTCCTTCAGAGTCAAGCCAGTCACTTCAAGGATACCATCCATCCATCTTGGCCTTGGTCAGTCCCTCTTCCTTTTTCCTTCCATTTTCCCCAGTATAATTGTCTTCTCTAAGCTTTCCTGTCTTCTCATTATGTGGCCAAAGTACTTCATCTTTGCCTGCAACACACACACTATATCTCAGCTCCTCACCATGTTTATTGAAATCCTTGGAAAAAGCTGGCACTTGTCCACGTCCACTGAACTCCTCCGCCTGGTCCACTAAGGCCTCCTTCACTGCTTTGTAGCCACACAAGATGACAACTGGATGCATTCCCAGGTACATGGTAAATACTGGACCATACACTTCACTCATCTGCCAAGAAAAACCCATAAAGTTAAGAATGGCAAAGCAGGGATACTGTGCCTCTTCCACACTATTATGCGAAGCCTAATCATTCATTGTATTTTCTTTGAAGGAGGAATGTGTCTACTATTATGTTTAATAATTCCTAAACTGTCTGGACACTATGCATTTCCTCTTAACCTAATACACAAGCCCGCCCTCTCTCCAGCTACAAGACTTCATTCAGCTAGCAGACAAGTGAAGCCCCTCAGCTGGAATTTATTTTCACTGTATAATAGTCACCACCACGTAATAGTCGCACTGAATTTTTCTGCCAAAAGGGGGAAATTGCGATTATTATGTGGTGAAACATGATATCTTTCTGAGATGTATCCATATGGGTCTGGGGACAGCACATAAACGTGTCTAGATTGTCTCACCCATCCCATTGCTGGCCTATCACCTCATCTGAGTGTTTCCAGTTATGATCTTCACCAGCCACAGAGCTTTCTATTAGGCCTGGGTAACAACGGAAAAATTTGTTTCTAAAATCGATTTGTATTTGGGGGGTTTTTTTGTTTCGATATTTAAAATAATTACAAAATTTTCCTTTTAAAAAGTTCGATATTTACGAAATTTCGTAAATGGTAAAAAATTAACGAATCGATTTCCGAAACAATAACGAATCGATTCGCTAATGGCGGACGCAACCGCGAAATACGCTAAAAAACCTCCAAAACCTTCTGAAGCTTCCCTCTCCCTCTGTTGTTGACTGTTGGTGTGATATTATAATTTTTTTTCACTAATTAAACCATAAAACTGGCCCAGACATGCGGAAATAATAACAAAACGACCTCAAAACAATAACGAAACGAATACAATATCGAAATACGAAGCATTTACAAAACGTTTTTGAAAATTCGTTTTTTTAAATAATTGCTCCAGAATGGTTCATTATCATTTTGTAATTGAAAGAATTAACGAATTATTAACGAATTACGAATTAACGAAACGAAACCGCCCAGCCCTACTTTCTATGTTTGACCGTAACCTGTAATGTCTGCTGATGTTATCATGGGGTGCTTATGGGAACAGCAAGAAAAGGGGTAGAGTGATGCCCTCCTTCTGGCCAATCATGTGGGCACTCTCTTTTGACATGACCATGATGACCAGGTTCTCAGATGGAGCTTCATGGAGATGAGGTGTGGCAATGGTGGCAATATGGGAGATAACCCAGGTTGAGCAGCATACAATGGTGGTAACGTGCATGTGGACAATGGCTCAGACCAAAATGGACCTGATCCAGCTGTCCAGGTGGCCGAAACACTGGAAGAAGCTCTGTGGGTTCCTGCAAGCTCTGAAGTATCCCTCAGCTTTACTTAGTGTGGAGCAAAGCTGGGATTAGGGCAAAAAAAAAACAAAACCCTCTGAATCAGTGGTTCTCAACCTGGGTCCCCAGATATTTTTGGCCTTCAACTCCCAGAAATCCTAACAGCTGGTGAACTGGCTGGGATTTCTGGGAGTTGTAGGCCAAAACACCTGGGGACCCACAGGTTGAGAACCACTACTCTGAAGACTTACAGTACACCATCACCATGAAGATTGTCAGTACTAGATTCAGGGCGAGAACAAGATTTTCTCATATTTAAGACAAGTCTTAGGTCTACTTCTAAGTCTTCCAAAGAAGGAAGACAAGTGAATTGAGACTCACCTTAACCAGGGACTTCATGATATCCTTTCGGTCCAGTTGGAAAAAATTTCCCAGGATGGGGAGTGGGGTGGGTCCAGGGGGCAGGAGCCCTTTGCCTCTTTGCCGCTTCCATGTCAGGAGAATAAGGAGACAGCAGACACAAAGGAGCAGCAGCAGAAACCCTGAAACCATCTCCATGTGGGCACAATTCTCTGGGCTCTTGTGATGGGCTCAAAAACTGTGCTGGATTTATAACAGCTGGAAGGAGGGGTTTCACCCAATTCAGTGCTTATCACTGCCTATCCCACCCATGAGTTTCTAATCCAACTAGGGGGACACCATCACATTTAGGAGAAATAAGTTAATTCCCTATCTTATTATGTGGCACAAAGTTCATTATTAACTGATCATTTCAGACACTGCTAAGGAGGGTAGAGAGGAGATAACAATTATCTGCAGAAGAATGGAAAATGCAGCAAAATGTTGTAACACAAACCATTGCATGAAGGACAGTTTCTTTGCTTTTCCAGTGTCTATAGCAGTGGTTGGGACAATGGTATTCTCACTCAACAACACTGAATGAGCCGTAAGGTACTCATTTCTGCCCTGGGAAAAAAGTTGGAAAAGAAAAATGTGAAAAGAGGAAAAATAAATTGGGATATGGTGAAATTGATTAAAAGGAGGGCAATAGATGATTAACCAGGACTATCCCAGCTAGGTCAGGATGGCTGAATGATGTGAGAACCTTTCCTCTCAAAAAGAGTGAACAAAAGAATGATGAGCAACAAAGAACAAAAGTTACCAGGTTGTGTTTTTTCCCCCATGTCAGGAGTGACTTGAGAAACTGCAAGTCACTTCTGGTGTGAGAGAGAATTGGCTGTCTGCAAGGACATTGCCCAGGGGGTGCCTGGATGCTTTGATTTTTTATCATCCTTGTGGGAGGCTTCTCTCATGTCCCTGCATGGGGAGCTGGTGCTGACAGAGGGAGCTCAACCGTGCTGTCCCCAAATTTGAACCTCCAACCTGTCAGTTGTGGGTTTTTTTTAAATTTCATGTCAGGGCAGGGCAGGCAGTCAATTATATTACATTTCTAACAGAACAAAGCAAACAAACAGACATAATACAAAATGTGAGTTTGGTAGTTGATTAAATGTCCTTTGACCAGTATCTGGCCACTTGGAGTGCTTCTGGTGTTGCTGCAAGAAGGTCCTCCATGTGGCAGGGCTCAGGGTGCATTGCAGCAGGTGATCTGTGGTTTGCTCTTCTCCACACTCACATGTTGTGGATTCCACTTTGTAGCCCCATTTCTTAAGGTTGGCTCTGCATCTCGTGGTGCCAGAGCGCAGTCTGTTCAGCGCCTTCCAAGTCGCCCAGTTTTCTGTGTACCCAGGGGGGAGTCTCTCATTTGGTATCAGCCATGGTTGAGGTTCTGGGTTTGAGCCTGCCACTTTTGGACTCTCGCTTGCTGGGGTGTTCCAGCGAGTGTCTCTGTAGATCTTAGAAAACTATTTCTTGATTTAAGTTGTTGACGTGCTGGCTGATACCCAAACAGGGGATGAGCTGGAAATATCTCTGCCTTGGTCCTTTCACTATTGGCTGCTACTTCCCGGCGGATGTCAGGTGGTGCAATACCGGCTAAGCAGTGTAATTTCTCCAGTGGTGTAGGGCGCAGACACCCTGATAATGCGGCATGTCTCATTAAGAGCCACATCCACTGTTTTAGTGTGGTGAGATGTGTTCCACACTGGGCATGCATACTCAGCAGCAGAGTAGCCCAGCGCAAGGGCAGATGTCTTCACTGTATCTGGTTGTGATCCCCAGGTTGTGGGGTTAAACACAGAGAACACAGAGAAGTCAACATAAGGATGGATATAAAGGCCCATGGCTTGATGGCTCTGCTTGGGGGTTTGCTGGTGCCTGAAGGTTTTTGATAGGTAAGTTCACCTATAATCAAAGAGCATTCTGAACTCCACCAACAATGGAATTGAACCAAACTTGGCACACAGAACTCCCATGACCAACAGAAAATACTGGAGGGGTTTGGTGGGCATTGACCTTGAGTTTTGGAATTGTAGTTCGCCTCCACCCAGAGAACACTGTGGACTCAAAAAATGATGGATCTGAACCAAACTTGACAGGAATACTCAATACGAACAAATGTGAACACAGATGGAGTTTGGGGGAAATCGATCTTGACATTTGGGAGTTGTAGTTACTAGGATGTATAGTTCACCTACAATCAACACTATAAGCCACAGCAATGCATGGCAGGGCACAGCTTCTTCTTCTTCTTCTTCTTGTTATTATTATTATTATTATTATTATTATTATTATTATTATTATTATCACAACAAGATTAGTTCACAGCAAACAAGATCACTATGGGGGTTGTTGTATTGGATCACACTTCGGATACTTCCCAAGTGTCTAGGACTGTGTGATGTATCGGCGAATAATGCGTGCAGATGCCAGTAAGGTGGCCTTTTGCAGCTGGCAGATGGTAATTTTGTCAGCATTGATTGTGTTTAAGTGCAGGTCAAGTTCTTTAGGCACTGCACCCAGTGTACCGATCACCACTGGGACCACCTTGACTGGCTTGTGCCAGAGCCTTTGCAGTTTGATCTTTAAATCCTCATATCATGTCAGCTTTTCCAGTTGTTTCTCTGCAATCCTGCTGTTGCCTGGGATTGCAATATCAATGATCCATACTTGGTTTTTTAACATGATAGTGAGGTCAGGAGTATTGTGCTCCAAAATTAATAATAATAATAATAATAATAATAATAATAAAATTTTATTTGTACCCTGCTACCATCTCTCCAAGGGACTCGGTGCGGCTTACATGAGGCCGAGCCCACAATACATCAGTAAAAACAATAACAACAGTAATACAAAACAATAAATAAAATTCATAAACAGAAAATAAGCAGTAAACATTAACAACAACACAACGACGTTTAAAAACCTATGGCTGGGCCAGATGTAGTAATTAAAATTTTGAAAATAATGTTGAGCATGACCAGGTGAAATATAACTAGGATAGAATTTTCGGAGAGGAATAGGGCGTGCAGACAATCCTAGATAAAGTGCATTTAGGGACATATTACTAGGAGTTTCCTTATTCTGGGAAGGTACACTGGAACAACCATGTTTTCAGGCTCCTCCTAAAGACTGCCAGAGTTGGGGCATGCCTGATGTCCTTGGGGAGTGAGTTCCAGAGTTGAGGGGCCACCACCGAGAAGGCCCTCTCCCTCGTTCCCACCAATCGCGCTTGCGATGGAGGTGGGAGCGCGAGCAGGGCCTCTCCAGATGATCGAAGAGATCGTGTGGGTTCGTACACAGAAATGCAGTCATGCAGGTAGGCGGGTCCCAAACCGTTTGGCCTTTGTAGGTAAGAACCTGCACCTTGAATTGGGACCGGAAAATGAATGGCAGCCAATGGAGCTCCTTAAACAGGAGGGTTCACCGCCCCCTGTAAGGAGCACCAGTTAACAATCTGGCCGCTGCCCGTTGAACCAGTTGAAATTTCTGGGCCGTTTTCAAGGGCAGCCCCACATAGAGTGCATTACAGTAGTCCAATCTAGAGATGACTAAGGCATGGACCACCCTGTCCAGATCTGCCTTCACGGATCTGTCAGTCCTGCACTTAAACACAATCAGCACTGACAAGATGACCACCTGCCAGCTGCAAAAGATTGAACTGCAAAGACTCTGGCACAAACCAGTCAAGGTAGTCCCAGTGGTGATCAGCACATCCTCCATTCTTAAAGTTCCTTTAAGCAAATGTTCATTCCAAGTATTTTTAAAAAGTCATTTAATAGATAGTCATCGATTTTAATGTGAATTGGTGCTTTGGACAGATTATTGTGGAAAAATTCACCTAAAGAATTAGAACCAGGGAATTGTAGAGCTGGAAGAGCCCCCAATCCAAGCAGTCCAACCCCCATGTGCAGTGCAGGAAGACACAATCCAGCCAGTCCTGATAAATGGCTATCCAGTCTCTGTTTAAAAGGCCACACTCCAACACAGAGACCATCTGAATAGCCCATGTCTAGTAGGTCAGTTGAGTTCACAATTCCATTTACTATAGTGATTCGCCAGCAATAGAACAAGATATGGCATGACCCAGAGGTTTTTTAATGCGCGCTACTAGAAAAGATGGAAAATTAGATTAGCAAAATTAGCGAGGCATCAAACACAGCTGGTGGACAGGAGGGATTCTTGCAAAGCCACTTAGTTGTGGAGAGATATCAATGTCCTTTGGATCCAGAGAGGATTTCACTGAGAAGTTTTGCAGGATGGACGTGAAATACAAGAAGAGCTCCATGCGGGCCATAGGTTCTCCTGCGCAGGAACGCTTCCCTGGGGACAGAACAAAAGTCAGTCAAAGGCCTGAGGTTGGGAAAATGGCTACAAAGCTTGGTCCCTGTTGTATTCTTTGTGGCAATTAAATATTCCCAGCAAGACTTACAGAACTATATCTGCACATTCAGGAGCATGGCATTATTGCCACAATAATACATGCCTCTCCTCCAACCTACCTTAAAAGCAAACGAAACAGGGCAACAAAGTCCTACCTAAGGAGAATGGCACAAAGGCATCAATCTTCTTAAAGCGTCCTTCTTCATCTAAGAAGCGCTCAGGGTTGAATACTTCAGGGTCACTGAAATGTTGGGGGTCATGCAAAGCTGAGCCTAGTAAGGTAATGATGTTAGTGCCCTGAAAAAAATAGAAGAAAATTGTCAATCAATGTCTGATGAAGGAAGGTGATGAAGATCTTAGACATGTATTCCCATTGCCTCCATCCATTCCACTTCGTACAAACCACACACACCTACCTTGGGAAGAAGGTAACCCCGGAACTCGGTGTCTTCAGTTACCTTGTGCGGCAATCCTACAGGAAGCATATCTACCAGCCTTTGGATCTCATGGATGACAGCATTCGTGTAGGGCATGTTCACCCTGTCCTTGACAGCAGGGACACGATTGCGACCAATAATACAGTCAATTTCTTGGTGCACCTTCTCTGTAAAAAAAATAAATAGAGAAAATATGCCCCAGAGAGCAACCAGTGAAAGACATGATGTGCAAGCCAGGGAATGGCATTATATCATTGGAAATTTGCCTTGGGATGTGGGATCTGAAGACACAAGAACAAAGACTGATCCAAAGCTCATCTGCCTGGATTTTTTTTTTCATGTTCATAGGAACACAGAAAACTACCCTATATGGGTGTCCCTTGTTTTTATTTTTTTCCAATGACCCGCTTTTCTTCAGCTGGCTCTTTTGATTTGTCGAAATAGATAGCTTGAACTTCATTTTGACAGAGTTTCTATCCTTTTGATGGTTTTGTGACCATGTTCTTGGATGACTCTACGAAATAATTTCACCACCATTTTTGTTGACTCTATGCCATCTTTTTCATTTAGTTTGTATCCAATCATTTGTGGTGCATCTAGAAACTGTGGTTAGTGTGTCTCTGACACAGTACTGTATAATATTTATTGATTTCCAGCATTTCTACCCTGTAATTCTCAACCCCCGAAGGGATACTCAGGACGGCTTACATTTGGCACAATTTGATGCCATTAAATATAACAAAGCAATGTAACGACAATTAAAACAATAAATAGAGCATTAATTAAAACAATAAAAACAGTATTAACCACAGTATCACAATTCCAGTCAAATTCCATATCCAAAGCGCAATTTATGCCTACTGTCCAAAAGCCTGGTCCAAGAACCACGACTTCAATTTCCTCCTAAAAGACAAGAGGGATGAAGCCGATCTTATCACGTGGAAAGTAAGTTCCACAGGTGGGGAGGGGGGGGGCACAGCCGAGAAGGCCCTGCCTCTCATCTCTGCCAGATGTATTTGCGACGCTGGTGGGAGCGAAAGCAGGGTCTCCCCAGATTACCTTAAACTGAAAGACGGGATGTAGTGGAAGATGCGTTCGGGCAAGTAAGCTGGGCCAGAACCGTATAGAGCTTTATAGGTCAAAACCAGCACTTTGAATTGAGTTCAGTGGATCGGCAATTTGTTATTGTGCTTATAATACAGTACACATACATTTGCTTATAGTATGTGTTCTTATAATGTACAATATAATATATAAAATATCTATATAAATAAAAATGTAATGTTCGTTTGTGGGATTAACATAACTCAAAAACCACTGGGTGAATTGACACCAGGTTTGGACACAATACACTGATGAGGCCAACGAGTGACTATCACTCATAAAAACACTGAAAAACACAGCAGAAGAGACCTAAAACCAAAAAAATACAACACATGCACAAAACCACATATGTACACAAACACACATATATACACATATACACAAATATATACACACACAAAACCCATATACACAGAAAGAGGGAAGTAAGTAAGTAAGTAAGTAAGGAAGGAAGGAAGGAAGGAAGGAAGGAAAGAGAGAAAGAGGGAAAGAAGGAGGAAGGAGAAAAGGAAAGAAAGAAAAATAGAGAAGGAAGGAGAGAAGAAAGTAAAAAAGTGAATGAGGGAAGGAGGGAGAGAAGGAAGGAAAGAGAGAAAGATGGAGGGAAGGAAGGAAGGAAGGAAGGAAAGGAAGAAAGAAAGAAAGAAAGAAAGGTAGGTAGAAAAGGAAGGAAAGAGAGAAGGAAATAAAAAAGTGAAAGAGGGAAGGAAGGAGAGAAGGAACAAAAGAAAGAAAGGGGGAGGGAAGGAAGGAAAGAGACAAGGAAGGGTGGAACCAAAGAGCAAAGGAAGTAAGAAAAGAAACAGATAGAGAAGGAAGAAAGAAGAAGGGAAAGAAAAAGAGAGAAAGAAAGAAAGAAAGAAAGAGCGAAAGAAGGAGGGAAAGGAGAGAAAGAGGGAGGGAAGGTTGGCCACAGCAACGTGTGGCGGGTACAGCTAGTAATATATAAAAACTATAATACGATATAATACATATCTAGGTCTCCAGTGCAACTCTATGGCCACCTCTTGCCAGAAGCTGACCACGGAGTTGTAATAGAGGACCTGGAGATTCTGAGAGAGAACACTTTAATCCAATTCACGATTAATCAAATTCACAAAAATGAGAACTTAAATACAAACAGTTGACTGCATAATAAGTGTGTGTGTGTGTGTATGTGTGTGTGTCGGGGGGAGACTGGATTCTGCTTTTCAACGCTTTTCACTTTTTGATAATGCTCTGGTCCCTAATCTGTCAAATAAGTGAGTGGTACCTGTATGGTCCATCTAGGCTAGTAATGTCAACTGTAATTACCATGCATGGTTTTCTATGCTTTAAGTGAGGATAATTCCCTTAATCTCTAAATTCGGATCCCTCCACTGATCTAAAAGACACAGTGCTCCTTAGTTCTCTAATGTCAGGCAATAGTCTGTGGTCAGAGTTACATGAACAAGGAGGAGATCCTGGTGACTTTAAGGGTAGGTTTGTGTTTCCTATTTTTATACTGTTCTTAACGGACCTCAGGTCTTTCTATGCACGTTAAACTATTATTGCAATTAGACATTAAAAGCTGGCAGGGTTCAGTTAGGTCAAGACTGTCAGAAATATTAAAAATTAACTAGGTATTTAAAATTGGAAAAATGTGAGCCAAGTACTGAAAGGCTTAAATCGATGCAATGGCTGAGCAAAAGTTGAAGCTAAAATAAGCAGATGTGCCTGTAGTTTAGTAGTCCTCAGTCTGTGAGAGATCACTGTGGAAGAAGGGCCTCAGTGTGTTAGTAAACTCCAGCATGAATAGGCCTCAGTGTTAGTTTACCTCAGTGGGAGAAAGGCCTCAGTATAAGGTAGGCTTCAGTATAAGATAGGCCGCAGTGTTAATAGGCTTCAGTGTTAATAGGCCCAGACTACCTGTCCGAATGTATCTCCTTTTATGAAGTTTAAGATCTTCAGGAGAGGCCCCGCTCTCGATCCCACCACTATCGCAAACACGGTTGATGGGGATGAGAGACAGGGCCTTCTTAGCAGTGGCCCCTGCCTATGGAACACCCTCCCTAGAGATATCAGATTGGCCACCTCCCTCTTGCCTTTTAGAAGGAAAATCAAGACCTGGTTATGGGACCAAGAGTATGATCAGTGAGCAGCAAGTGGAAGAAGATCACACAACTTATGGCAATGAATTGACCCGGACTGGTTTTTGGATTTCGATTTTAATGGATGTGTCTTAATTAATTGTTTGAACTGCTGTTTTAATTTTTAATATTTTGATTGTACTGTGGTTGTTTTTATGATGCTAGCATCGTATGATGCTTTTGTTAGGCCGCCCTGAGTCTCCCTTTGGGGGGAGAAGGGCGGGGTATAAATAATAAATAAATAAATAGTAGGCTTTATTATGAGAAGGCCTGGTGTGAGAAGCTTCGGTGAGAGGAAGCCCCAGATTGAAGGCCATCGTGTGTGAAGGAAGCTGTGTGTGAAAAGCTACTGTGTGAAGCTCCTGTGTAACTTTGGGGTGAGAGGAGGCTCCGCGAGAGTGAAGCTGTCTATCTGCATGAGAAAGAAGCCCAGCGTGGAAGCAAAGAAGGAAGTATAAAGAACTTTCTTCATGTTATGGAAACCTTGTTTTCATAAATAACGCAACCATATTATTTGTCTATAAACAAAAGCCTCCTATGGAAGAGATAACATTGGTCTGTGTGTTTTTGTTCTTTTTTATCAGTTTTGGCTACTGGTGCTTGTTTACGCTGCTGTTGATAAGTTACTCTGCTGTACATTTATGAAAAGGGTTTTTTGTTAATAATCTCACTCGCCCAACAAAGACATGGTTTGTTCGTTGTCTATTTTTTAAGGGAACCTACTAGCTGTACCCATCACGCTTTGCTGTGGCCGACCTTCCCTCTTTCTCTCCTTTCCCTCCTTTCTTCACTCCCTCTTTCCTTCCTTCCTGTCTTTCCTTCTCTTCTTCCTTCCTTCTCTATCTCTTTCCTTCCTTCCCCTTTTTCTTTCTCTTCTTCTCCCTTTTTCTTTCCCTCCCTCTTTCTCTCCTTTCTTCCTTCTCTACCACTTTCCTTCCTTCTCCCTTTTTCTTTCCCTCCCTCTTTCTCTCCTTTCTTCCTTCTCTACCTCTTCTTTCCTTCTCTGCTTCTTCCTTCTCCTCTTCTCTTTCTTTCACTCCCTCCCTTTTCCTTTCTTCTTTCTTTCTTTCTTTCTTTTCTCCCCTTCCTTCCCTCTTTCTACCCTTTTTTCTTTATTGTCATTTAGCTTTTTGGGGCTTTTAAAGTCCCTTCTGCTGTGTTTTCAGTGTTTGTATGAGTGAAGGACATACATTGGGTTTTTAGGTGTCTTGTGTCCAAATTTGGTGTCAATTCATCCAGTGGTTTTTGAGTTAATCCCACATCCAGTGGTTTTTGTGTTAATCCCACAAACAAACATCACATTTTTATTTATATAGATTAGCTGTGAGCCCTTGCATTTGGCCACCGTCATACCTTCCACTTCTGGGTATTTCAGCATCAGGAGGAGAAAGTATCTCAGGCTACCGCTGATAGTTTCTGTCCCAGCAAAGAACAAGTTGAGAACTGTGATGATCAAATTATTCATTGTGAATTCTGTGGAAGGGTCTCCCTTTTCCTTGAAAGGAACAAAGAATCGATGTTCAATTAGTGAATGCATAGCAGAGGATTTTATTATGGTTGGAGACATAACTATCTTATCTGGGATAAGAAATCTAAAAGATCTGGAGGTTGAAAGGTTGAGAATCACTGCCCTAAATGAGTCTTCAAATTAAGTCTCTATACAAAGTATAGAGTGAGCCTTCCACTTTCTTTGGGGTTAAGGGTTCAGAACTCTTGCAAAAAGTAGAAAAATACTTTAAAAAATGGAGAGAACGCCTCTTTAGGAATCTTTAGGTCATCCAGTACAACTCTACGGTTAGGTTCCACTTACAAAGAGAAGTGTTTTCTCTTGGACTCTTTAGGTTCTCCAGTATTACTCTCTGGTCAACTTCCACTGGAAATTGTACTGGAAGATCTAGGGCAGCGTTTCTCAACCTTCCTAATGCCACGACCCTTAATACTGTTCCTCATGTTGTGATGACCCCCAATCTCAACATTATTTTCATTGCTACTTCATAATTTTGCTACTGTTATGAACCGTAATGTAAATATCTGATATGCAGGATGTATTTTCATTCACTGGACCAAATTTGGCACAAATGCCCAATATGCCCAAAACTGAATGCTGATGGTGTTGGTGAGGGGGGAAGAGGAGGGAGATTTATTTGTCATTTGGGAGTTGTAGTTGCTGGGATTTATAGTTCACTTACAATCAAAGAGCATTCTGAACTCCACCAATGATGGAATTGAACCAAACTTGGCACAAAGAACTCCCATGACCAACAGAAAAAACACTGGAAAAGTGTGGTGAGAATTGGCTTTGGGTTTTGGAGTTGTAGTTCACCTACATCCAGAGAGCACTGTGGACTCAAACAATGATGGATCTGGACTAAACTTGGCACAAATAGTCAATATGCCCAAATGAAGACTGGTTGAGTTTGGGGAAAACAGACCTTGATTTTTGGGAGTTGTAGTTGCTGGGATTTATAGTTCACCTCCAGTCACAGCAGGAGGATGGCTTTTGGTAGGAGGATTCGCTGTCTGTTTCCAAAAAAGGAAGACAAGGACAGGCAGAGAGATCTTCAGCTTTCTCTGCCAAAGGGGTTCCTAAGACCACCAGAAATATGTGTTTTCTGATGGTCTTTGGTGACCCCTCTGAAACCCCCTGGCACCCCCCCCCCCAGGGGTCAACACTGATCTAGAAATTCCTAGAGAGAATAGATTGATCAAATCTGTGGAGGAACAAGGTTGTACAATTTGTATCAATTGGGGATTTTCCACTTTCCTTTTCATCAATCTCCCCAGTTTCCGGAACACAAAGAATCCCTAAATTCTTCCTTGAGTGACGGAAAATACCTTCTCCATCTCGATGAGGAAGCAATCAATAAAATCTCTTGGGTTCTTGGGATCTAAGGTTTCTTGATTGATTTTGATTCTCTCAGCAATGAAGGCTTTCTGTTCCTCCAGGAGGTTGTAGAGACGGCTGTGTCCCCCGGGAAAGTACTTCATGATGCCAGAATACATATCATACAGCTAGAAGGAAGATCAACAGTTACGGTTCTTTTTGTCCATCAGGCATATAAGAATGATACTTAAACAGATGAATAAATTCAAGAAAGAATAAATATTAACAACAGTCCCCAAAAAGAGTTCATTTCCCAGTCTCCTTGGCTGTTAATCACTTGTTTTGTTTCTGCATGCAAGAACAAATATTCTTTTTAACAATAATTTGTATTGAAAGGGAAAAATAATAATATGACAATAATGAACTAGAAATCATATTATACAGTTATATATATATTTAAAAGACAGCTTATCTATCTATTAACTAATACTACTTCAGTATGACTAAATAGGTGCTTAGGTAGGATTTCTACCACTTTTGTGGTGGTGCGGTGGGTAAAACCCTTGTGCTGACAGGACCGAAGACTGACAGGTCGCAGGTTCGAACCCAGGGAGAGCGCAGATGAGCTCCCTCTATCAGCTCCAGCTGCCCATGTGGGGACATGAGAGAAGCTTCCCACAAGGATGGTACAACATCAAAAACATCTGGGCAATGGCCCGTGGGCAACGTCCTTGCAGACAGCCAATTCTCTCACACCAGAAGCAACTTGCAATCTCTTAAGTTGCTCCTGACATGAAAAAAAGCTTTAATGCACAAAAAAGCATATTTTATTCTATTTATTTTGTCAAGAGCCTCATCAAATGACTATTTTTCTGAGTGGTGTTATCAATAAGATATTTGTTCTCATTATGTATGATTCTACAAAGTGGAATCCACGACATGCAAGTGTGGAGAAGACCAAACTACAGACCACCTGCTGCAATGCAACCTGAGCCCTGCCACAATGGAGGACCTTCTTGCAGCAACACCAGAGGCACTCCAAGTGGCCAGCTACTGTTCAAAGGACATTTAATCAACTACCAAGCTTGCAAACTTTGTGTTTTGTTTGTTTGTTTGTTAAAAAATGCAATGCAACTGTTTGGTCTGCCCCTGGCATGATAAATAAATTATGTATGAGAATATTTGTGAATATTCTTTTCATCCCTATTTTGTTTATTATCTTTTGCAGGAGGAGAGCTCCACAGAATTGGAGCTCTCCTCCAATTCTGTAGTATTTCAAAGGAATAGTTCTTTCTTTAAGCTGGGCCTTCTTACCTGTGCCCAAGGGGTACTCATCTCACAAAAGGCTTTGTTTGTTACATCCAACAGGTAGAGAAAGGTCTTGTCGTCATACTCAAAACGCTTGCCAAAGACAATGAAGCAAATAATATTGGAAGCTGTGCAGCTTAGAAGGAAGGTGGGGTCAAAGGGCAGACCTGAAAAAGCACAAAAAGAAGAGTCATTATTGATTTTCATCCTTGCTACATCCTGGTTGGAAAAGCCATCAATATTATTTCCTCAACTGAATGGAAAGAGCTCATCAATGCTGACACCAACCTTGAGTTTTTCTGAATTTCTCCAGCAGGTACTGTGCTTCGTCCTGGATTCGTTCTTCAATGGAGCATTTCCCCATCCCAAAATTCTTCAACGTGTTGAGAGAGAAGTGTCGCAACTTCTTCCAGCGCTCCCCATTGGAGAAAGCAATTCCTGGAGATATTTATTTATTTATTCGCAACATTTCTACCCTGCCGTTCTCAACCCCCAAGGGGGGACTCAGAGCGGCTAACACTGGCAACAATTCGATGCCGCAAATATCACAATATAACAACAATATAAAACCATAAATACACAATAGGTTAAAAACAATAACATTAATTATACAGTCATATAGCTGTTTACTTTATTATGTAGAGTTATTGAAGTTCACTGTCAAAGGTTACTCTCCTGCGCCAAAAACAAGTTCATCCCCAAGTGGAAACACAAAGTAGTGTTGACCAAGATGTGTTAGTGACCCTCTCACTGAATCCCTACAACAAAGCTCCTAATTGTTTAATCCCAATTAATGTAGAGAATCTGCATTAATGGGATGCAGCTCTGTGTTGATCCAACATTTGTTCCAATTGAGCTATTCTAGTTGGGACAAACCAATTTTTTTTTGTAATTATTCATTTCCTCCCTTTATAACTCCAAAGCCACCCCCCCTCAAAGACTCACTTTGAGAGCATTCCCCAGCCACTCCATAGCTAGCATACATATGTATGGATCATATAAGCCAGTTGCAGGCCAATGATACCATTACACTTCTAGAAGATCCCAGCAGATTCAAGTAGAAGGTGTTATTGGTCTTCACATGGTTCTGGAAACATAGCCAGATGTTCCTCTGATATTGCCTTTCCCTCTTTCCATCTTATTGGAAAGGGGATTGTCACAACATTATGGTGAATCCTGGAGTAGTAACAGGTACCTGTTTCCTGTTACAATGTACCTGTTTCCTGTTACAATGGGGGATCTTAGCCTTTATTGGGAAGCCACACTAGATCCAGTCCACTCACCAAAACCTCTAAAGGACTGGTCAATGATAACCATCTCTCCCCTGCCAGAGAACTGTTCACCATGGTCCACCAGTGCTTCCTTCAGTATCTCAAGCCCACAAAGAACCACAACCCGGCGGGGCCCCAGGTACAATGTGTATAATGGGCCGTATTTGTCCCTCAGCTGCAAGAAAAGGAGGACAACATAAAATGATAAGTGTCAGATGGAGCAGAGATAAGCAGAAAATCATACAATTCATATACAGCATGGACTAAATGGATGGAGAAAATAATAATAATAATAATAATAATAATAATAATAATAATAATAATAATAATAGAAAACTGGCAAAAGAAGGCTCTCCATGGACAGTTCCTGGAAAAATTGAGAGCCAAATTGACAAAGAAAAACATGGCTGTGGCTCACAAAACTTTGAAAAAGGAGACGGAGGGCCTGATTCTGGAAGCCCAAGAACAAGCCATTAGAACCAATGCCATCAAGCCAGAATTGAAAAGTCGATGACAGAGCCCAAATGTAGACTCTGCAAGGAAGCAGATGACACAATAGATCACAACCTCAGCTGCTGCAAAATCGTGCAGACAGACTACAAGCAGAGGCATAACACAGTTGCTCAGATGATTCATTGGAACTTGTGCCACAAATACCATCTGCCTGTGACAAAGAACTGGTGGGATCACAAGCCGGAAAGAATTACAGAGAATGAACACGCCAAACTCCTCTGGGACTTCCGAATTCAGATTGACAGAGTTCTGGAGCACAATACTCCTGACCTCACAATCATGTTAAAAAACAAAGTATGGATTGTCGACGTTGCAATCCCAGGTGACAGCAGGATTGAAGAGAAACAACTGGAAAAGCTGACACAATATGAGGATTTAGAGATTGAACTGCAAAGACTCTGGCACAAACCAGTCAAGATGGTCCTAGTGGTGATCGGCACACTGGGTGCACTGCTTAAAGACCTTGGCCTGCAGTTAAACACAATTGGTGCTGACAAAATTACCATCTGCCAGCTGCAAAAGACCACCTTACTGGGATCTGCACACATTATTCGCCGATACATCATACAGTCCTAGACACTTGGGAAGTGTCCAACATGTGATCCAATACAACAACCAGCAGAGTGTCTGCTGTGGACTCATCTTGTTGTGATTCAAATAATAATAATAATAATAATAATAATAATAATAATAATAATAATCTTTATTTATACCCCGCCACCATCTCACCGAAGGGGACTTGGGGTGGCTAACATGAGGCCAAGCCCAAAATTACAATACAGCAAAATAAAATACAAGCAAGCCATAATAACATCAAAATAAAATACATAAAGTAACAGAGTATACAATAAGCAAATAACATGGTGGAGGAATAAAAGCACAGTGGGTGGGCCAAATGAACAGAATAGGGTGAGATAAGTAAATGGAGTAGTATGTGTCTGAGGGAGAACTCAGAAGGGATGAACAATGTGGTTGACAAGAGAAAGTGCATCATGAGGATAGATCTTTGTGGCAGACAAGATATGGGGGTATGTGTTCATTCGTCAAAGGCACACAGGAAGAGCCAGGTATTCAGGACCTTCTTAAAGGCTGCTAGGGTGGGGGCTTTCCTAATCTCATTGGGTAGCAAGTTCGAAAGCTGAGGGGCCACAATGGAGAAGGCTCCATTGTGTAAGTACAGGGTATAACTACCAGGGGTGTAAGTACAGGGTGAAACTATCTGCAAACAGAATGAATGTACCTTTGGATGCTACATGCTGTGGAACAAATAAGAAAAGGGGGAGAGAAGAATTGCCTTCAAGCCATAGTTTTGAACTTCCCAGATGAACCCAGTTGTCCATGAGATGCTGGACCAGGTGGACCCAGGACTTTTCTCAAAGTGAAGCCATACTATCAAGATGCAAACTGACAGATGGGAACTCACAGAAACTGAGCATGCAGACCCCTCCAATCCCATTTTCTCTCATAATAGAAAACACAACTCACCGCTAGGAGGGACTTGAGGGGATCCTTGGGGTTCAGTTGCAGTAAGTTGCCAAAGAAAGGCAGAGGCATTGGCCCAGGTGGAAACCTCCCCTCTTTGTGCTTCCACTTCCATGCAGCAACAAGGACCAGGCAAATGCCCAACAAGGTGGTCAGCACCCCTTCGAGCTCCATAGTGAATGGGTTGGTCATTCAACTAGATACCTGTTTTGATACACGCACACATGTAAGTCTCCTTACAACTGAAACCAGTCAGATTGACCTCTTATGTATGAGAAAAACTAGTTTTTTGGCATGTTTACCTTTAGGGTGGCAGGAATAGCCTCTTTTTAAAGTTTAAAATGAGGGTTTCAGAATCAAAGGATTTTTTTCTGCCTAAGGTCTAAACACCCTGAAGGTTTCAGATCCTGTCTGTACTTGAAAGGTAATATAAAATCCTATGGAATTCATGGGGTCACTGTAAGTCGGTGTTTCTCAACCTGGGGGTCGGGACCCCTGAGGAGTCGCAACATGGTTTCAGAGGGGTCGCTAAATGGTCTTAGGAACCCCTTTGGCAGAGAGGACCGAAGACCTCTCCAGCTGTCCTTCTCTTCCTCTTTGGAAACAGACAGCAAATCCTCCCACCAAAAGCCCTCCTTTGCTGTGATTGGCCAGCCTGGGGAGGGCTGTTTCTGAAACTCCAAGTGGGGAGGGGAGAGCAGGTGTGCTTCACGCATGGCAGCAAGGTGTGCATGCACAGGGCAAGGGAGAGCATGTGAAGCTGGAGGGAGGCTAGCGTCAGTGAGTCTCTTCAAGGCATGGGGTTCAGTGGGATGTTTGGTCCAATTCTATTCTTGGTGGGGTTCAGAATGCTCTTTGATTGTAGGTGAACTATAAATCCCAGCAACTACAACTCCCAAATGTCACGGTCTATTTCCCCCAAACTCTACCAGTGTTCACATTTAGGCATATTGAGTATTCGTGCCAAGTTTGGTCAAGATCTATCATTGTTTGAGTCCACAGTGCTCTCTGGATGTAAGTGAACAAGATCCATCATTGTTTGAGTCCACAGTGCCCTCTGGATGTAAGTGAACTACAACTCCAAAACTCAAAGTCAATGCCCACTAAACCTTTCCAGTATTTTCTGTTGGTCTTGGGAGTTCTATGTGCCAAGTTTGATTCAATTCCATCATTGGTGGAGTTCAGAATGCTCTTTGGTTGTAGGTGAACTATAAATCCCAGCAACTGTGTTCTGTCGCACGCTGGGCCTGTGCATAAGACTGTAGACAGGACATAAATTCTGTGTGCCCAACGGGATGCTGGGGCTGCCTCAGATTAAAGGCCCTTGGACCTCCCCAAAACAAAGTCTTTAGATTGCTTAAAGGTTCAACAAAGTTCTTTATTAAGGAAAACAAACAGGTACTTTAAAGCTTTCTTAACAGTCTATAGGCTCTTTCAATCTTGTCCACAGGGAACAGGCACTATCTTCTTAACTGTAACTAATGGGGAAATCCTTAACTTCTAATCTGGGCAGTCTGTCTTTGCCTCTGTTGGCGTGGAGCCCCTGCACCCGGTACCAACTGCGTCTGGCTTCTGCGAGCGACCCTTACCAAGCAGAGCTTTGTAGACTTCCAGGGGAAAAGAAGGAGTTCAGGTTTCAGTGATGGCTGGCTGAAGTCCTTCAGCAAAGGAGCTGTAAGGCTGTAAAATCCTCAGCCAAGCTGTGGGGCCTTTTATCCCCGGCCAAGTTGTAGGCTGTATATCTCCCCGGCCAAGCCGTAAAAGATGAAGCTTTCTACAGGAGCTCTTGGTTTTATGTCCTGTGTGAAAGGCTTCTCTGTGTGGACTGAACTCAAAAAGGCTCCTATTCCCTCCAAAAACCCAAAGGGCGGGACCAGGGAACCTAACTATAATTGACAGGTGGCTTGCCCTATGATTGCAGCCAAAAGAAGCCACCTATCTGCAGAGTCCCTGAAACTTAGGACTATAACAAACATTAAATGCAAAGCAAACAAAATTGGAGCTCCTGGAACAGCTGTTCCAGAACAACTACAACTCCCAAACGACAAAATCAATCTCTCCTCCCCCCCATTCAAATTTGGGCATATCAGGTATTTGTGCCAAATTTGGTGCAGTGAATGAAAATACATCCTGCATATCAGATATTTACATGACATTCATAACGGTAGCAAAATTACAGTTATGAAGTAGCAATGAAAATAATGTTATGGTTATGGTTCAGCACAACATGAGGAACTGTATTTAGGGATTGCAGCATTAGGAAGGTTGGGAAACACTGCTGTAAGTCGACAGAAGATTTGAAGTCACACTCTCTCACACTCACACACACACACCTATGACAAAAACATACTATCCAAATACTTCCCTATTTGGAAGGGAGAAATCTAGATGTGGGAGGTTGTATTCGATGGCAAAACCTCCCCTGATTTTTCCTTGCCTAAGGAAACCCTGTGAAATTCATCAAAATGCCATAGGCAACTTAAAGGCACACACAAACACATGGACACAGAAACAAAGATCTCAACTTGGCCTCTTTCTTTACAATATTTGGATCCTCTGGTTTCCTTACTGACCTTATATTTTCTCTTGTATTTTTCACTTGTGCAGGGAAAGAGGTGAGATGGTCAGCTCAAACTCTGGTGCCACAGCCTCACCCTGCAGCCAACTCAGCTGCGATGGGCGCAAGAGAGAGTCAGAGGCAGGAAAGGAAGTGAAGAAAGGGATGGGAACTTCCTCGGAGTATTGCCAAAGAGATGGGGGCTCTGACTGGCTGGGTCCTGGGCCCCACCTCTCCTTACCCACAATTCGCCCTTCGCCTTTTCCTTGCCTTTCTCTCTCCTGATGTTCCCTCAGGGCTTCTCTTTCTCTCCGCTGCTCCACATTCTTTCTTAACCTTCTTTGCTGCAGTATTATCTTTCTTTATCAAATTCCTCCTCTCTTTCCCACTCATCTTCTGTGTTTTTTGCTCCCACTCCTCCCTCCCTGCAATTGCACAAACACACACCCCTCATACAAACACATATTACCTAACCATGGTCAGACCGTGTTAGAGAGGCCCCTTCTTTGGTGGCTTTTAAGCAGAGGCTGGATGGCCATCTGTTTGGGGTGATTTGAATGCAATTTTCCTACTTCTTGGCAGGGGGTTGGACTGCATGGCCCACGAGGTATCTTCCAACTTTATGATTCTATGATTCTATGCTGTGGCACCAGAACAATGGCTACAAACTACAAGAAAAGAGATTCCATTAGAACATTAGGAAGAACTTCCTGACTGTGAGAGCCATTCACCTGTGGAACTCTCTGCCCCGGAGTGTGGTGGAGGCTACTTCTTTGGAGGCAGAGGCTGGATGGCCATCTTTTAAGGAGAGGCTGGATGGCCATCTGTCAGGGGTGGTTTGAATGCAATATTCTTGGCAGGGGGTTGGACTGGATGGCCCATGAGGTCTCTTCCAACTCTATGATTCTATGCAAGTTGCTTCTGGTGTGAAAGAATTGGCCGTGTGCAAGGATGTTGCCCAGGGGACACCCGGATGTTTTAGATGTTTTACCATCCTTGTGGGAGGCTTCTCTCATATCCCCACATGGGGAGCTGGAGCTGATATCGGGAGCTCATCTGTGCTCTCTCCGGATTTGAACCTGCGGCCTGTCCTGCTGACACAGGAGTTTAACCCACTGCGGAACTGGGGCATGTGATGAAGTGGTTGGATGTGGGTAGAGATAGGAAAGCCTGGAAAAAACCCAGAAAAATTGAGGAAAAAAACAGTTTTTTTCCTGAGGCCATCTTCTTCCCAGGAAAATTGAAAAAAAGTGTGTAGAAACAAAGAGTCCCAGATATCTTCATTAAGGTCTTCATGTTTGAATACCACATCACAGATATTTTATTTATCATTGCAAAAGAAAATATACTAGACACTTTTCAATTTTTCCAGAGACACAATGGACTAATGTAGGTTGTAGTTTTACAAAGTCTTTAGTTATCTCTGCCAAAGGTATCTCTGCCAAAGACTGCTTATGTCTTCCCTGAAAACAGCAGCCAGAATTTCCTAGCATTGAAGCATGGCAGTTAAAGTGTTGTCAACCAATTCAACTAATACATGGCTAAACACTGGGACCCCTTAAACCAGCGTTTCTCAACCTGGTGGGGGGCGGCTGTGAGGGGGGTTTCAGACGGGGTTGCCAAAGACCATCAGAAAACACATCGTCTTAGGAACCCCTTTGGCAGAGAAGGCTGAAGATCTCTCCATCTGTCCTTCTCTTCCTTTTTGGAAACAGACGGTGAATTCTCCCACCAAAAGCCCTTCTCCTGCTGTGATTGTAGGTGAACTATAAATTCCTGAAACTACAACTCCCAAATGTCAAGGATCCCGCCCCCCGAAATTCCACCATTGTTCACTTTTGGGTATATTGTATTGATGCCAAGTTTGGTCCATATCCATCATTATTTGGGTCCACAGTGCTCTCTGGATGTAGGTGAACTACAATTCCAAAACTCAAGGCCAATGCCCACCAAACCCTTCCAGTGTTTTCTGTTGGCCATGGGAGTTCTGTGTGCCAACTTTGGTTCAATTCCATCGTTGATTCCATCGTTGATTCCATCGTTGATGGAATTCAGAATGCTGTATGTTTGTAGGTGAACTCTAAATCCCAGCAACTACAACTTCCAATTGACAAAATCAACCCCCCCAAAAAAAATCCACCACCAGTATTCAATTTTGGGCATATTGGGGATTTGTGCCAAATTTGGTCCAGTGAATGAAACTACATCCTGCATATCAGATATTTGCATTATGATTCATGACAATAGAAAGATTACAGTTATGAAGTAGCAACAAAAATAATTTGATGGTTGGGGGTCACCAGAATATGAAGAACTGTATTAAGAGGCCGCAACATTAGGAAGGCTGAGAACCACTGTCTTAACCATTTTTAACCTTTCTATGCAGGGGCATACACATGGCTAGAGCAATGTCAAATGCAGACTGTGTTTACAATAAAATACGTTTTATTCGACATCATCACCCAAACAATTGCATAATGTATTATGTACTAGAAACAATGCTAATAGGACTCTTTGTGTCCTGATCCGCAAGATGGGAAATGGCAAGATTAGCGTGGCATCAAACACAGCTGAAAGATTGGAGGAATGTTTAAAAAGCCATTTAGTTGGGGAGAGACGTCAATGTCCTTTGGGGCCAGAGAGGATTTCAATGAGAAGCTTTGCAGGATGGTGGTGAAATACAAGAAGAGCTCCATGCGGGCTATAGATTCTCCTACACAGGCACGTTTTCCTAAGGACAGAACGAAAAATCAGACAATTGCCATCAGATCAGGAAAATGGCGAGAGAGCATGGTACCTGTTGTACAGTATGAGTAGGAAGACATCAACAGTGATTGGTCAAGAAGATCATAATTCTAGATTCAGAATCTAGAGTTACAGAACCATAACTGAGCTGGTCATTGACTGTAATGAAGGGAACGTGAACCATAACTACTCCCTTTTAGTAAAAATCAGACAAAGGCTAACATGTCAGTAAAATGGTACAGCATGAACTGGAAAACATCAACAGCTATGGATCAAGGCTGTGATTTTGTACATCAATCAAGGATTCATAATGGAGGTGATGACAAACATGAATTTAGGGGGGCGTGCCAAGGCAGAGGCCAGCCAGACCCATAAAAGAATATTCGAGCACCTGGCGAGAGGGAAAGCACCCAGAAAGATTTTTCCTACATTTCCCAATAAATCTCACCAAGTTGAAGAAGAAGCCACTGAGTTGTTGATTTCATTCCAGCTGGAATGGATGACGACCACAATCATTTGCCCAAGGAGTCGACATAACTCACAAGGGGAAATATTACAGTTTTTATAGGAAATACAGAACTGTCAAATTCAATTTTTCCACTCCTGCTCCCCTTGCCAGCTTCCCACTGATTGGTTGGAGTCATCAACTGGCTGGGAGGCATGGTTAGTAAAGCTGTGCCTCATCCAATCAGGGCACTAGCCCTGCTTTGGCTTCTCAGTCAATGGGAAGGGAGGAGGTGTGCCAGGCGGGAAACAATGAAAGAAGCAAAAAATGATAGGATTAAAAATGACTAATGTTTGTCCAAGCAGTCAGCGATAGCTTAAGCCCTTGAGCTGAGCCAAGATTATTGTTGATATCTTTTGAATTAACATCTTGGTCTAGCTCAGGGGCTAGATTCTTTGTTTTCTTCCTTCCAGGGTATGGGATCCATTGATGAAGTTTGAGGCTGGTTTTGGCCAGTTGGGTTGACACAATGGGAAAGTCTGTGGTGAAATCTAATTCTTCGTAGACAGGAAAACACCCTTTTGTTGAGTGATCCAAATGTCCATAGGTCTTATCTTTTCAGATGGTCTAGCCTTTTGCCCTCCAAGGTCTGATCAGATAAGAATCATTTATGCAAATGAATTTTGGTTGTTCATGTGAATGAGTTTTGTGTAGGGATTAACTGGCTCAGGAAATTGGGAAAGCTACCTGGAGCCAGGAGGTGCTGGATTCATGAAGAAGGTGGCTTTTCCCTTCATTTTTCAAAATGCAGACACTCACATATAATGATATGGGGAAATGGAACATACAAGGAATTCATAAGGGATCATGCAAAGTCAAAGGGGAGCCATGTCAGCCCTCCCTCCCTCTAATGTTCATCAAAAGTCCATAAAGTTTGGTGAAAATCATGAGGAAATCCAAAGGGATTTGGCAACAGGGTCTCTGAGAGTTCCAAAAGTCCTTTAAAGTTGGTAAAAGTTCATGAGGGTTGGGGAAAGTGTATAAAAGTCCTAGAGAAGTCCATAAGAGTCCATGGGGAGCCTACTGGAGTCAATGGGAGCACTGAGAAGTCAGAGTCCATTCATAAAACAGCAGTTTCATTCATGAAAAAAGAATCCAATTAATAAATCAATAGCCAAATTGGTCAGATACTAGATTGGGTCACAGGGGCGTTGCTATGTGGGGCCATGGAGCCATGTAAAAAGCATTAGGTTCCCACATGGGGGAAGATAGGGGATTATAGGATCATTCCAGCATGGTGTCCTTGGCAAAACTGAATTCCCTGATCTTGAACTATCTTTCACAGAGTCCCCGGGGGGGGGGGGGGGGGGGGGGGGGGGGGAGAGTCACTTCTGATCTCAGAGAGTTGCAGAACCATGATGACTTCATTTTAATAACACTACATATTCACAAGAATGGCACCAGGGCCACAATATTGTATCTCAATCACCATTTATAAGGAAGGACCTTCTATTGAACTGCTTTTGGTTTTGATAGAAGTTTGTAATCAGACTTCAGAGTCATGCTATTAAGCAGTAAAAAGCGAACAGAACATGGCAACGAGTCCTACCTGAAGAGAATGGCATAAAAGCATCATTCTTCTTGAAGTGTCCTTCTTCATCTAGGAAGTGTGCTGGGTTGAATATCTCAGGGTTACTGAAATATTTAGGGTCATGCAAAGCTGAACCTAATAAGGTAATGATATTAGTGTCCTGGAAACACATAAGACAGAGAAGTGAATTGTCAGTGAAGAGGTGATGAAGATCTCAAATATATGCTCACACGAGTATCCTCATTGTTTCTCTCCCTCCCACTTCATACAAACCACTTGTGTCTACCTTGGGCAGAAGGAAACCCCGGAACTCTGTGTCTGCAGTAACCTTGTGTGGCACTCCTGCAGGAAAGATGTCTATCAGCCTTTGTGTCTCATGGATGACAGCATTGGTGTAGGGCATGTTCATCCTGTCCTTGACAGCAGGGACACGATTGCAACCAACAACACTGTCAATTTCTTGGTGGACTTTCTCTGTAAAGATATTGAAAAAAGGATGTCATGGAAAGCAATCTGTCAGAGAAATTAAATGCAGACTGGGTGTCATACTATATCATTGGAAACTTGCCTTGGGACATGGAATCTGAAGATATCCGTTCTTTTGTTGGTAAAGTTTAGAAAACAATAGACTCGGTGCATTTGTCCCAGTCTGTTGCTGGCATTAATGCTTCATATTTCAATGCATGTTAAACAATTATTGCAACATCAGAAATCAGGCAGGGTTTGGTTTGAGTTAAATTTGCATTGCCCTTGAATTGCCCTTCCTACCTTCCACTTCTGGGTATTTCATCAGCAAGAGGAGTGCATATTTTAGGGTGGAGCTAATAGTGTCTGTTCCAGCTGTGAACAAGTTGAGAGCTGTGAAGACCAAGTTGTTCATTGTGAATTCAGTGGAAGGGTTTCCCTTTTCCTTCGAGAGAACAAAGGAAGAAGTGATCTAAAACTAGCAAATGTACGACAGAGGTTATTATATCTCATCTTATCTTATCTTCCAATCTTATCTTATCTTTCAATCTTATCTTATCTTATCTGTCTTGGGAAGTCCAAAGCTAGAATACTGTTGATGACCTACCAGGAGCATGCATGCATGCATGCATGCACACACACACACACACACACACACACACACACACACACACACACAATGTTGTACAAGAAGGTATCCTGTACCTCCTTTCACAATGCCTTTCCTTAGCTGCACAATAGTAGCTGGAGGTCTCCTATGTATAATTGTGCCTTTTGGAATCTGGCACCCATGCCTTGCATTGACCACATTGCCAGGAGGGCGATCCCATGGGGGGAAGCATGAATATGCGTGGAGCACGCAGCTTCCCCTCATAGATTATGGCAACATGGGAAGCCTCCTTTGTTGCTGCAGTAGCAGCGGCATGCAAGTTTCACCCTCCTTCACCCATGGAGCCAGCACAACATTGTCTGATGGGCGCTCCATGGGTGACTGGGGGTAGATTGGCATATGCCTCTGATTCTTGCTCCATGGATGACTGAGGGTGTATGTTGCCGATTCTAGCCCCATATGATGAGGTAGTAACTGTGAGGTTTTGCCTGGATGCTAAAGGCTGAAAATTATTGCCCTAACTTGCTCCCCAACTTTAAGTGAGCCTTTCACTCTCACAGGGATTAGACGTGCAGGACCCATATGAAAGTGGGAAAACTACAAACCTTCTAAAACACCCTTTAAAAATGGAGGGAACATCTCTCTAGGAATCTCTAGCCCCTCAAGCATGCATCTAGTCACCTTGCGGCAGAATTGCACTGGAATACCAAGAGATTCCCAAAGAAAACATATTAATTGAATGTGTGGAGGTCAATTGTACACTGAAAATCTGTATCAAACTTGAGTATTTCCATTTGCCTTTTCTTTCTCCCATGTTTCCAGATCTCAGGTAAAATTCTTTGTTAAGTGTCAGAAAATACCTTCTCCATCTCAATGAGGAAGCAATCAATAAAGTCTCTTGGGTTCTTGGGATCTAAGGTCTCTTGATTAATTTTGATTCTCTCAGCAATGAAGGCTTTCAGTTCATCCAGGAGGTTGTAGAGACGGTTGTGTCCCCCAGGAAAGTACTGCATGATGCCAGAATACATATCATACAGCTAGAATGAAGAACAACAGTTACTGGTTTTTTTTGTCTGTCAGGCATATAAGAATGATACTCACACATTTTGATAAATAAATGCAAGAAAAAATAATGATTATCAACAGTTCCAAAAAAAGTTCATTTCCCAGTCCCCTTGGCTGTTAATCTCTTGCTTGTTTTGTTCCTGCATACAGAAACAGATTTTCTTTTTAAACAATAATTTGTATTGAAAAGGAAAAATAATAATATGACATTAATAAACTAGAAATCAGATGAGCAACAGCCTCAGACAAAAAGTTCCTTTCCTTCTCCTCAGGATGTAAGTTCCATACTTGTTTTGTTCTGGCATACAAGAACCAAGACCCTGAAAAGGTTTCTCCACATTGAGTGAGATTAAGAGTACAGTATTTTTGTATAAATTCAGGGTCTTTTTCAGGTGGGACCAGCAAGAAGGATATTGATGTGTCCAGGGATGGGCCAAAATGGTAAAAGTTCTGGAAGTCATGCCCTTAACTAGATCGATATGTTTAGCTTGAAAAAGAGAAGACTGAGATGGGACATGAGAGCCATGTATAAATATTTAAAAGGATGTCAATAGAGGAGGGGGTAAGCCTGCTCTAAAGTCTAGGACACTGAGCCATGCGTTCAAGCTACAGAGATTCCATCTAAACATTAGGAAGAACCTCCTGATAGCTACAACTGTTTGACAGTGGAGAATGCTGCCTCAGAATCCACTGAAGGTTTCTAATCAGAGGTTGGATAGCTATCTGATGGGAGTGCTTTGATTGTGTGTTTCTCCTTGGCAGAGGGTTGAATTGGATGGCCCTTGTTGGCCTTCAAGTTCTTTGATTCTATGAGTTTATGCACCTCTTCACACATGTCTAGCAGTTGCTGACAAAATGGTAGGCATGCAGGGTGTCTCATGGCACCCCACACACCCTCCTTTCTTGCCCTATCAGACGGGGACAACAGGACAAAGTGTGTTGGTACCTTGTCCCCATCAGATGGAGGAAAGGGAAGCAACACACATTACTGTGTTGCCCTTTCCCCCATCACATGGAAGAAAGGACCAAAAATGCAGAGCTTCCTGAGTGCTTAGAGCAGGAGTCCTCAAACTTTTTAAACAGAAAGTTAAGTCACGGTCCCTCAAACTATTGGAGGGCCAGATTATAATTTGAAAAAAACAAAACCATGAATGAATTCCTATACACACTGCACATATCTTATTTGTAGTGCAAAAAACACTTAAAAACAATACAACAATTTAAATGAAGAACAATTTCAACAAATATAAACTTATTAGTATTTCAGTGGGAAGTGTGGGCCTGCTTTTGGCTGATGAGATAGGATTGTTGTTGTTGTTGCTGTGTGTTTCATGTTGTTTCAGACTTAGGTTGACCTTGAGTGAGGGCTGGGTAAATGACCTTGGAGGGCTGCATTCTGCCCCCTGGCTTAGAGGGTAAATGGGATGGAGTCTGCTCTGCGTCATGTGATGGCTTTCGGCAGGCCCCAAAGTGCTGCAAAGGAGCAATTTGTCCCACTGTGATGAGGTGGCATGTCACCTATTCAAGCTGGACTCAAAACATATTGGGATACCAGCTACTCGCAGTGGTTCTCAACCTATGGTTCCCCAGATGTTTTCACCTTCAACTCCCAGAAATCCTAACAGCTGGTAAACTGGCTGGGATTTCTGGGAGTTATAGGACAAAATACCTGGGGACCCACAGGTTGAGAACCACTGAGCTAGGGAGTGCCAATGTACAAATTTGTTTTGTAACACACACACCAGTGCGCCTTACACATTTTTGCATGATAATAGTTGTGAATATTCTTTACACCTCTATTGTGTTTATCATACTCTACAGAAGCAGATCTTTTCATTATCGGTCACTCTGCTTTGGTTTTTGGATGGAATAGTCCCTTCTTTCGGCTGTGCCTTCTTACCTTTGCCCAAGGGCTGCTTAACTCAAGAAATATTTTGTTTGTCAGATTTAACATGGAGATAAAGGTCTTGTCTTCATACTCAAAACGTTTACCAAAGACAATGGAGCAAATAATGTTGGAAGTTGTGCAGCACAGAAGGAAGGTGGGATCAAAGGGCAGACCTGAAAAAGCACAGAAGAAAGAATCATTATTGCTTGCCATCTTTTCTTAATCCTGGCTAGGAATGTTGTCAATATTATATTCTCCATTCAATAGAAAGAGTCAGAATCAACAACAACCTTCATATTTTCTGAATTTTTCCAGCAAGTACTGCGCTTCTTCTTGGATCCGCTCTTCAATGGAGCATTTCCCCATCCCAAAATTCTTCAATGTGACGAGAGAGAAGTGACGGAGCTTCTTCCAGCGTTCCCCATTGGCCAAAGCAATTCCTGGAGGAAGATTTAGTAGAGTTCACTGTGAAGGTTATGGTCGTCCCCCACCCTAGGAGAGTTCCTCCCCAGATGGAACAGTAAAGCAATGTTGGCAGAGATATGACAGTGGCCCTCTCACTGAGTTCTACAACAAAGCCCCTTATTTTTAGTCCAAGTTAGTGCAGAGCCACTGCACCAATGAATTCACCTATATGTTTATCTAACATTTAGTATTTAATTCAATGGCCGCATCTACCTATAAGTTCAGGCCACAATTTCTAATTATTCTGGTCATAATGTTCCATCACCTTTTGATTGGTAATCTGTTAAGGGGATAGATTCTGATATATATCTGAATATTCCATATATATATATATAGGAATATTTTTCTGGGGGAAATGTCATTATAGGGTTCATTATTCTTTTTTTCCACTCATAACATCCAAGATCTTCCTAAGACTTACTGTGATAGCATTTCCGAGACACACTATTACTAGCATTATCTTCTGTGCTGGCCCTAATAAATAAATGATGATGAAAATGATGATAGTGGAATGAGTGGACATGTGTGGATCATTTAAGTCAGTTGCAGTGCAATGACATCATCCATTAGACTTCCAGAAGATCCGAGAAGGTTTGGGCAGATGTTCTTATTCTTGATATGGTTCTGAGAACACAACCTGATACTTCTCTGGAATTTCTCCTCCCTCTTTCTGCTCTATAGGACTGGGATTATCACTGCACAATAGTGAATCCTGCAGTGATGACAGATACTTGTATCCACACAATATATGATATTGGCCTTTATTAAGAAATCACACTAGATCAGTGGTTCTCAACCTATGGGTCCCAAGATGTTTTGGCCTTCAACTCCCAGAAAACCTAATAGCTGGTTAAGTGGCTGGGATTTCTGGGAGTTGTAGGTCAAAACCTCTGGGGACCCACAGGTTGAGAACCATTGCACTAGATCCATTACACTCACCAAAACCTTTGAAGGTCCGTTCAACAGAAGCTACCTTTCCCCTCCCACAGAACTGTTCACCATGGTCCACCAGAGCTTCCTTCAATGCCTCAAGTCCACAAAGAACCACAACCCTTCGGGGGCCCAGGTACAATGTGAATACTGGCCCATATTTGTGACTCAGCTGCAAGAGAAGGAAGACAACAGAAAAATGCTACATGAGAGGTGTGGCTGAAATGAGAGGAAATGTCCATAAATCGCACACAACATGGACTAAGTGGATGGAGAAAACCAGTGGCGGAAAGGGGAAAAAATGAATGAGAACCTTGTACTCCAAATAAGAATCCCCACAATGACATTTTCCTTTTTACAGTTTTAGGTTCAACTTTTATGGATTTGATTAACATAGTCTCAAGGAATCTCTAAGTTTGTGGATGTTAACCATAAAGTTGCATAGGAGGACCTTCAGATTCCTACAAAGGATTTTTCTCTAGTTAAAAAATGTGTTACATTATCTGTGTTTATCCCAGATTCATGAGCGCCGTAATCCCTGCAAATATGTAGGATGTACTGTAGTCTTGGAGCCACTGGTGGTGCAGTGGGTTAAACCATTGAGCTGTTGAACTTGCAAACTGAAAAGTCACCAGTTTGAATCCGGGGAGTGGGGTGAGCTCCTGCTCTTAGCACCAGCTTCTGCCAACCTAGCAGTTTGAAGACATGCAAATGTGAGTAGATCAATAGGTACTGCTCTGACAAAAAGGTAACAGTGTTCCATGAAGTCATGCTGGCCATATGACCTTGGAGGTATCTATGGACAACGCTGGCTCTTCGGCTTAGAAATGGAGAGGAGCACCAACTCCCAGAGTCAGACACAACTAGACTTAATGTCGGGGGAAAACATTTACCTTACTGTAGTCTCAAAATGGAGACACAGAAAATCTTCCGTGTCTCAGCCAAAGCTTTAAATTGCTGCAATGTTAAACATCTGGGGATTGAAGGAAAATTCTCTTTGACAGAGAAGGATACATACTGGGGGAGGGCGATGCCCTCATTTTGCTCTGAGACTACCTACTCCTCTCCTTAATAATAGTAGAATCTGGGGTTGTCCATTGATAGGACAGGATCCAGGACAGAATTCAGTGTTGCATACAAATTAAGCTGGAACAAATTAATGGAAGACTGAGCCATCAGTGGAGATGAACCATAAAATTTATATGGACCATTTGCTTTCAGAAGGCATGTATCTTTGGATACTACATGTTGCACAGCAAATAAGGAAAGGGGGAGATAAGAATTCCCTTCAAGCCAATCTGTGGGCTTTCCAGAAGAACCAATTTATCCATTAGCCAGGTTGAACTCTGGACTTTTCTCAAAGTATTCTCATAGTGAAGCCATTCTATTAAGATTCAAAATGGTAAAAGGACGGGAAGTCTCAGAAACTAAACATGCAGATCCTCCAATCCCACTTTTTCTCATGCCAGAGGTGACGAAACTCACCGCCAGGAAAGACTTGGGAATATCCTTGAGGTTCAGTTGCAGCAGGTTGCCAAAGAAGGGCAGGGGCATTGGCCCAGGTGGAAATCTCCCCTTCTTGTGCCTCCATGTCCATGCAGAGATGAAGACCAGGCAAATGCTCAATGAGATGGTCAGCAACCATTCAAGCTCCATGGTGAATAGGCTGAAGTGAACATTCAACCAGATGCCAATCTTGACACAAACATATATCTTCTTTTCAACCGAAAGAAGTCAGCTTGGCCTCTTATATTTAGAAGAAAAACAAGATTTTTCTGCCTCAGGTTTAAACACCTTGAAGGCTCCAGATCCTGTCTGATCTTGAAAGTTAATAGGAAATCCAATGGAATTTACAAGGTCATTACAAGTAAACAAGACACCCGAAGGCTTAGTCACAAACATTCTCCTAATATAAATGCATGCTCACCTAGGTATGGTCAGGCATGATTAGGATGTGGATGAGGGAAAAAATCTAAACTAGGTCCAGTATGTATAATCAGAAGAAGTCAATGGCAAAACCACCTCTGAGCATTGCTTGCCTAGTAAAATCCTGTGAAATTCATGGGAGCATTGTGAATCAACAAACAAGTAATAGACATACACATGCACACACAGACAAGATCTAAACTCAGTCCCTTACTACCAAATTTGGGAGAACAGAACTTTTGGAGCATGGGGAAAAGTAGGCTCTGTTGCAGAGGAACAAACTGGCCAAACAATAGAAAAACAGCACAAAAGAAAGCTCTTACGAAGTTCATATTAAAACCTCCAACGCCAAATGGAAGCCACCAGACACTATAGCTTGCTAATGTTTTTCATTTACTTTTATGGCTTCACACCTATTGACCTATTATTGTCTTGAGAAGTTGAGGGCTAAAATGATTACGATAGACATCACTCTTGCTAAAATGATGTGACAAGTAAGGTGATTACTGAAGCTAAATATCAAAAAGGCTACTTTTCAGAAGGTGACCTATCAGAAAGTTTTGGAAAGATTTGGATGCCACCTTTACATCCAGCAACTACTTCATGCAACTACATTAGGAGCCCCCGGTGGCGCAGTGAGTTAAATCCTTGTGCCGACAAGACTGAAGACCGACAGGTTACAGTTTCAAATCCGGGGAGAGCGCGGATGAGCTCCCTCTATCAGCTCCAGCTCCTCATGCGGGGACATGAGAGAAGCCTTTCACAAGGATGGTAAAACATCAAAACATCCAGGCAATGTCCTCTGGACAACGTCCTTACAGACGGCCAATTCTCTCACACCAGAAGTGACTTGCAGTTTCTCAAGTCACTCCTTGAGAATTATGCAATGAGATCCATTCACTTGCCAATCAGGGCAGAAACTGGACAATGTTTCTAGCCTCCTCCTGCCAGCAAACAAAGACTCTGTGAGGAATTTGTATAAGGCTTTGCTTCTGATTGTTGCTTTGCTTGCTAACAGAAGGGTGATGGCAACATCATCTTATTTGCACCAAGATCAACAGTTGAATGGACCTCATTTATCCCGCAGCTGCCTTCTTTTAAATGTGTCTTGCCAGAAATTACTTGGTTTTACATTAAGAATGCATTGTCTTATTGATCATG
>NW_026847771.1:10156608-10237881 GCF_025583915.1 Anolis sagrei ordinatus | reverse complement strand
ATTATTATTTATGAGGAATTCATATAGGGCTTTGCTTCTGGTTGTTGTTTTGCTTGCTAGCAGAAGGGTGATGACAAAATCATCTTTCTTGCACCAGGATCAGCAGCTGCACGGACCTCTTTCATCCCATGCAGCTGCCTACTTTTAAATGTGTCTTGCCAGAAATTACTTGGTTTTATACTAAGACTACATTGTTTTACTGAACAATTCTGTAACTCTAGGTTAAAAATCTGTATATTCCATACAGAACACCAGCCCTTCTTAGCAAAATATGCTGGTTCAGCTGAGCTCAGGCAGCAATGGATGGAATAGGAAAAGCTTGCTAGAAGAGATGCCTCTCATCAGAATATGTCCATCCACTGGCTCAGCCACATTCTCAAACAACATTCTTTCTTTTCTGTCCAAAACAGGGACCCCTGACCTGCTTTGAAGGTGGACAAGGCGCAACTTTGGCAGGCAGGGACATGAGTTTTATCTGCTTGCTTTACAAAACAGTGAAAACACAGAATACATTTCATTCAAATAAGAAATAATAACAATAATAGTGTTAAATGGTATAGTGACAACCTTATGGAATTATAAACCTGATGCTGGTAAGATGGTAAGCAATTAGAACATAATATGCCATACATAACGAGTTGAGAAAATGAATGTTTGGATTATTGGTGTGGACAGCAGAATCGTAGAGAACAAGAAAAAATGATGGACTGTTGAAGCCTGTAGTTTAGTGAATTAGTACTGGAATTTTGGACTTCAGCTGGGCCAATCCATTCCAAGTGGTCTAAACCTTTCAGCCATCATGCCTCCAATTTTGTTCCAATTTTAGCTGTAGTACCAGTCAGGTGTTAAAGTAAGTTTCCCAAAATCTGAGGTCTCTAACTGCAGTAGTTGCTGATCTAGACCCACTTATCTGAAGGGTAGTCAGATCTGGACTTCAACTCCTGACTTTTGGCCAGACTGGTTGGGGCTATTGGGACTTGAAGTTCCAAACAGGGACAAAGTTTGGGAACCATTACCCTAAAGGTCCTAGATCCTGTCTAATCTTAGAAGCTAACCTGGATCAGGCCAGGCCAGTACTTACTGTAGATGGGAGGCTGCCAAAGACTACTGGGTGCTGTGGCCTCTATTTCAGAGGAAGAAGCTGCTGAAATCATCTGATGGTCTGAAAGTCTGTATGTCCCATATCATTCTACTAAAGTATTATGATGCTAGGTTTTCTCTATGTCCCATCAATCTCCCAGGATTGTCTTGTGAGGATGTGTTAGAACCTCCCTGATGGTTGCATCTAGGCTATGGAACTCCCTCACAAGAGAGATCTGCTTCAACTCTTCTCAGCTCCTTCCCCCACCCTCTTTTGACTTGCCCCGGGCAACTTAGGGGATTTAATTTAACTTCTCACTTGTTCTTTCCTTCCATCTCTTCATATCTTTCCCTCTTTCCTATCTCATCACTTCTTTTTCCTTCCCTCTTTCCTTCCTTCCCTTCTTCCTTCTTCCTCCTTTCCCTCCCCTTTGTTCTTCCTTCTATGCCAGCATTTCTCAACCTGGGGATCAGGACCCCGGGGGGGGGGGGGTCATGAGAAGAGTTTCAGAGGGGTCGAAACATATATTTTTTATGGTCTTAGGAATCCATTTGGCAGAGAAGGCTGAACATCTCTTCACCTGTCCTTCTCTTTCTTTTTGGAAACAGATGGTGAATGCTCCCACCAAAAGCCTTCCTCCTGCTGTGATTTGGGGGGGGGGACTATAAATCCCAGCACCTACAGCTCCCCAAAGTCAAGGTCTATTTTCCCCAAACTCCACCAGTGTTCACATTTGGACATATTGGGTATTTGTGCCAAGTTTGGTCCAGATCCATCATTGTTTGAGTCCACAGTGCTCTCTGGATGTAGGTGAACTACAACTCCAAAACTCAAGGTCAATGCCCACCAAACCCTTCCAGTATTTTCTGTTGGTCATGGGAGTTCTGTGTGCCAAGTTTGATTCAATTCTATGTGTAGTTCAGAATGCTCTTTGATTGTAGGTGAACTATAAATCCCAGCAACTAAAACTCCCAAATGACAAAATCAACCCCCCACCCCACCAGTATTCAAATTTGGGCGTATCGGGTATTTGTACCAAATTTGGTCCTGTGAATGAAAATATGGGCATCCTGCATATCAGATATTTACATTACGATTCATAACAGTAGCAAAATGACAGTTATGAAGTAGCAATGAAAATAATGTTATGGTTGGGGGTCACCACAACATGAAGAACTGTATTAAGGGGTTGCGGCATTAGGAAGGTTGAGAACCGCTCCTCTAAGCTTTCATGCGATCCCCTCTTTCCTTTGTCTTCTTTCCTTTCATCCTTTTACTTTCTTCTCCCCGCCCTTCTTTTCCTTTCTTATTATTAAAACAACTACAACTACAACATCTCATCAGGAAACCGCCTTCATGTCAGTGGCATCCTTCCATTCTCATTCATTTAAAAGAGCTTCCCCCTTTTCTCCTTGTACCCCTTCATTTCTTATTGTTTATTTTGAAGGCTCTTCCCTCATAGTTTCCCTCTTTAATTTTCATTCCTCTCCCCCCCCCTTTTTTTCCCTGAAGAGCATTTTGAATACTCATAGAAGTACTTGTGTTCAAAAGGAGTATCCTTGTCCTACTCTTTTTGGAACCATTTACCTTCCTGCTGGAGTGGTACCTATTAATCTACTCACATTTGCATGTTTTTGAACTGCTAGGTTGGCAGAAGCTGAGGCTAACAACGGGAGCTCACACCACTCCCCAGATTTGAACCTGTGAACTTTCAATCTGCAAGTTGAGCAATTCAGCGGTTTAACCCACTGCGCCACCGGGAGCTCCTAGGAAATTAAATTGTTATCAACCAATTCCACTAATCCATGACTAAACACTAGGATCCCTTAAATGTTTTTAACATTTGTAAGCAGGGTGCATACACATGGCAATAACAATGTCAAATGCAGGCTATGATAAAATATATTTTATTCTACATTATCACCAAAACAATTGCATAATCTACTAGAAAAGTTGTAAATAGACTCTTCATGCCATGATCCTCAAGAGGGCCAATGGCAAGATTAGCGAGGGATCAAACACAGCTCATAGATGGGAGGAACGTTTAAAAAGCCATTTTGTTGAGGAGTAATGTCAATATCTGTGGGTGCAAGAGAGGATTTCAATGTGAAGCTTTGCAGGATGGTGGTGAAATACAAGAAGAGCTCCATCCGGGCCATAGATTCTCCTACGCACACACGTTTCCCTGGTGACAGGACAAAAAAACAAAACAAAGGATTACAGGTTAGTAAAATGGTACAGTATGAACTGGAAAATAACCAACAGCTATGGATCAAGGGTCTTCATTCTGTATTTCAGTCAGGGATTTATCATGTAGAGCAGCGTTTCTCATCCTGGGGATTGGCTCCTGGGGGCAGGGGGGAATCATGAGGGAGGTGTCAGAGGGGTCGCCAATGACCATCAGAAAACATGGGGGCTCTGTGTGGGAAGTTTGGCTCAATTCTTTCATTGGTGGGGTTCAGAATGCTCTTTGATTGTAGGTGAACTATAAATCCCAGCAACTACAACTCCCAAATGTAAAACCCTGTTTTCCCCAAACCCCAGCAGTGTTCACATTTGGGCATATTGAGTATTTGTGCCAAGTTTGGTCCAGATCCATCGTTGAGTCCACAGTGCTTTCTGGATATAGGTGCACTGCAACTCCAAAACTCAAGGCCAATGCGCACCAAACTTTTCCAGTATTTTCTGTTGATCATGGGAGTTCTGTGTGTCAAGTTTGGTTCAGTTCCATCATTGGTGGAGTTCAAAATGCTCTTTGATTGTAGGTGAACTATAAATCCCAGCAACAATAACTCTCACATGTCAAAATCAATAGCCCCCCAACCTGCATTCAAATTTGGGCGTATCAGGTATTTGTGCCAAATTTGGTCCAATTAATGAAAATATCAGATATTTACATTATGATTAATAACAGTAACAAAATTAGTTATGAAGTAGCAACAAAAATAATTTAATGTTTGGGGGTCACCACAACATGAGGAGCTGTATTAAGGGGTTGCAGCATCAAGAAGGTTGAGAACCACTTATGTAGAATTACTGAATCATGACTGCTCCATTTTTAGTAACTGCATGGTCACAAAAATTGTGCCTCAATCACCATTTACAAAAAAGGAAGTCCGATTGAACTGCTTAGTTTTGAAAGAAGTTTGCAGTTAGACTTCAGAGCCAACCTCCTGAGCTGCATAAAGCAAATAGAACATGGCAATGAGCCCTACCTGAGGAGAATGGCACAAAAGCATCATTCTTCTTAAAACTTCCTTCTTCATCCAGAAAGTGCTCAGGGTTGAATGTCTCAGGGTCACTGAAATATTTGGGGTCATGCAAAGCTGAGCCTAGTAAGGTAATGATGTTAGTATCCTGATAAAACAAGACAGAGAAGTGAATTGTCAATGAAGGGGTGATGGAAGAAAGTGATGAAGATCTCACAGATGTATCCCCATTTTCTCCCTCCCACTGCATACAAACCACTTCAGTCTACCTTGGGAAGAAGGTAGCCACAGAACTGAGTGTCTTCAGTCACCTTATGAGGCAGTCCTGCAGGGAGGATATCTACCAGCCTTTGGATCTCATGGATGACAGCATTTGTGTAGGGCATGTTCACCCTGTCCTTGACAGCAGGGACACGATTGCAACCAATAACATTGTCAATTTCTTGGTGCACTTTCTCTGTAAAGATATTGAGAAAATATATTGCAGAGTAATCAGTCAGAGAAATTTAATGCAGACCGAGTCCTGGCACTATATCATTGGAAGATTGCTATGGGGTGTGGGATCTGAAGATATTGGTTCTTCAGTCTATATAGTTTTGAACAAAGTAGGCTGAGTGTGAAGTCTTGGCTCTACCCTTTCCTTTTCTTTGCTTTAGTTTCCCCCTATTCATAGATTTATTGACTAGTGTAGATACCTTCCTCTGTATTAGTTTTTGGGTAGAGCATAACACCCTCCAGAGGCCAGCTTTAGTTGGTCGATTCCATTTCCCTGTATAGAGCTCTCTTGCTGGACTCCTCCCTTTTCTAAAGTCACTAGAGGCTTGGGGCATCGTCTGGTAATCCTAGGCCAAGCAATCCAAAAACAGGCATTCTTAGCACCTGCATTTAGCAGTATTTTTATACCACCACTCCAAAGGATAACAGAAGCTTTTGGCCAGTCTAAGTTTCACAGTAAAGAAGATTAAGACAATTTATAACTATCGCTTTGCATCAGAGGCAGAAGATTACAGAGAGATGATTGCAGCCAGCAAAATCTCCTTTTCTAATGTATTGTTTTAAGCTACCTTATGATAGTCCTAGGTGGAGTTAACCCTTTATTCATCTTGTTTCAGTAAACTCATTTGTTATTTTTTCACCTTGGCTCAAAGTGCCTCTGTCTGCTAAGGGTCTTAATCTTAACAGAAGGTACACAGAGGGCCCCCAAGTAAAGCCAGACAATATAGTTTCCCCAAAGGCTTGGGCGTACCATCACACTGAGTACATTTATCCTGGTCTCTTGCTAGCACTAATGCCTCATATTTCTAGTCATTTCAAACTATTATTGCAACATCAAAAAGCAGGCAGGGTTTGGTTTGAGTTAAATTTGTATTTCCCTTGGATTTGCCCACCTTCATACCTTCCATTTCTGGGTATTTCATCATCAAGAGAAGTGCATATTTCAGGGTGGAGCTGACAGTGTCTGTCCCAGCTGTGAATAAGTTGAGAGCTGTGAGGGTCAAGCTGTTCACTGTGAATTCAGGGGAAGGGTTTCCTTTTTCCTTCAAGAGAATAAAGGAAGAGGCGATCTATTAGCAAATGCATGGCAGAGGATATTATTACTTATCTTATCCAGTCCAAACCTAGAATCCTGTTTATGACCTATCAGGAGCATATGCATTTTTAACGTTGTGCAAGAAGGTATTCAGTACCTCAGAAATCACGAGAAATTTATGCTGCATTCTTCTAAACCAGGCGTTCTCAAACTTCAGCCCACAGCACTTTGAGACTCTAATTCCCAGAAGTCTCTAACTGCCAATCTCAGGAATTCTGGGAGTTGGAAGACAAAACAGCTGGAGGACCACAGTTTGAGGATGACTGCTCTAAACCAGTGGTTCCCAACTGTATGTCTTCCAAGTGTTTTGGAATTCAACCCAGGAAACATCAACCAACTTGACCAAATGCCAAGACTTCTAGTGAAGGAGGCCTCAAGGGTCTCTGAGCCAGGGGCTTTGAGAGCTGAAGTCCAATACACTTGGAGGACAAAAGGTTGGGAACCACTGCCCTAAATGATGGTTAGGAACATTCTAAGTTGCTCCTCAAACTATATAGTAAGCTCTGGGTTTAGGAGTGTTCCAACCTTATGAAAGTAGAAGACCCACAAATTCAAGAAAACTCATCTCTTAGAATTTCTAGGTCTTCCAGCATGCCTCCTTGGTCAACTTCCACCTACCGATGCCTAGAGTAGTGGTTCTCAACCTGTGGGTCCCCAGATGTTTTGGCCTTCAACTCCCAGAAATCCTAACAACTGGTAAACAGGCTGAGATTTCTGGGAGTTGTAGACCAAAACACCTGGGTCCCCACAGGTTGAGAACCACTGGCTTAGAGAAAAGTTTACTCTAGGAATCTCTAGGTCCTCCACCACAACTCTAAGGTCACCCTGGAGCCAAATTACATAGAAAGACTTAGAGATTCCCAAAGAAAAAATATTAATCAAACTTGTGGAGGCCAATTACACATTGAAAATCTGTATCATCTGGGTGTTTTTCGTTTTCCTCTTCATCCTCCCATTTCCAGAACTCAAATAATAGATCCAGTTGAGTTCCACTTTAACACCGCATCCTTTTTTCCTTGGGTGACAAGTAATACCTTCTCCATTTCAATGAGGAAGCAATCAATAAAGTCTCTTGGGTTTTTGAGATCTAAGGTCTCCTGGTTGATTTTGATTCTTTCATCAATCAAGGCTTTCAGCTCCTGTAGGGGGTTGTAGATACGACTGTCTCCCCCAGGTAAGTACTGCATGATGCCAGAATACATATCATACAGCTAGAAAGAAGAGCAAAAGTTATTGTTTTTTTCATCCATGAGCAGCATAAAAATGGTAATCTCATGCATTTTGGTAAAATAATGCAAAAAAATTAAAATTAAAATAGTCTGAGATTTTTTTCTTTTCCTTTTTTTTTCTTTTTCCTGTCAGGGTGTAAATTTCTTGCTTATTTTGTTCCTATACGCAAGAACCAGCTGAATAAAATCCCATATTTTCTGCTTTGAACTGGAATATATGGCAGTGTGGATTCAGATAACCCAGTTCAAAGAAGACATTGTGGGATTTTCTGCCTTGATATTCTGGATAATATGGCTGTGTGGAATGGCCCTGAGACTCCAGAAAGGTTTCTCCTCATTGGGTAAGATAAAGAGTAGAGTATTTTTTGCATACTTTCAGGATCTTTTGGGGGTGGGGAATGTTGCAAACTTTCGAACTGGAAATTCTTCTGTGCAAAAATAATTATGGCTGTGATCCTAACTGCAAACACAGAGATTCTGTGGGTAGAATGGCACCGTAAAGTCAGAGAAAAACTAAGTATTATCCCATGGACAGGGATGCTAAAAGAGAAAGGCGTCCTTGGTGGATGGGAGCTTCCAAAAAGCACGGAAAATCCCTCCCCACTTCCCCTTCTCTTCACACAGCGTTTTAGTGCACCAAGAGAACTTTACAAGCAGGCTATGTGTGTGGTTTTCAGGTAAGTTTTAGGGCCTAAATTTGGGGATTGAAGGGAGGGGGTGGGTGCCCTCTCTGTTTTCCGGGCTCCTGGAGTGTGAAAAACTGAGATGGCTGTGTGAATTGGGCCCAGGAATCGTGGTCCCCGGGTTCAATCTACACAGAGCTTACACCTGGTAAGATCCGGATCTTTGTTTGTTCCAATTCAATTCGGTTTTACTGGAGGCCGTTGTTTGGATTCCTCCGGTAAAACTGAGACAGATCCCGAGATATGGGCCTGTCTGGATGGATCCAGAATAGACCACAAGCTGCATCAATAGGAGTAGAGTGTATGGATGAAGGTGTTGAAGCCCCTTGTTGTGCTGCTATTTTGACTGGTAGAGAATTTCTGTTTTCTTTTTTAACTCCTTCAATTCTACCCTTCCTTTATGTCTTTATCTTCTTTGGCTTTCTCAGCAAAGTTCCATCATCTTCCAAGGGAAGTGACAGTCCCACTCTAGGTTGTTGTAAGTTTTTTGGGTTGCATAGCCATGTTCTAGAAGCATTCTAGAATGCTTCTAGAACATGGCCATGCAACCTGAAAAACCTACAACGTCCCAGTGATCCCAGCCATGAAAGCCTTCGACAATACATAGTCCCACTCTATTTTGTTTTGGTCAGTTTCACCTGGAAGAGGGTGTCCAGCTCTGGGCACCACAATTCAAGAAGGACATTGCCAAGTTGGAATGTTTCCAGAGATGGGCCAAAATGGTAAAGGTTCTGAAAGTTGTGCCCTATGAGAAGTGTCTTAGGCAGCTGAGTATGTTTAGCTTGGAGAAGAGAATGCTAACAGGATGCATGATAGCCATGTTTAAATATTTGAAAGGATGTCACATTGAGGAGGGAGCAAGCTCATTTTCAGCTGCTCTAAAGTCTAGGACACTGAGCCATGCATTTAAACTATAGAGATTCCATCTAAAAATTAGGAAGAACCTCCTGATGGTAGAGCTGTTTGGCAGTGAAATATGCTACCTGAGTTAACTGGAGGTTTCTAAACAGAAGGCTGTTAGCCATCTAATGGGAGTGCTTTGATTGTGTGTTTCACCATGGCAGAAGGTTGAACTGGATGACCTTTGTTGGCCTTCCAACTCTATGTCTCCTATTCAAGCGGGATTCAAAACACATTGGGATACCAGCTAGGGAGTGCCAATGTGCATCAAGCTCTACACGTTTGCATTGTCACACACTCATCAATGTACCGCTATATGTTTTTGCATGAGAATATTAGTGAATATTCTTTGCACCTCTATTTTATTTGTCATCTTCTGCAGAGGTAGTTCTTCTCATTATTGGTCACTCTGCGTTGGTCTTTGAATAGAAAAACCCCTTCCTTCAGCTGTGCCTTCTTACCTTTGCCCAAGGGGTGCTCATCTCAAAAAATAATTTGTTTGTCAGATCCAACATGGAGAGAAAGGTTTTGTCTTCATACTCAAAACGTATGAAGACAAACGTATGGGCCAAAACGTTTTGGCCCAAAACGTATGGGCCAAAATGGTAAAAGTTCTGGAAGTCATGCCCTGTGCAGTGTGCCTTAGCCAGATTGATATGTTTAGCTTGGAGAACAGAAGGGGATATGACAGCACAGGGCATGACTAAATATTAAATATTTGAAAGGATGGCACATTGAGGAAGGGGCAAACTTGCTTTATGCTGCTCTAGGACAAGGAGCCATGCATTCAATCTACAGAGATTCCATTTAAACATTAGGAAGAACCTCCTGATGGTTAGAATGGTGGAATACGCTGCCTCAGAGACCATTGTTGTTGTTCATTTGTTCAGTCGTTTCCGACTCTTCGTGACTTCATGGACCAACCTTTGCCCAAGGAGTGCTCAACTCAAAAAATAATTTGTTTGTCAGATCCAACATGGAGAGAAAAGTTTTGTCTTCATACTCAAAACGTCTGCCAAAGACAATGGAGCAAATAATGTTGGAAGTTGTGCAGCTTAGAAGGTAGGTGGGGTCAAATGGCAGACCTGAAAAAGCACAAAAGAAAGAGCCGTTAGTGGTTGCCACTCTTGCTTTACCCTGGCTATGAAAGCTTCCAATATTCGTTTCTGAACTCAATGGAAAGAGCTAGACAAGGTCAACACAAACCTTTGGTTTTTCTAAATTTCTCTAGCAGATACTGCGCTTCTTCCTGGATTCGCTCTTCAATGGAGCATTTCCCCATCCCAAAATTCTTCAACGTGACGAGAGTGAAGTGACGGAGCTTCTTCCAGCGCTCTCCATTGGCCATAACAATTCCTGGAGGCAGAGTTATTGGAGTTTATTGTGGTTGCAGGTATGCACTGGAGAGTTCCTCCCCAGATGGAACAGAAAAGCAATGTTTATTTATTTTATTTATTTACAGTATTTATATTCTGCCCTTCTCACCCCGCAGGGGACTCAGGATGGATCACAATGCACACATACATGGCAAACATTCAATGCCACAGATATACAACATATATAAAAAGACACAGAGGCTATTTAACTTTCCAGCTTCATGAGGGTATGTTTGAATTCTGGCCACCGGAGGAGCTGTCGCTTCACTGTCCACTTGTGATACCGATGGAGTACTTCCTCATTCTTTTGCATGCTGCTGGAGATTTTTATGGCATCATAAATTACGAGGGGTATTTTTTAAGTAAGGTCTGTTTGAACATAAGTACACAACGAAAGTTTATTTCAAAAAAGTAAATTTATTTTCAGAAAGTACATACTTCACTCTATTTTTCGACACAGTTGCCAAGTTTGTTCAAACACTTATCATACCTCTGAACCAATTTTAAAATACCCTCTTCACGAATCCTCGCTTCAACTGAAGCCACCAAATCGTCTGTAATCAAAGAAGGGCGACCGGAGCGGTCCTCATCATGGACGTTGTCACGGCCATCTTTGAATTGTCGTACCCACTTATGCACTTTGCTTTCACTCATAACAGTATCACCGTACACTTCACAAATCTGTCGATGAATTTCTGCAGCAGGCTGGTTCCTTGCTGACAAAAACCGTATCACTGAGCGAACCTCACATGCGGCGGGGGAGTTGATAGTCTTAAACATTTTTAAAGCACAGAACAGAACCGTACAGGTTAGCTACAGAGCGGAAACTGAGCACAGTTGTTCCCGAGGCATGCCGGTACACGACACACGCTCTCGTTGCGGTATGCGCGCGAACTACTAGTGTCTACAACAAAACAGATCTTACTTTAAAACATACCCCTCGTACTTAAATTAGCCTCCCTGCATAAGTGGTACCTAAATTTCCCTCTTTCTACCCTGTGGGAAAGAGACTATATCACAGCACCATTGTGAACCCTGGAGTAGTGATATGGGCCTTTGTAACCAGACAAGAAGGATTGTGGCCATGATTTGGAAGCCACACTAGATTTAGTCCACTCACCCGAACCTTTGAAGGTCCGTTCAACAGGAGCTATCTTTCCCCTTCCACAGAACTGTTCACCATGGTCCACCAGAGCTTCCTTCAGTGCTTCATGCCCACAAAGAACCACAACCCGTCGGGGGCCCAGGTACAAAGTGTATACTGGACCATATTTTTGACTCAGCTGCAAGAGAAAGAGGACGACAGAAAAATGTTAAATGAGATGTGTGGCTGAAAGTATTAGAAATATCTAAAAATCCCACACAGATGGATGGAGAAAACCAGTGTTGTAATTATTGGGTATAGAAGAAAACAGAACGAGGGCTTTGTCTGCCAAATAAGAATACTCACAATGATTTTTCCTTTGTAGTCAACCTTCTACAGTCGTAGGTTCACCTTTTTTTGGATATACTTAACAGTTTCAAGGAATTTCTAGGTGTGTGGATGTTGACCATAAAGTTGGTCAGGAGAACCTTGAGATTCCTACAAAGGTTTTATCTCCAGTTAAAAAAATGTTAGCCAAAACTAACAAAATGAAGTTCAACAGTGACAAATGCAAGATACTCCACTTAGGTAGAAAAAAATGAAATGCAAAGATACAGAATGGGGGACAATGCCTGGCTTGAGAGCAGTATGTGTGAAAAAGATCTTGGAGTCCTCATGGACAACAAGTTAAACATGAGCCAACAATGTGATGTGGTGGCAAAAAAAGCTAATGGGATTTTGGCCTGCATCAATAGGAGTATAGTGTCTAGATCCAGGGAAGTCATGCTACCCCTCTATTCTGCCTTGGTTAGACCACACCTAGAATACTGTGTCCAATTCTGGGCACCACAATTGAAGAGAGATATTGACAAGCTGGAATGTGTCCAGAGGAGGGTGACTAAAATGATCAAGAGTCTGGAGAACAAGCCCTATGAGGAGCGGCTTAAAGAGCTGGGCATGTTTAGCCTGAAGAAGAGAAGGCTGAGAGGAGACATGATAGCCATGTATAAATATGTGAGAGGAAGTCATAGGGAGGAGGGAGCAAGCTTGTTTTCTGCTGCCCTGGAGACTAGGATGCAGAACAATGGCTTCAAACTACAAGAAAGGAGATTCCATCTGAACATTAGGAAGAACTTCCTGACTGTGAGAGCTGTTCAGCAGTGGAACTCTCTGCCCCGGAGTGTGGTGGAGGCTCCTTCTTTGGAGGCCTTTAAACAGAGGCTGGATGGCCATCTGTCGGTGGTGCTTTGAATGCGATTTTCTTGCTTTTTGGCAGGGGGTTGGACTGGATGGCCCATGAGTTCTCTTCCAACTCTATGATTCTATGATTCATGTTTGTTCTACTTTCATGAGCATCATGATACCAGTAAATATGTAGCGTGCACTGTAGACTCAAAAAAATATTTCATGCCTCTGCCAAAGCTTTAAATTGCTGCAATGTTAGAAATCTGGGGATTGAAGGAAATTTTCCTTTGAGAGAGTAGGGTCTTTACTGGGGGAGGGCAATACCCTCTTTTTGCCCCTGTTTAGCTACACTTCCTCAGACAATCCACCCCTCTCCTTGTCCTTTGATAGGACAGGATCCAGGACAGGCAAAGGACAGAACTCTATTTTGCACACAAATTAAGCTGGAACAAATTAATGGAAGACTGACCTATCAGTGGGGATGAACCATAAAGTTTATATGGACTATTTGCATTCAGAAGAAATGTAAATTTGGGTATCACATGCTATAAGGAAAGGGGGAGAGAAGAATTCCCTTTAAGCCAAACTGTGGGCTCCTCAGAGGAACCCAGTTGTCCATGAGATGCTCGCACAGGTTGAATTCTGGACTTTTCTCAAAGTGTTCTCATACTATCAAGATGAAAAGGGAAGGATAGGAACACTTAAATACTAAACATGCAGACCTTCCAATCCCATTTTTTCCATGGCAGAGATGACAAAACTCACCGCCAGGAGGGACTTGGGAAGATCCTTGGGGTTCAGCTGAAGTAGGTTGCCAAGGAAGGGCAGGGGCATTGGCCCAGGTGGAAACCTCGCCTCCTTGTGTTTCCATTTCCATGCAGAGACGAGGACCAGGCAAATGCCCAATGAGATGCTCAGCACCCATTCAAGCTCCATGGTGAATAGCCTGAACACTCAACTGCACGCCAGTCTTGACACATACATGTATTTTCCTTTCAACTGAAAACAAGCCAGGTTTGCCTCTTATATTTAGGAGAAAAACAAGGGGTTTTTTTGCAACCTCCACCCTTGGGGTGTCAGGAATAGGCTCTTCCTTGGGCTAGAAATGTGTGTTGCAGACTCAAGCAAACATTTTTTTCTGCCTCGGATCTCAATACCCTGAAGGCTCTAGATCCTGTCTGCTCTTGAAAGTTAATAGGAAATCCTATGGAATTTGTGAAGTCACCATAAGTCAACAAGACACCTGAAGGCTTAGTTATGCATATTCTCCTAACACAAATACATACTAACCTAAGCATTGATTTATTTTTATTTATTTATGATATTTATATCCAGCCTTTCTCTATGTCGAAGGGGACTCAGGACGGCTTACAGATAGGCAATAATTCAATGCCTTAACCACAGTAACAATTAAAGTACATTTAAATTAAAATAAAAATCAGCATTAAATACATTAAAACATTATAAAACATTACTATCACTATAAACAACACAATCAGCAATCACAGTCCAGGTCATTCCGATAGTCATTGCATATAATTCCGATTAATCTATTGCACTATTGTTCTTCTCCGAAGGCTTGATCCCAGTGCCATGACTTCACTCACTTTCTGAAGGTCAGGAGGAAGAGGGCTGAGCTAGGGAGGGAGTTCCACAGCTGAGGGGCCACCACCGGGAAGGCCCTGTCTCTCATCCCCACCAGTCACGCCTGTGAAAAAGGTGGGACCGAGAGCAGGGTCTCCCTGGACGATCTTAAACTCTGAGATGGCTCAGACAAATAAGCTGGGCCAGAACCATTTAGGACTTTATAGACTAAAGCCAGCACTTTGAATTATGCTCGATAGCAGACTGGCAACCAGTGGAGCTGACGTAACAGGGGAGTTTTGTGCTTCCTGTACACTCCTCCGGTGAGCAGTCTGGCTGCCGCCCATTGGACCATTTGGAACTTCTGAACAGTCTTCAAAGGCAACCCCATGTATAGTGTGTTGCAGTAGTCTATTTGGGATGTAACCAGGGCATGGACCACTGGATGGGGGAATAGTATAAACTAAGTCCAACCAATACAAAAATAGCACAAAATAAAGCTTTTACAAAGTTCACATTAAAATCTACAATGCCAAACCACTCTTGCTAAATGAATATCAGAAAGGCTACTTTTCAGAAGGTGACCTATTAGAAAGACTTCCACCACATCTTGGAAAGATTTGGATGCCACCTTTACACCCAGCAACTGCATTATGCAATGAGATCCATTCACTTGCCAATCAAGGCAGAAACAGGATGATGTTTCCAGCCCCTTCTGCCAGCAAACAAAGATGTGATAAGAAATCTGTATAGGGCTTTGCTTCTGATTGTTGCTTTGCTTGCTAGCATCATTTTTCTTGCTTCAAGATCAACAGCTGACTGGACCTCCTTTATCCTGCAACTACCTTCTTTTAAATGTGTCTTGCCAGAAATTACTTGGTTTTACATTAAGAATACATTGTCTTACTGATCATGGAATAGTTTCAAATCTCTAACTCTAGGTTAAAAATCTGCACCAGCCCTTCTAAGCAAAATATGCTGGTTCAGCCAAGCTCAGCAAGCCATGGATGAAGCAAGAAGAGCTTACTCAAAGAGAAGCCTCTCATCAGAGTATGTCCATCCACCAGCTCAGCCACATTCTTAAACAACATTCTTTCCTATCTGTCCAAAACAGGGACCCCTGACCTGCTTTGAAGGTGGACAAGGCCCAACTTTGGCAGGCGGGGACATGAATTTTATCTGCTTGCTTTACAAAACAGAGAAAGCATAACATACACTTCATTCAAATAAGACATCATAACAACAACAATAATAGTGTTAAGTGGTATAACGACAATCTTATGGAATTCTAAGACTAAAGCTGGTAAGCAATTAGAACATAATACGCCATACATAACTAGGGTTGAGAAAAGGAATGTTTGGATTATTGGTGTGGACAGCAGAATTGTAGAGAACAAAAAAAGATGATTGAATATTGAAGCCTCCAGTTTAGCGAATTAATACTGGAATTTTGGCCACCCAGTTGCTTTGGACTTGAGCTGGGCCATTCCATGCCAAGTGGAAGAAATTTTCCTACTATCATGTCTCCAATTTTGTTAAAATTCTGGCTGTAGTGCCAATCAGGTGTTAAACTAAGTTTCCCAAAATTTGAGGCCTCTAACTGCAATAGTTGCTGATCTAGACCCCCTTATCTGAAGGGTAGTCAGACCTAAGTAAATGGATACTTAATGGCCGCATTGCAAAACAAAAACATATCAGTCTTGTAGAGCAAATTTTTCTCTTTCAGATGATACTATTGGCTTTGAACTTTGGTAGATTTTACTATTTGCACTGATAGTGCCAAATTTGAAGAGATCCTGCAGGGTGGTTATAGATTTTGGGTAGTTGCAAATCTGCCAGTATTATGTCCAGCATAAGCATAATGCTTGGTCAAAATTTCAAGTCCCCAGGTTGCCCTTCCCCTCAGTTTTAGGGTTAGAGGGTTGAAAATTGCCACATAGGAAGGGCACATCTACCACTCTTAGCCCACCAAGTTTTATAATGTTTGGGTCATCCCCTGATTTTTAAGGATTGTTTTCTTACTATAAATAAAATCTCCTTCAAAACATTCCCTCTTTCCCCTTGCTGGCACCACCCTCTAACTTCTCCAGGAGCAGCAGCAGCAGCAGCAGCAGGGAGACAGGGAAGAGCACCATTCCTTCCTGCCAAAGAAGCTCCACATACCACACATGCAACCCAGTGCCAAGCCCCACTATTTCACTTTTTCTTTAACTGGCAGCAATTGGGGGGGGGGGAATTTCTTTCCCCTTCCCATCATTTCTGGCAATGGCATGGTTTGTCCTTATATCCTTCATTACAACCTGGATTAAAAGCATCAGAGTTACTTTATGGTACCACTATTTCTGTGAGGCTTTCCATATGCAGAAGAGGTGAGTGGTGGGTAGGTGAGGTGAGGCTGGCAGCAGGTAAGGCGGATGGCATTCTCCTCCGCTTGGGCCAGGCCACATTAGGAGCGTTACGTGGACCAAAAAGAAGACAAGGAAACAGTACCTGCTCCCGCTTTCTTTCGTTTTGAGGTTATATTCATACCATGGGGTGTGGCCTCCCCCCCCCCGAATGAAACAAACAGAATGAAACAATGAATGAAATGGGATAAACGGGTACCACGCACAGCTCTACAAGAGAGATTTGCTTTGTCTCTCCTCAGCTCCTTTTTTGCCTTCCTGTTTAAATGGGTTAGGTGTGACTTAACCAAGGTCATTTAGATGTTTTCATGGAAGGTCAGGAATTTGAATCCTGGTCTTCAGAGGCACATTTCAAAGCTCAAACCACTACAGTATGTTGGCCCAAATAGTATCAGCCATTGAAATCCACAGGGATCCATTCCCTTTTAATCATGGAGCAGCTGCCTGATTATTTCTCTCCATCTTGTGTAAGCACAGGTATCTTTGTTCTGTCTGTTGTAATGAAGATTGACTTCTTTTAAATTTTTAATTGATTTTTTTTAAAAAATACAGCTTAATTCCCCCAATTAAAAATAAATAAGTAGAAAAGACAAACACTGACAGAAAATAAACAAAACACTAAAACAATTCCTTTGCCCTCCTTCCCCCGCCACTGTGCACCCTTTTTATAAAGAGAGATAAGATTAAAAAAAAAGAAATATATATTAAAACACCATTTATTTATCCACCTGTCAAGTCTATTCTTCTACTTAAATCAACTTCTGTTAAATATAGAAAAATATACTTATGAGCAAAACCTACACACAAGTAATATTAATACAAACAGTTTGAGCATTTTGACTATAATTCAATTGTCATAATTATCCAATACACCCCCCAATTCTTTCCCTTTCAATTTTGATTAGCTTTACTGTATTTCAACATTTTAAAATAGAATATCTTGTTGTATTTCTCCCTTTATTTTCAATATTCTTATTTCACCAATCTACTACCCTGCATTTTAAAAAGTCTTCACTTTATTTTAGTTCTTCTAGAGTTCTCCATTTATTTATCCCGGCATATTATCAATTATTTTCTTTTAGAGGAAGTCATCTTTCAAATAGTAAATTGTGCATTTAATTTAAACATGTTTCTCCCATTGAAATGGGCTCTCATATAGTTCATGCAGGTTTGCTTGTGTGTTTGGACAAAGGATGAAAGTTTAAATATCTTTCACCCCTTAGTTCTGTATTGAATACTTTGTTTTTCTTCAGTCTGAAAATAAATATGTACTACTTTTCTACTTCAGAACCCATCTATGTACATAGTCTATTTATAGGAATCTGTTTCTTTGATTCCCTCTGTTTCCTTTATTATCTCTTTCTTTTCAACTCCTACTTTTTGAATTGTACTATATCATCTCTTCCTTCACTTTCTGTGTCTTGTTCTTTTCTGGCAATCTGTCTTGTGGATATCAAGAACAAGACACACAAAGAACAAGACTCATAAAGTGAAGGAAGAGGTGTATTTATTTATAAAATAAATAAATAAATCTCTTCCTTCAGTTTATGTGTCTTGTTCTTTTCTGGCAATCTGTCTTACGGATATCAAGGTCTGTTTGGATTTACTATATATTACTAGATCCTCTTTAATTCTGATTTCAGTTTGAGAAAGCTCTTTTTAAAATTTCATTATCACTTGCAAAATCTGTAGTTGTGACATTTTTCAATGTTCTTCATATGCAATGGTAGCAGAGACTGGAAGGAACTAGTTACAGCTTTCTGCCTGCAAGGGACATAGATTAGTTGCTTCTTGAAATAGTTTACTTCATATATCTGTATTGGAATGTAGGCTGGTTTCCCCCACTACATTTTAAAATATTATTTGGGTCAAATTGTTTATAATCCTGATAATTTTGTCTTTATCTCCTTTGGAAAAGATAACTCTCGGTAGAGTTGGAAGAGATCCCAATCCAAGCAGTCCAACCCCATTTTGCTATGCAAAAATGCACAATCCAACCAGTCCCAAAAGAAGACCATGCAGCCTTTAAAAGCCTCGAAAGAAGGAGACATCATCACACTCCAAGGCAGAGAGCATATTTATTTATTTATCTATCATGTCAGACGTGAGTTGAGGATACAATTAAAATGTATTTAAAAACGCAAAACAAAGTTTTAAAAAAAAAATTGGCATATGAACTATCTTAATGGGTCATGTCTAGCAGTTCAGTAGAATCAACATTTCTATTTATTACAATGTGTAGTCTGCAACAGAGAAAGGTAAGGCATGATCCAGGGTGGGTTTTCCCCCAGCTTAAAACAATGCCAGAAGTGGGTTGTAGGTTTTTTCGGGCTATATGGTCTAGAGGCATTCTCTCCTGACGTTTCGCCTGCATCTATGGCAAGCATCCTCAGAGGTAGTGAGGTCTGTTGGAACTAGGAAAAAGGGTTTATATATCTGTGGAATGACCAGGGTTGGACAAAGGACTCTTGTCTGCTGGAGCTAGGTGTGAATGTTTCAACTGACCACCTTGATTAGCATACAATGGCCTGACTGTGCCTGGGGCAAACTTTTGTTGAGAGGTAATTAGATGTCCCTGCCTGCTTCCTCTCTGTTGTTGTGCTGTTGCAATTTTAGAGTTTGCCAGAAGTGTGTGTTTGGAAATGGCTCACAAGAAAGCTGGCTGGGAGATACACAACTAACAATTTTGTGAATAAAACCCATCCTGCTCTGAAACCCAAGAGGGGATATGGCAAGATTAGCGAGGCACCAAACACAGCTGGTATATGGGAGGAATTTTTAAAAGGCCACTAAGTTGGGGAGAGGTGTTAATGTCTTTTGGGGCCAAAGACGATTTCACTGAGAAGTTTTGCAGGATGGTGGTAAAATACAAGAAGAGCTCCATGCGGGCCATCGATTCTCCTACGCAGGCACGTTTCCCTGGAGACAGAACAAAAGTCAGACAAAGGCCATCAAGTCAGGAAAATGGCTAGAGAGCCTGGTCCCTGTTGTACACTATGAACTGGAAGGCATCAACTGCTATGGGCCAAGGATGCCATTCTGAATTCAAGGAAGAATTCATAACCTAGAGTTACAAACTGTAACTGCTCAATTTTTAGTAACACTACATATTCGTAAATATGGAGCAAGGACCACAATTGTAAATGATTATTGAAATGTAATATGATGCCAACCATTTCTTACTGTTTATCCTTAATGCATTTGTAAACACAGTATTGTGGATCTATGTTTTGTCCAAATAGTCTACCAACTATTTCTTATTATGTAAAACAAATGATTTCTTTTTCACAGTACGGGCTGTATTTTAGGTTTTATCTTGTTAATATGAATGAGAACAACAACTTTGGTTTTGGACACATTGCTAGTACTGATCCTAGGATTGCCAGAGTAAAACCTGAAGGGGGCTTTTGCCCCTTTAAGAGTTGCACAGAAGAGGAAATTTCAGCACTTGTTGCTTGTTATTCAGTTGTGTAACAATCTGCTCCAACGAAAATTCTGGCTTTCTGACTTCTGTGCAGGAGCTTACTCCAGTTTTCAGTCTGGCACCCTAAGTACAATTGGCAATTTGGAGGGAATGAGAACTCCATCTTTTGATGCAACCCACTTTATTATTTATTTATTTATTTATTTATTTATTTACGATATTTCTAGCCTACCTTTCTTGAACCTGAAGGTGACTCAAGGTGGCTTACACCCAGGCAGCCATTTGATGCCTTAACAATATACACTTAGAACCACATTTAAAACAGAATTAAAGTACATACAATAAGACTTTTTTTTTAAAAAAAAGCATATAAAACCAATATATAAAACCGATACCTTCACTGTTAGCCTCGTTTTCCAAAATAATCTTCTGAGCCATTCCAATATTCAATGTCACATAATTCTGTGTTTGCCTATTGTACTAGATTTCAAAGACTTGTTCAAATAACCACGTTTTCACTTTTTTTTGGAAGGTCAAGAGGGAGGGGGCCTATCTAATATCCCTAGGGAGGGAGTTCCACAGCCGAGAGGCCACCGCTGAGAAGGCCTTGTCTCTCATCCCTGCCAGTCGTGCCTACGAAAAGGGCGGGACTGAGAGCAGGGCCTCCCCAGACGATCTTAAGCTCCTAGATGGTTCATAGGGAGAGATACATTCAAACAGGTAAGCTGGGCTGGAACCGTTGAGGGCTTTATAGGCTGAAGGCAGTGCTTTGAATTGTGCTTGATAGCAAACTGGCAGCCAGTGGAGTTGGTGTAACAGGGGAGTTGTATGCTCCCTTAACGCCGCTCCAGTGAGCAATCTGGCTGCCACATGTTGGACCATTTGAAGCTTCCAAACACTCTTCAAAGGCAACCCCACATAGAGCATGTTGTAGTAGTCCATACCGGATGTAACCAGAACATGGACTACCATGGCCAAGTCTGAGTTCCCAAGGTATGGGCGCAGCTGGTGCACAAGATTTGATTGTGCAAATGCTCCCCTTGCCACCACCGAGACCTGGAGTTCCAGGCTCAAAAATGAGTCCAGGAGGACTCTTAAGCTGTGAACCTGAGTCTTCAGGGGGAGTGTAACCCCATCCAACACAGGCTGTAACCCTATGTTCTATTCAGCCTTATGACTGACCAGGAGTACCTCTGTCTTGTGTGGATTCAATTTTAATTTGTTCTCCCTCATCCAGATCATTGTAAAGATCCCTTACCTTGCCAGCCAGGGTGGCAGGGCCCAGGAAGAGATAGGCTAGGTAGTTTCAGCTTAGAAGGCCTGGCAGAGAGCTGCTGGAGCCATCTTAGTTTAGGGAAAAGCTCCAGTTCAGAGAGGGGGAGTGGCCTAGGCCTGAGCCAGCCCAGCAACAGCCAGGATTGGTTTGGAAAAGAGGGGCGGAGTTAGTCAGATGGAGGGAAAGAGAACAGCCTAGTTTTGACAGTTCAGTTTTTAGTTTAGGGCAGTAGAGTTCTGAGAGAGGTTAGAGTAGGATTTGGGAGTTTTAGGAGTCTCTGTGAGGAATAGGCAGCTTGCCTGTAGTTTGCACAGCAAAGTAGGCTGTGGCAGACTGAGTTACAGCTATTTTTAGAGAAGAAAAATAACTGGGTTTTTGTGTTAAGGAATTGTAACAAAGAAAAGAACCATTCTCTCAAGTAACCATTACGCTTCTAAGAACCAAGAACACTTTTATTGTAACAGCCAAGCCTCTGAACCTGCATTCACTTTTATTCTGTAACTTGTATTCAATAAACTCTTTCTTGTTATTTTTAAAAATTGAAGCCTGAGTCAAGTGCCATTTTTGGTTGGAGTCATTTTCCTTGTTGAATCAACCTCTCCTGTTTTCCCCTCAAAGAAAGCCCTTGATAATACACAGTATTTTGGTGGAGTAAAAAGCCTTTTATTATTTTAAACAGCATTTTAACATTTTAAATAGCTAGAGGGTTCGTGTTTCTTTAGTTTATGGTGGCAGCGAAGGTTTTACATAACGAGACATCCCCTCAAACACTATAAGAGCCAAAGTGGTGTGAATTCCTTATTGTCAGGAAAGACAGTGGTGGGATTCTTTGACCCCCCTGCCTTGATAACCTCTCTAAGTTATTATAATTGGTGGCAGCGGTGGGATTCTTTGACCCCCTGCCCAGACGGCCTTAAGGAGTTATTATAATCATCATAGCTGCAAAACACTGGTTCAGGACCTGAACAGCCTCCTTAGTAGCAGGTGGAAAGGAGTGATAGAGTTGAACGTTGTCTGCGTACAGGTGATGTTGAACTCCAAAACTCTCCCAGCAGCTTCATGTAGATGTTAAACAACATGGGAGACAGTATTGTTCCCTGCAGGACCCCACAAGACAATGGCTGTGGGGTTGAGCAGGTGTCCCCCAACAACACCTTCTGGGAATGGCCTTCTAGGAAGGACCTTGTCCCATAATGTGCATCCGCCAAGCTCTGTTGTTGTGCACAAAGAAGGATCTCCTATTGAACTGCTCTTATTTTTTGAAAGAAGTTTGCCATCAAACTGCAGTCAACTGCAGTCAATACTGTCTCCACAACATGGGAGACAGTATTGTTCCCTGCGGGATCCCACAAGTCGATGGCTGTGGGGTTGAGCAGGTGTCCCCCAACAACACCTTCTGGGAATGGCCTTCTAGGAAGGACCTTGTCCCGTAATGTGCATCCGCCAAGCTCTGTTGTTGTGCACAAAGAAGGATCTCACACTGAACTGCTCTTATTTTTTGGAAGAAGTTTGCCATCAAACTGCAGTCAAGTTCCAGGGTAGTAAAAAGCAAACAGAACATGGCAAGGAGCCCTACCTGTGGAGAATGGCACAAAGGCATCATTCTTCTTAAAGTGTCCTTCTTCACTTAGGAAGTGCTCTGGATTGAATATTTCAGGGTCACTGAAATATTTTCGGTCATACAAAACTGAGCCTAGAAAGGCAATAATGTTAGTGTCCTAGAAAAACAAGACAGATAAGTGAATTGTCAGTGAAGATGTGACAAGGGAAGGTGATTCTCACACACGTATTCCCATAGTCTCCCTCTTGCCCACTTTGTACCATCTACTCGTGCCTACCTTGGGAAGGAGGTAACCTCGGAACTCTGTGTCTTCAGTTACCTTGCGTAGCACTCCTAAGGGAAGGATATCTACCACCCTTTGGATCTCATGAATGACAGCATTTGTATAGGGCATGTTCATTCTGTCCTTGACAGCAGGAGTACGGTTGGCACCAACAACACTGTCAATTTCTTGGTGGACCTTTGCTATAAATATATTGAGAAAATACATCACAGAGAGTAACCCATGAAAAAGATGATATGCAAGACAGAGGAATGTTATTATATCCTTGGGAGTTTGCCTTGGAGCGTGGGATCTGAAGACATCAAGTTTTCAGTCTGGAAAGTTTCAGAAAAAGTAGTCTCAGTGCATTTATACTGTTCTCTTGTTGGCATGAACTCCTGATATTGCAATGTGACTCATTGGGAGGTCACTGGTCCTTGCTGCAACACTTGTATTGGAAGCTCCCAGGATAGCTGAGCGTCATGCCCCATAGAGCACAGAAGCAAAGCCTGATCCAATAGTTGAATCCCTTCCCAATTCTTCACATTCATGGGAACCAAGAAAATGGTCCTATGCAGGCTTTTTTGACAATCTGTTTCTCTATGTCTTGCTCTCTAGACAGTAATAAATGTTCACCTAAACAGTATTTGAGACAGTTTTGCAACCACAAAAACTGCTTTTTTTGCCTGACTCTGATTTTTTTAAAAAAATTGTTATATCAACACTGGGTTATATATATGTATGCAAGACTGGATTCTGCTTGTCCACCAATTCTGTCAGTAATCTGGTCCCTATTCTGCCAAATAAATTGGGAACGCCAGTAATCTCAGACCGCTGGTCAATTGGGCTTGTAGCAAAAGTATGATAGCTGGGACCCTACACTGGTTGCACAACGTGGATCCAAATTAACGAGGGGAACATGTGCGCGAGACATCGCAGCGAGTGAGAGACGCAGCTGCGTCAGAGTTGAGGGAACATTGTTTGCCAGAAAGGGGAAAAGGAAACATTTACATCCTGTTTACTGTCTTCGTAAACCGTTGTTTATCATTTAACAGTGAATATCTCTAACATTACTTCACTCGCCTTAAGCATTAAACTTGGTTGTTTGTTGTCGTTCCCTTCCCCCCCCCCCCTTTTTTTCCCTCCCACATCTTCCCTTCATTATTTCTGGCCTGCATTGCACAAGTAGCATGGTGTAGGGTCCCAGCTATCATACTTTTGCTGAGCTAGTATTTTGCTGAGCTTTCGGGCAAGATTTTTCTTTTAGCCCCAAATAGTAATCTCTGGTAATGTTTGGTTTTCTTTCACCAATGACTTATAAATCATGATCCTCCTTATTTCCCAAACATGAGGCAGTATTATGTGTTCAGGGTGGCACAGGGTTTCAAGGAGCAGATCCTGGTGACTTTAATATGTGAGTTGTTGGCAGCGTCAACATGTGAATTGTTATTTGTTTACCTCACAGGGATATTTTGTTCTTAATTAACAGCAAATCCTTAAATTTGCCTCCTTTCATACCTTCCACTTCTGGATATTTCATCATCAAGAGGAGTGCATATCTCAGGGTGGAGCTGATCGTCTCTGTCCCAGCTGTGAACAAGTTGAGAACTGTGAGGACCAAGTTGTCCATTGTGAATTCAGTGGAAGGGTTTCCCTTTTCCTTCAAAGGAACAAAGGAAGAGGTGACCTACAATTGGCAAACACATGGTGGAGGATATTATTACAGGGCATTATTTTTACCTAATGGATGGATTGGTGTCTGTCTTATCTAGTGGAGACCAAAGCTACAGTCCTATTGATGACCTACCAGGAGCATTTAAAAATATATATCAAGTATGTCTTTTCAGAATGGTAGTTGAATGTATTCTGAGTATAGCTGTGCCTCTGGGCCTGGCTTACTGTGAGTCTCTGTGCAGATGCCATCCAGAAACCAGAGAAGAAAGGGGGAAAATATCACAAACTTCTGGGGGGCAAAAGTTTATACTTCTTCCCCTGATGTGCACAAAAAGATGAATGATGACTGAAAGACTCCTGTAATTGAACAATAGTTAAATGATGGATTGGTGTCTTTATGGTCATCTGGTGATCATTGTATAATAGTTTAAGAAGAAGCTTAAATTCATATTCACAAGTATAAATATGAGGGTGGAGGTAGTTGATTCATCAGCAGCCCAACTGGATCTTAGGGCCCTTCCACACAGCCATATAATCTGGAATATCAAGGCAGAAAATCCCACAATATCTGGTTTGAACTGGGTTATTTGAGTCCACACTGCCATATATTCCAGTTCAAAGTGGATAATGTGGGATTTTATTCAGCTGTGTGGAAGGGGCCTTAGTCTGCTTCAACACCTGGGTGATTAGAGATGAGGAATTCATGATTAGGGAGTCCCATTCTCTGGCCACAGAAATGTCTGCTACATTTTCCTAAACCAGTGGATCCCAACCTTTGGACCTCCAGGTGTTTTGGAATTCAGTGTCCAGAAGTTCCAGCCATCTTGGTCAAATATCAAGAATTCTAAAAACTGGATTCCACAATACCTGGTTGGCAAATATTTATCCTAAAGCACCATTAGAATTATTCTAATTTGATCTCCAAACAATGCAATAGTTGGGTTGTTGTAGGTTTTTTCGGGCTATATGGCCATGTTCTAGAGGCATTTTTTCCTGACGTTTCACCTGCATCTATGGCAAGCATCCTCAGAGGTAGGAGGATGCTTGCCATAGATGCAGGCGAAACGTCAGGAGAGAATGCCTCTAGAACATGGCCATATAGCCCGAAAAAACCTACAACAACCCAGTGATTCTGGCCATGAAAGCCTTCGACAATACAATGCAATAGTTCTCCACATTCCCAGGGATTAGGAATGCAGGATCCTCATGAAAGTGGTAAAACCACAAATTAATAAAAGATCTCTTTTAAAAATCCAGAGAGAACATTTCTCTAGGATTTTCTAGGTGCTCCAGCATGCCTCTATGGTCAACCTTCACTTGCAAATGCCCAGAGAAGAGTTTGTCCTAGGCACCTCTAGGTTCTCCACCACAACTCTGAGGTTACCTTGCAACAATGGAAGAGATAGAAATACCCAGAGAAAACACATTAATCAAATCTGTGGAGGGCATTCTTTACACCAACAATTAGTATCAAATAGGGTTGTTCCACTTTCCTCTTCATCATCCTCACTTTCCAGGATTCAAATAATAGAGCAGTTGATGTCCACTTGAAAACTGCACCCTTCTTCTTTGAGTGACAGATACCTTTTCCATCTCGATGAGGAAGCAATCAATAAAGTCTCTTGGGTTCTTGGGATCTAAGGTCTCTTGGTTGACTTTGATTTTCTCAGCAATGAAGGTTTTCAGCTCCTCTAGGAGGTTGTAGATACGCTTGTGTCCTCCGGGCAAGTATTGCATGATGCCAGAATACATATCATACAGCTAGAATGAAGAGCAACAATTACGGTTTTTATCATCCATTAACATGCTTAATAAATATCAACACAGGTTTTTCAAAAGCAAGGCCTGCCAAACTAATGCTCTCTCTCCTTTTGATAGAGTTACAGTCTTGGTAGATACATTGAATGCTGTAGATGTGGCATATCTTGATTTCAGTAAGCTTTCAACAAGGACCCCATGATATCCTCACAAAGTAGCTATAGGAATGTTGGCTATACCATGCAATTCTTTGTTGGATTGGGAATTGGTTGACTGGACCAACCCAAAGGGTAGTGACAAATGGCTCCTCCTCATCTTGGAGAGAAATGACCAGTGATGTGCCATGAGTGTTGTCTTGGGCCTAGTGTTATTCAACATTGTCACCAATGACTTGGATAACTGCTTATCAAATCTGAAGATGACACCAAACTTAGGAGTATAGCGAATACCCCAGATTACAGGAGTCAAGGACGGCTTCACATGACTCTTTTGGACCATGCCGTTGCACTGCAAAAGGAAGGCACTCCCTCCTCCCCTCATCATATGGTGGAGACAGGATGCCCTTTCTGCCATCACATGGCAAAAAGGGGAGGGAAGTGCAGATCACTCTGTCGGAGTTCCCCAAACATCATTTTCCTCCCCATAGTGGAGGATGAAGTGCCTTTCTGCACTTTGGCAGGAATGTGGGCAGGGCCTGCTGTGTGCCATATGTGCGGATGTCCAAGCTACACATAAAAGTGGCAAAATAGGACAAAAATGCCTCGTGTGAAGAGGTCTTTAGTAGACCATCAGCTGTATCAAAAAGAGTAGAGTGTACAGATCAAGGGAATCAACAGTCTCACTCTATTTTGTTTTGGTCAGTCTCACCTGGAAGAGTGTGTCCAGCTCTGGGCACCATCATTCAAGAAGGATACTGACAAGCTTGAACGTGTCTAGAGATGGGCCAAAATGGTAAGTTCTGGAAGTCATGCCCTGTGTAGAGTGCCTTAGCCAAATTGATATGTTTAGCTTGGAGAAGAGAAGGGGATATGACAGCTATAGTTAAATATTTGAAAGGATGGCACATTGAGGAGGGGGCAACTTGCTTTATGCTGCTCTAGGACACGTAGCCATGCATTCAATCTACAGAGATTCCATTTAAACATTAGGAAGAACCTCCAGATGGTTAGAGTGGTGGAATACGCTGCCTCAGAGACCATTGTTGTTGTTCATTCGTTCAGTCATTTCCGACTCTTCGTGACTTCATGGACCAACCCACGTTACAGCTTCCTGGCAGCCGTCACCACCCCCAGCTCCTTCAAGGTCAATCCAGTCACTTCAAGGATGCCATCCATCCATCTTGCCCTTGGTCGGCCCCTCTTCCTTTTTCCTTCCATTTTCCCCAGCATCATTGTCTTCTCTAAGCTTTCCTTTCTTCTCATGATGTGGCCAAAGTACTTCATCTTGGCCTCTAGTATCCTTCCCTCCAATGAGCAGTCGGGCTTTATTTCCTGAAGTATGGACTGGTTGGATCTTCTCGCTGTCCAAGGCACTCTCAGAACTTTCCTCCAACACCACAGTTCAAAAGCATCTATCTTCCTTCGCTCAGCCTTCCCTGTGGTCCAGCTCTCACATCTGTAGGGGACTATGGGGAATACCATTGCTTTGACTATGCGGATCTTTGTTGCCAGAGTGATGTCTCTACTCTTCACTATTTTATCGAGATTGAACATTGCTCTCCTCCCAAGAAGTAAGCGCCTCCTGATTTCCTAGCTGCAGTCTGCGTCTGCAGTAATCTTTGCACCTAGAAATACAAGGTCTGTCACTGTCTCCACTTTGTCTCCCTCTATTTCCCAGTTGTCAATCATTCTTGTTGGCATAATCTTTGTTTTTTGATGTTTAACTGCAACTCAGCTTTTGCGCTTTTTTCTTTCACCTTGATTCTTTCACCAGAGTCTATTGGAGATTTCTAAACAGAGGATAGATAACCATTTGATGGGAGTGATTTGATTGCATGTTTCTCCATGGAAGAGGGTTGAACTGGATGGCCCCTTTTGGCCTTCCATCTCCAAGCTGGATACAAAACACATCAGGATACCAGCTAGGGAGTGCCAGTATTCATCAAGCTCTGTCAATTTGCGTGAGAATATTTGTGAATATTCTTTGCACCTCTATTTTGTGTATCATCTTCTGCAGAGGTCATTCTTGTCATTACTGATCACTCTGCTTTGGTCTTTGGATAGAAAAACCCTTTCTTTCAGCTCTGCCTTCTTACCTTTGCCCAAGGAGTGCTCAACTCAAAAAATAATTTGTTTGTCAGATCCAACATGGAGAGAAAATTTTTGTCTTCATACTCAAAACGTCTGCCAAAGACAATGGAGCAAATAATGTTGGAAGTTGTGCAGCTTAGAAGGTAGGTGGGGTCAAATGGCAGACCTGAAAAAGCACAAAAGAAAGAGCCGTTAGTGGTTGCCACTCTTGCTTTACCCTGGCTATGAAAGCTTCCAATATTCGTTTCTGAACTCAATGGAAAGAGTTAGACAAAGTCAACACAGACCTTTGGTTTTTCTGAATTTCTCCAGCAGGTACTGCGCTTCTTCCTGGATACGCTCTTCAATGGAGCATTTCCCCATCCCAAAATTCTTCAACGTGACAAGAGTGAAGTGACGGAGCTTCTTCCAGCACTCTCCATTGGCCATAACAATTCCTGGAGGCAGAGTTATTGGAGTTCACTGTGTTTATCATTCCCTCTTCCCCTCCATTGGAGAGTTCCTCCCCAGATGGATCAGTTAAGCAATGTTGGCAGAGATATAACAGTGGCACTCTCATTGAGTTCTACAACAAAGCTCCTAATTTTTAATCCCAGTTAGTCTAGAGCCACTGCATCAATGAATCATCTATATGTTGATCCAGCATTCAGTATTTGAGTCAATGGACCCATTCTAGGTCGGACTAACCTAAGTCCAAGCCACATTTTTAAATTTTATTGGTCATAATGTTCTATCAACTTTCAATTAGTAACCTGTTCATAGTATAGATTCTAACATATGCCTGAATATTCTGCTTTTTCTGGGGGAAATGTCATTGTAGGGATCATTATTCTCTTCCTCCACTCATAACATTCCCCAGCTTCCCTGTTGTTGGCATTATCTTATGTGCTGATACTAAACAAATAAACATTGATGAAAATGGTGGTGGTGAAATGTGTGGATCATAGAAGCCAGTTGCAGTCCAATGATATCACCCATTGGACATCCAGAAGAACTGAGAAGATCTGGGCAGAAGGTTCTTATATGGATCTGAGAACACAGCTTGATACTTCTCTGACATTCCCACTCCCTCTTTCTACCCTCTGGGAAAGGAACTATCACAGCACCATTGCGAGGCCTGGGGTGGTCACAGGGGCTGGTGTAGTCAGACAAGAAGGATTATGACCTTGATTGGGAAGCCACACGGGATCCAGTCCACTCACCCAAACCTTTGAAGCTCCGGTCAAGGATAGCGACATCTCCCCTCCCACAGAACTGTTCACCATGGTCCACCAGAGCTTCCTTCAGTGCCTCATGCCCACAAAGAACCACAACCCGTCGGGGGCCCAGGTACAATGTGAATATAGGGCCATATTTGTCCCTCAGCTGCAAGAGAAGAAGGACAACAGAAGAAGAAGCAAAACTTTATTACACACATGTGGACTAAGTGGATGGAGGTATTCAGAGGTGTAACTATGGAGTAGAGACAAAAACACAATGATGGTATTGCCCTCCAAATAAAAATCCCCACAATGAATTTTTCCTTTTCAACCATCCTTCAACATGTGTAGGCTAAATATTTATGATTTTAATAAGATGCTCTCAAGGCATCTCTTGGTCCTCCAGTTGAGATGTTAACATTTCTTGGGTCACTTTGCCTGCTTATTTATTTATTTATTTTTAAAAGTCAGCCAAAATGTTGAATTGCCGCAATCCTAGAAATCTGAGGACTGAAGGAAAAATGAATTTGGGGGAATAGGATTCTTATTATGGGAGGGAAGTATCTGCATTTTGCCTTTTGTAGATACACCACCGAGTCAACCCATCCATTTCCTGACTAACAGTAGAACTTGAGGTTTTCCAATGATAGTCTGGAGATCCAGGACAAGCAAACTAAAGCATTTTATTTTCCACAGAAGGATATAGGATAATGGTGATGGCCTCTAGCTGGAACAGCTCTAAAAGCATATTAGGCAAATGAATTGAGGACTGAGCCATCAGTGGGAATGAACCATGAAGTTTAAATGGATTATCTGCATCCATGAGGAGCATATCTCTGAATACCATATGCTGTGGAGCAAATAAAGTTAGGAGGGAAATAATTGCTATGACAGAGATGACACAACTCACCGCTAGGAGTGACTTGGGGGGATCCTTAGGGCTCAGTTGCAGTAAGTTGCCAAAGAAAGGCAAGGGCATTGGCCCAGGTGGAAATCTCCCCTCCTTGTGCCTCCACTTCCATGCAGCAATGATGGCCAGGCAAATGCCCAACAAGATGGTCAGCACACCTTCGTGCTCCATACTAAATGGTCTGGGTGTTCAACTGGATGCTGGTATTGACACACATGTAGCTTCCCTTGAACTGAAACCAGTCAGCTTGACTTCTAATGTGCAAGAAAAACTAGTTCTTTGGTATCTTCACCCTTAAGGTAGCAAGAACAAGCTCTTTTTTGGGTTAAAAATTGACATTGCGGAGTCAGATTATTTCTTGCCTCATAACCTGAAGGCTCCAGATCCTGTCTGATCTTAAAAGGTAATATTTGTGGAATTGATGAGGTCACCGTAAGTCAACAAGAGACTTGAAGACACAGCCAGACATGCATACATCTAATACAAATATATAAGGGTCAGGTTGAATTGGTACTTGGATGGGGGAAACAAAGAAAATAGGAGCAGTAGGTTATATTCAGAGGAAGGCAATGGCAAAACCACCTCTGAATATTCCTTGCAAAAGAAAATCCTTTAATATTTATGGGAGCACCATGGGTTGACTGGCAATTTGAAGGCTTACACACTCAAACCCACACAAAAAAGATCTCAACCTGACCCATTAACCTCAAATGTGGCAGGATAGACCTTCTAGAGCAAATGGTGAAAATGTAGGCTCCATTTCAGAGCAAGGATTCTGCCAAACCTGTACAAAAATAGCACAAAAAGGTACAAAAGAGAACTCTTACAAAGGTTCATATGAAAAATCTACAATGCTGATCTGAAGTCACCAGACACCATTGCTGACCATTGTTTTTCATTTACCTTTATGGCCTCTCTACTATTAATCTTTTATTGCCTTGAGAAATTGAGGTCTAGGATTATTAAGACTGACACTACTCTTGCTAAAATGACATTAGGATTACTCTATCTCAATTACTTTTTCAAAGTAGTATCTTGTATTTCCATCTTTATTTTCAGTGTTCTTTTTACAATCCAATGTCCTACAATTATTTTTTAAAGTTCTTTCAGAGTTATTCATTTATTCATCCAGGTTTCTTCTTATTTTTCTTGTACAGCAGGCCATCTAACTGTCAGGACAAAAGTTTAAAAATAAATGGGTAGATTTGCCATATACTGCATAGAGAAATCAAAATGGCTCTCCATAAGTTGCAACCTTTCTTTTCCAACAAGCTTTGGACACTGATTTTAATAAAAATGACTTTTACACCACTGCCTTATTTTTTAATCTGTTTGAAGTCATTGTTTTTAATTCAGTTGTTATTTGATACAGTTTTAATTTGGATTAGGTACCTTTTAATTTTCTGTCAATCTAGCAGTTCAAAAACATGAAAAGGTGAGTAGATCAATAGGTACCACTTTGGCGGGAAGGTAATGGCACTCTATGCAGTCATGCTGGCCACATGACCTTGGAGGTTATATGGACAACGCCAGCTCTTTGGCTTACAAATGGAGATGATCACCAACCCTCAGAGTCGGACATGACTGGACTTAATGTCAGGCAAAAACCTTTACCTTTACCTTACCTTTTAATTACAGTACAACCTTTATCTCTGGAAGGGACTGATCCCCAAATTTTATGTGGATATGCCAAATTGTGAATTATAATGCATTCTTTTGAAATGAAGGACTTCTGGTCCAATGATACCATAAAATTGTGCTGGAGGATGTGGAAAATGCCAAAAGGGGATGTGGATCTGATGTGGATCAATGAGACTATTCTGTCGCCACTGGGCTTGAAACGAAGTGCTTTTAAAACAGGACGTGCAACTTTAGCCCAACAGGAAGCCAGGGCCCCCGAAGAGTAGCCCTTAGAGAATTTCCCCCCATTAAACTGTCTTTAGAAGGCTTGAGCTTAAATACAATAAAGTCTTTTATTGATGAACAATTAAACAGAAACTTCTTTTGTCTTCAATGGTTAAACAAATGCTTCCAGGCTTCAAAGAACTGGTGGCTTCTAACTGTTTCTTTGCTTTACTTTAAAGGAAAATCCCTTTCCAAACCTCTCCCAGGCTAACTGTGAACCTAAACCTAACTGATGTGGATCCACTACCGGGCTGAACCGCGTCTCAAAACCGAGTGGACGTACCAGTAGGCCTGTAATCACTTAGCTGGAAATCTTGATGTTTAAAGCTGTTATTCCCTCCAAAATTCCTCAGGGCTGTAAGGCTGTTTCCCTGGAACCTTTGGGAATCTTTAGATGCTCTTAAGACCGTTCTCCCCCGGGAAGTCTTAAAGGTTGAAACTTTTGTACAGGAGAAAGTCTGTACACGTCCTGTACATTGACTTCCTAGCTGAGACTAACTGAAAAAATGGCCCCCCTCCCTTCCCAATTGCCCTGAGCAAGGGGCAGGACCAAACTCAACAATGATGGGCAGGTGGCTTGCCCTATAACTGCAACCAAAAGAAGTCACCTATCTGCAGAGTCTTTGAAACTTAGGACTGCAAACAAATATTCAATGCAAAGCAAACAAAATTGGAGCTTCTGGTACAGCTGTACCAGAACAGAGACCATAGATGCTGGTCTCATAGATGCAGGTTACATTGATATGGAGCTCATACTGGAATCATGTAGTTTTGCAAGGTCTTTAGCCTTCTCTGCCGAAGAGTGCTCTGTGATCTAAGCAACAAATCCCTAGCTCTAAGCCGTGGAAAATCAATTAAATTAACCCATGCTAAACACTGGGACATCCTAAATACTGTTAACATTTCTAATAGGCTTGTGTATAGATGCGGAGTGGTTGGTTCCCTTCGGCCTATCTGGTTTGTTCAGCTTGGCTTGACGGCCATTACAATAAGGGTCCAGTCGTCACATTTTTTCCGTCCATTGTGATAGCATATGGTTTATTTCACACCATCACTCAAACAATCATATAAAGTATAATCTTTCTTGGAGTCAACATTTTTCACCCTGTTTTTTTCTGAAATGGTTACAATGACTTTGGTATCGATTGAGAAGTATCTGATCAATTATCAAAATTCTAGATAAAGTAGGTGTCTGAAAGTAAATTCTGTTTATTATTCCTTCCCACTTGTGCTCCATTCTTAAATTTGCTATAAATGTATATTCATTCAGTATTTAAAAGGTTTTGCCCACATCTGTATCTAAACTGTCTTTCAGTAGACACGAGAGACAGTCATTGGTTCTAATGTGAGTTGCTGCTTTGAACAGCAAAACCAACCAGGCCATTTTCCAGATTATTTTGGGAAAAGATCACCTGAAGAATTAGAATCAGGGAATTGTAGAGCTGGAAGAGATCCCAATTGATGCAACCCAATCTGCAATGCAGGAAGACACAATCTAACCCAGTGTTTCTCAACCTGGGGGACCCCTGAGGCGGTCGTGAGGGGGTTTCAGAGGGGTCGCCAAGAGCATAAGAGAACACATATTTCTGATGGTCTTAAGAATCCCTTTGGCAGAGAAGGCTAAAGATGGTTCCACCTGTCCTTCTCTTCCTTTTGGAAACAGACAGCAAATCCTCCCATCAAAAGCCCTCCTCCTCTCTGGATGTAGGTGAACTAACACTCCAAAACTCAAGGTCAATGCCCACCAAACCCTTCCAGTATTTTCTGTTTGTCATGGGGCTTCTGTGTGGGAAGTTTGGCCCAATTCTATCATTGGTGGGGTTCAGAATGCTCTTTGATTGTGCCAGAACTATAAATTCCAGCAACTACAACTCCCAAATGTCAAGGTCTATTTTCCCCAAACTCCACCAGTGTCCACATTTGGGCATATTGAGTATCCATGTCAAGTTTGATCCATCATGGTTTGAATCCACAGTCCCTGGATGTAGGTGAACTACAACTCCAAAACTTAAGGTCAATGCCCACCAAACCTTTGCTGGTCATGGGACTTCTGTGTGCCAAGTTTGGTTCAATTCCATCATTGATGGAGTTCAGAGTGCTCTTTGATTGTATGTGAACTATACATCTCAGTAACTACAACTCCCAAATGACAAAATAAATCCCCCCAACTCCACTAGTATTCAAATTTGGCGTATCGGGTATTTGTGCCAAATATGGTTCAGTGAATGAAAATACATCCTGCATATTAGATATTTACATGAAGATTCATAACAGTGGCAAAATTACAATTATGAAGTAGCAATGAAAATAATTTTATGATGGGGGTCACCACAACATGAGGAACTGTATTAAGGGGTCGCAACATTAGGAACGTTGAGAAACACGGATCTAACCAGTCTAGGCTAATGGCCATTCATCCTCTAATTAAAAACCTCTAAATAATAGGACTCTACAATACTAAAAGGATAGATCATGAGAACTATCCAATTGAGCCATGTTTAGCAGGACAATTTAAACCACAGTTCCATTTACTACAGTGCATAGCCTACAGTAGAGGGAGATAAGGCACAACCCAGAAGGTTTTGTAATGCTTAAAACAATGCGAAAACACTGGTTGTGAATAGTTCTCAAGAAAAATGGCCAGGGGATAGATTACTACCAACGTTGTTGAAAGACCTTTCCTGCCATAAACTTCAAGATGGAAAATGGCAGTAAATGTATATATAAATATTAGCGCGGCACCAAACACAACTGGTAGACAGGAGGAATTTTTGAGAAGCCGCTGAGTTGCGGAGAGATGTCAATGTCCTTTGGGTCCAGAGACGATTTCACAAAGAAGCTTTGCAGGATGGTAGTGAAATACAAAAAGAGCTCCATGCGGGCCATGGATTCTGCTACGCAGGCACGTTTTCCTGGGGACAGAAGAAGAAAAGTCAGACAAAGGCCACCAGGTCAGGAAAATGGCTGTTATGCAGTATGAATGAGAAGGCACCAGCAGTTATGGGTCATGCAAAAAGAAGGACCTCCCATTAAACTGCTTTTGAATTTGTAAAATGTTTGCAATCAGACTTCAGAGTCAAGCTGTTGAGGAGCAAAAAGCAAATAGAACATGGCAAAGAATCCTACCTGAGGAGAATGGCACAAAGGCATCATTCTTCTTAAAGTGTCCTTCTTCATCCAGAAAGTGCTGAGGGTTGAATATCTCAGGGTCATTGAAATATTTGGGGTCATGCAAAGCTGAGCCAAGAAAGGTAATGATGTTGGTGTCCTGGAAAAACAGAAGACAGAGAAGTGAATTGTCCATGATGGGGTGATGGATGAAAGTGATGAAGATCTCATGCAAACCACTTGAGTCTACCTTGGGAAGGAGGTAGCCCCGGAACTCTGTGTCTTCAGTCACCTTGCGAGGCAATGCTACAGGGAGGATATCTACCAGCCTTTGGATCTCATGGATGACAGCATTTGTGTAGGGCATGTTCATCCTGTCTTTGACAGCAGGGACACGGTTGCGACCGACAACATGATCAATTTCTTGGTGGACCTTCTCTGTGAAGATGTTGAGAAAATATGTCCAGGAGAACAATCAGTGGAATAGATGATATATAAGCCAGAGAAGGGTGTTAAATTATTGGAAGTTTGCTTTAGGACTGGCCTGGAAAACTTATGGCTCTCCAGGTGTTTGAGACTCAAACTCTCAGAAGCTCAGGATCAGATACCTGTACTTTTCTTCGCATTCGTTGGAATCCAGAAAATTGCACTATACAGCCATCATCTGCTTTTTCAACAACCTGCTAGACAACCAAAATAACCTGTCCTTTGGTTGTTTTTCATAGAATCATAGAATCATAGAGTTGGAAGAAACCTCATGGGCCATCCAGTTCAACCCCCTGCCAAGAAGCAGGAATATTGCATTCATAGAATCATAGAATCATAGAATCAAAGAGTTGGAAGAGACCTCATGGGCCATCCAGTCCAACCCCCTGCCAAGAAGCAGGAATATTGCATTCAAAGCACTGACAGATGGCCATCCAGCCTCTGTTTAAAAGCTCCCTCCACCACACTCCAGGGCAGAGAGTTCCACTGTTGAACGGCTCCCACAGTCAGGAAGTTCTTGCTCATATTCAGATGGAACCATGTTTGACTCTCAACTGACACTGCAAAATTCAGCATCATCTTTTCAATTCAGTCTATATGCAGTCATTTGTGGTGCATCTTGAAAAACCTGCCTTGAGTCACCGTATGGTTGTGGGCAGGGTATCTCTGCTACAATAGTGTAAAGCATAATGCTTATAATACAGTACAGATATAGTACTTCTGTTTATGCTTATAATATATATGCTTTACAATATACATTATAATATATGCATGCAATATATGCGTGTGGATAGAGATATAATATGAAACATTTATTTATTTATTTATTTATTTATTTAATTTATTTACTGTGCTTATAGACCGCTGTTCTCAGCCCAGGGGCGACTCACAGCGGTGTACAACATGTAGAGAATAAGGTGCAAATTACAAAACATAATCCAACAGCAACCTAGCAATATCAAAATGACATCAAATCAACATCATCAACAACATCAGCAATCTCAATATCAATTTATTTTATTATACAAAAGCTTGTGTCGAGGGCCGACTTTCAATAGATCGCAGCGAGGGAGCTGCTCTGCTACGTACGAAACCCCGACCCAGAATCAGGTCGTCTACGAATGATTTAGCGCCGGGTTCCCCGCGAACGTGCGTTGCACTACGGGCGAGAGGCGGCCCCCTTCCGGCCGCGCTCCGCTCCCGAGACGGACAGCTCTCTGCACTGGGGCCGGCTCCCCCCGGGGGGGGGGGGCGGCCGGCCCGGCTATCCGGGACCCACCGAGGCTCCTCGGCGCTGCGGTATCGTTCCCTTTAGGGGGGATTCTGACTTAGAGGCGTTCAGTCATAATCCCACAGCTGGTAGCTTCGCCCCATTGGCTCCTCAGCCAAGCACATACACCAAATGTCTGAACCTGCGGTTCCTCTCGTACTGAGCAGGATTACTAGCGCAACGATGCCTCATCAGTAGGGTAAAACTAACCTGTCTCACGACGGTCTAATTACTTGGGTTAGGGCTGCAAAACACCTCTCCTATAGAAATGTCTAGATCCTGCAGCCCACTTCTATGGCCACCTTCTGCCAGAATCTGACTATAGAGATAAACAAAAGAATCTAGAGAAAACATGATACCCAAACCCATGAGTTATCAAATGCACAAAAATAAAACCTGGAAAGGTTGATGGTTATTCGTATAAGAATATAAGGTAAAGGTAAAGGTTTTCCCCTGACATTAAGTCCAGTAGTGTCTGACTCAGGGGGTTGGTGCTCATCTCCACTTTTAAGTCGAAGAGCCGGCGTTGTCCATAGAAGCCTCCAAGGTCATGTGACTGGCATGACTGCATGGAGTGCCGTTAACTTCCTGCCGGAGCGGTACCTATTGATCTACTCACATTTGCATGTTTTCAAATGGCTAGGTTGGCAGAAGCTGGGGCTGACAGTGGGAGCTTGCATCACTCCCCGGATTCGAACCTGCAATCTTTCGATCAGCAAGTTCAGCAGCCCAGCGGTTTAACCCACTGCGCCACCAGGGGCTCCTGTATAGGAATATATTGAATATCAAACCTCCATTGTTTTCCGAGGCCAAGCAATATTGTACATTCAGGGTGACATGATGAAGGAAGAGATCCTGGTGACTTTCATGTGTATGTGGCTGGCAGGAATGTGTGTTTTTATACTGCCATATACAATACAAGTCTACATCAGGACCACCAAACGCAGCATTGCCCAAACATGAATCAAGGAATATGAAAGGCAATGCAGACTAATTCAACCAGAGAAGTCAGCCATAGCAGATCACCAGATGAACCAACTTGGACATGGCATATTATTTGAGAACACAGAAATGCTGGACCACTCTAACAATTACCATGTAAGGCACACAGAGAAGTAATTGAAATCCACAAGCATGTGTTCAATTTCAACAGAAAGGAGGAAATCATTAAAATGAACAAAATCTGGCTACCAGTATAAAAAAACCCTCTAAAATTATAACAGTGAATAAAGAACAAAACTCAAACACAGGGAAACTCCAGACAAGAAACAATCAGAGACAGCTAATCACCTCTCAACAAAAGATTCATTCAGGCAGTAACAAGTCACACCTAAAAACTGTTAGGCCATCAAATGCTAATCAAGGTGGCCAGTTGAAACATTCACACCTAGCTCCAGCAGACAAGAGTCCTTTGTCCCACCCTGGACTTTCCACAGATATATAAACCCAATTTTCCTAGTTTCCAACAGACCTCACAACCTCTGAGGATACCTGCCATAGATGCAGGGGAAACGACAGGAGAGAATGTTTCAAGAACATGGCCATACAGCCCAAATAACCTACAACAACCATATATTGCTCTTATTTGGCATTAACTATTTCTATGCATGCTAAACTATTATTGCAACATCCAAATTCAGGCAGGGCTTGCTTTGGGTTAAAATGTGTATTGCCCTTGAATTTGCCCACCTCCATACCTTCTACTTCTGGGTATTTCATCATCAAGAGGAATCCATATCTCAGGGTAGAGCTGACAGTTTCTGTCCCACCAATGAACAAGTTGAGAGTTACGAGGGCCAAGTTACTCATTGTGAAGTCAGTGGAAGAGTTTCCCTTTTCCTTCATAGAAATAAAAAAAGAACCGGTGCTCAATTAGCAAATATATGGCAGAAGATATTTTTACAGATTATTATTATTATTATTATTATTATTATTATTATTATTATTATGTAACGATCATATCTAAGGGAGCTCAAAGGTATAATTCTGTTCATGACTTGTTGTACAAGAAGGTATTCAGTACTCCTTTCCACAACGTCTTTGCTCCATCTGCAGAATGGTAGCTGGATATCATCTGGGCATAACTATGTCTCTCGGCTTGACTGACTGTGAGGTTTTACCTGGATGCCTTCCAGCAGCTTTCATATTTTTCTAGTGGGCAAAGGTTTCTCCTTCTTTCACTGCTGTGCCCCCAAAACTGACTGAGGCTTCAAAGCCTCCAGTAGTCAATTAGGAATAGAAGTTATTTATTTATKTAWTTATTTATTTATTTATTTATTTATTTACTCTATTTCTGTCCCGCCCATATCAGCCCAAAGGCAACTTAGGGCGGTGTACAGAGTCAGCACAATTCGATGCCATATATAAAATACATACATTGATAAAAAGCAAAAAAGAAACATTACAGTACATTTAAAATCATAAAAACAATGAACAATAATTTTTTTTTAAAACGATGTCCTCTCGTTCAAATCCTCATCCTTTTGATYGTCTTGGCTGTTCCCGGGTCATTTTCCAATTCAAGTTTGTCTGTTTATCCTGAGGTTCTGAATGCTCGCTTGAAGAGCCAAGTTTTCACTCTTTTTGGAAAGGTCAGGAAGGAGGCGGCTGATCAATTATCCCTAGGCAAGGAGTTCCACAGCTGAGGGGCTGCCACAGAGGAAGGCCCTGTGTCTCRTCCCCGCCAAATGTGCTTGCGAAGCAGGGGGGAACGAGAGCAGGGCCTCCTCCAACGWTCTCAAGTTCCTGCTGGGTTCATAGGAAGAGATGCGTTCAGATAGATAAGCTGGGCTGGAACTGTTTAGGGCTTTATAGGCTAAATTGTGCCYGGTAGCAAACTGGCAGCCAGTGGAGCTGATGCAACAGAGGAGTTGTGTGCTCCCTGAGCGCCGYTCCTGTTAGCAACCTGGCTGCCACACGCTGGACCATTTGGAGCTTCTGAGCTGTTTTCAAAGGCAACCCCATGTAGAACATGGGTTGGTGATGGGTTGGTGCCTGGGACTGGATCTCCACTGGCTTTGTACCAGGATCTGGTCCCAGATTATCTTCTTATCTCAGATTATCTGACAGTGTAGACCAGTGGTTCTCAACCTGTGGGTCCCCAGATGTTTTGGCCTTCAAATTCCAGAAATCCTAACAGCTGGTAAACTAGTTGGGATTTCTGGGAGTTGTAGGCCAAAACAACTGGGGACCCATAGGTTGAGAAACACTGGTGTAGATTCATATAATTCAGTTCAACGCAGATAATCTGGGATCAGATCCTAGGATATAAGGCAGTGTAGGTCCAACCTGGATGGTCAGCGTCTGTTGCATAGTAGGAGAAGAAGCAGGGACAGCTGTCTTGATTTTTATCCCATATCAGATGTGTAAATAGGATGTTGGAGGTAGATGACTCCCAACAGTCCAATCCGATTATAAACCAAGCCTGTTTCAATGTCTGGGTGCCTACAAAATTAGAATTCACCACTAGAGAAGCCCACTGTAGGGTCATAGAAACCTCTGCTGCATTTCTCTAAACCAGTGGATCCCAATCTTTGGTTCTCCAAGTGTTTTGGAATTCAACTCCTAGAAGCTCCAGCCAGCTTGGAAAAATGTCAGACAATCCAAAGCTGAAGTCCAATACACCTGGAGTACTAAATGTTTGGAATCATTGCCCTAAATGGTTATAAGGATCATTCTGTTGCTCTTCAAACTATGCAGGGAGCCCTTCACATTTCCTGGGGTTAGGGATGCTGGGCCCCATGAAAGTGGAAAAACCATACATTAAAGCATGTCTCTATGTTCAACTCCTAGCTACCAATGCCTAGAGAAGTGTCAGTTCTAGGAGTCTCTAGGTCCTCTACTCTAAGCAATGGGAGTCTGAGAGATTCCAGAGAAAACATATTAACCAAACTCATGGAGGCCAATTGTACACCAATTATTTGTATCAACTGGGAGTATTCCACTTTCCTTTTAGTCATTCTTCCCAGTTTCCAGAACTCAAAGAATAGACCTAGTTAACTTCCACTTTAACATTACATCTTATTTCAGAAAATACCTTCTCCATCTCAATAAGGAAGTAATCAATAAAATCTCTTGGGTTCTTGGGATCTAAGGTCTCTTGATTGACTTTGATTCTCTCAGCAATGAAGGTGTTGAGCTCCTTCAAGAGGTTGTAGATACGCTTGTGTCCTCCAGGCAAGTATTGCATGATGCTAGAATACATATCATACAGCTAGAATGAAGAACAACAGTTACTGCTTTTATCATCCATTAACAGCATAAAAATGATGATGATGATGATAATAAAAATAAAAAATAAAAATAATAACTTTATTTTTATACCCTGCCTCCATTTTCCTGAAGGGACTCAAGGCGGCTTACAAAGGGACATGCCCAACAAAACAGGTTAAAATAAGTATCAAAGAACAATCAGTATCAAGCATCAATAAACATAAAAACAGACAACATTATAAAAACAATTAAAAGCAATATCATAGCTGAGCAAAAAGTGATGGGTTTGGCTCATAATTTCTAAGTGCAATGAATCCTATGTAGTGCCAGGGAAAGTGCGACGATTGGAAGGCTGGGCTAGGAGGCTAATGTCCTTAGACTATTAAAGTGATAGAAGTGCCAGAAAGGGACCATGTTAAAGTGCAGAAGCTGAATAGGTCAGGAAATTCTCTGGTGAACTGCTTAATCAAAGGCACAGCGGAACAGCCAAGTTTTTAATTCCTTGCAGAAGATGGAGAGAGAGGGATCCTATCTGATCTCCTTGGGCAGAGTGCTGACCTGAGGCAAATAAAGTGAGTGAGAGAAGGCCCTGCCAGGAACTCACTTTCCCAGCAGCACTTTGTGTGGTGCAGGCATTGAAGTAGCCTTTGCGCTTCCTCTCGGGGCATGATGGAAGTTGAGGTTTCTCTTTCTGTGTGTTTCTCACATTTCTTTCTCAGCCAATCAGAGGCCTGGTTGACTGTGTCCATTCTCCTCACCTCTCGTGGTGTGCTCAGGTTGGGACTTCAATTCCCAGACCCCCCCCCCCTTTGTGTGTGTTTTAAAAAATGTTATGGTAAAAACTTCAAAAAGATTCCCAAAAATCAATGGATTGGGGAAACATTCTGAAACTTACTTATTTATTATTTATACATAAAATACATTAACATACAATCATATAATTACATAAGGCCAAGTCATCAGAATGAAATCACAATTCATCACTATCTGTCCGTGTGGTCAAGAGTTATTGACTCACTCATCGAATGCTAAATTCCAGAGCCAAGTTTTCACCAGCTTTCTAAAAGTCAGGAGAGAAGGGGCAGTTCTAATCTCAAGTGGGAGACAGTTCCAGAGCTGAGGGGCCACCACCGAGAAGGCCCTGTCCCTCGTCCCCACCAGACGCGATTGCGAGGGTGGTGGGACCGAGAGCAGGGCCCCTCCAGAAGATCTTAATAACCTTGATGGTTCATGGGGGAGAATCTGTTCGGACAGGTAAATTGGGCCGGAGCCGTTTAGGGCTTTATAGGTCAGGACCAGCACTTTGAATTGTGCTTGGAAACTGACTGGCAGCCAGTGGAGCTGATGTAACAGAGGAGTAGTATGCTCCCTGTACCCCGCTCCTGTTAGTAGTCTGGCTGCCGCTCGTTGAACTAGTTGTAGCTTCCGGGCAGTCTTCAAAGGCAACCCCACGTAGAGAGCATTGCAATAGTCTATACGGGATGTAACCAGAGCGTGGACCACCGTGGCCATATCTTGACAGGCTTGCAATCGTAAATGTGTCCTACAACTGACACAAGTTTCATCCTGATAGGCCTAAAATGATGGAGAAAAAAACTCTAAAATTTCTCCATTGTTACCAATGGACCGAATCCTACTGGACTGAAAACAGTACCCTCCTTTTGATTTTGGGAATTGATTTTGGAACAGGGGGCAGCCAAAAATGGGACTGAAAACAGCACCTTTTTGTTGAGTCACAGTGACCATTTTGTTGAGACATGTTCTCAATATGTTGCCATAACTTTTCTCGTCATGTATGGGAAAAGATATTTTGTTTATCGTCCTCTGTAGAAGCAGAGCTTTTCATTGTGGGACACCTTGCTCCAGTATTTCAAAGGAGTGATTCCTTCTTTAAGGTGTGCCTTTTTACCTGTGCCCAGGGGGTGCTCATCTCATAATAGATTTTGTTCATCCTACTCAACATGGAGAGAAAGGTCTTGTCTTCATACTCAAAACGTCTGCCAAAGACAATGGAGCAAGCAATGTTGGAAGTTGTGCAGCTGAGAAGGAAGGTGGGGTCAAAGGGCAGACCTAAAAAAGCACAAAAGAGAGAGCCATCACTGGCTGTCACCTTTGCTGGCCAGATCCTGGCTAGAAAGCCACCAATATTATTTTCTCAAGTGAATGGGAAAAGCCAGACAAGTTTAATACCAACTTTGGGTTTTTCTTAACTTCTCCAGCAGGTACTGCGCTTCTTCCTGGATCCGCTCTTCAATGGAGCACTTCCCCATCCCCAAATTCTTCAATGTGATGAGAGAGAAGTGACGGAGCTTCTTCCAGGACTCCCCACTGGAGAAAGTCATTCCTGGAGGCAGAGATATTGACTTTTTTTTTAAGGCTACGGTCCTCCCTGCAAGGCAAGAACCTCCCCAGATAGAATAGTAAAGCAGTGTTGATGGAGGTAGGATAGGGTCCCTCCCACTGAGTCCCATAAATTTTAGTCCCAATTGTTGTTGAGCCACTGCATCTTCCTCCCTTATTAACATGTGAAATCCTCTAAGGATTTACTGTGATAGCATTCCTCAGCCACTCCATTGCTGGCATACAACACCATCTACAGGGATGGCCCTTTAAAAACAAACGATGATGGAAATGATGATGGTTGTAGTAATGGAAAGTCAATGGCAGTCTAATGATTTCATCCATTAGATGTCTAGAAGATCTGAGAAGATTTGGCTAGAAGATGTTCTTATTTCTCATACAGCTCTGAAAACACAACCAGATCCTTATCTGACATTCCCTCTCCCTCATTTTGCCCTATGGGAAGGGGACTATCACAGCCCAACAATGAGACCTGGAGTGTGACAGGGGCCCATAGCCTGACAATGAAGGGTCTTGGCCTTTTTTAGGAAGTCACAAGAGATCCAGTTGACTCACCTGAATCTTTGAAGGTCTGGTCTAAGATTGCCACCTCTCCCCTCCCACAGAACTGTTCACCATGGTCCACCAGAGCTTCCTTCAGTACCTCATGTCCACAAAGAACCACAACTCGGCGGGGACCCAGGTACAATGTGAATATTGGGCCATATTTGTCCTTCAGCTGCAGGAGATGGACAATACCAGAAAAATGATAAATGTGAGGTGGGTGAGAAATAAGCAGGATTTTATATAAATCACACACAGTGATAACAGCACGGATTAAGTGGATGGAGAAACCAGAGGTGTACCCAAGGCAAAGGCAAAGGCAAAGGCAAAGGTAAAGGTTTTCCCCTGATATTAAGTCCAGTCCTGTCTGACTCTGAGGGTTGGTGCTCATCTCCATTTCTAAGCTGAAGAGCCGGCATTGTCCGTAGACACCTCCAAGGTCATGTGGCTAGCATGACTGCATGGAGTGCTATTACCTTTCCACCGGAATGGTACCTATTGATCTACTCACATTGCATGTTTTCAAACTGCTAGGTTGACAGAAGCTGGGGCTGACAGCGAGAGCTCACGCCGCTCCCCGGATTTGAACCTGCAACCTTTCAGTCAACAAGTTCAGCAGTTCAAGTGAACTATGGGAGAAAGAATCGGGAATAAAAATAGGAGAAAGGAATTTGGAAAAATTATGGAGAGCAAGACAACTCAAGAATTTATCAATTAGGATTAAAGAAAACTACTACAAGATGGTATGGAAATGGTACCTGACCCCAACAAAGATAAACAATATGGATAAGGGTTGTTCAGAAAAATATTGAAGGGGTTGGCAAGAATGGGGTACCTATGTGGCAATGCAAATATGCACATAGGTTCTGGGGAAAAGTTATAGTAGAAATAGAAAGTATTATGAAGAAAAAAATTAATATAAATCCATTGACAGGGGCGGCTCAACCCATTACGCAAAGTAAGCATTTGATTTTGCCCAGGGGTGCTCTTGAGGCACTCTTGGAGGAAAATAGACCTTGACATATGTGAGTTGTAGTTACTGGGATGTATAGTTCACCTAAAATCAAAGAGCATTCTGAACTCCACCAATGATGGAATTGAACCAAATTTGGCACACAGAACTCCCATGACGAACAGAAAATATATATCAATGATTGGTTGGGGGGGGGGGGGGAATACTGTTTGCTTACCATTGAAAATTACCTAGGGCCGCCTCTGCACTCACCCTGTTATCTACTTATAATACAGATGAATGGAAGGAAAATGAAAAGGCTGCAAGGCTACTAATAGTAAAATATTGGAAAGGAGAGGTGGAAATTAAGATAGAAGAATGGTACAAGGAAATTTGGAAATTAGCAATAAATGATAAATTAACATGCAATCTAAAGGTTTAAAAAGGCCTAAGGAAGGATAATGATTTTGAAAATATATGGAAAATATTTATTGAGGAAACATTAAGGAAAGAAGCTTGGAATGGGGAGCACAAGGGGTAGCACAACTGGGGAAAGGAGAAGAAGTAATTATATGAATTATAGAGATTTTTTTTGTAATGAAATGAATATAAATGCAATAAAAATTATTAACCCCCCCCTCCCCCCCCCAGTTCAGCAGCTCAGTGCTTTAACCCACTGCATCACCGAGGGCTCCTTGGGTACCCAAACTGTATGTTTAAAAGATTGGACAAAGTTTTAAAATGCTGCAATTCTTTCTGATGACTGAAGAAAAAAATTAGTTGAGAGAATAGGATTCTTACAGGGAGGGGGCAAGATCCTTATTTTGCCTCTTGTAGCTACACCACCTGAGACAGCCTATCCATCTCCCTAATAATAATATCACTTGGGGTTCTCCAGTAACAGGTTGAGAATCCAGGATAAGCAAAGAAAAATTCCGATCCACACGTAAGTTTTTAGGGCTTCTGTACAGCAAATAAGGCTAGAGGGAGAAAAGAATAGACTTCAACCGAAGCTGTGGACTTCCCAGAGGAATCCAATTAACCATTGGACACTGGACTAGATGTGCCCTTGGTTTTTCTCAAAGTGTTCTAATAGTGAAGCCATACTATCAAGAAGTAAACTGAAGAATGGGAACTCTCAAAAACTAAACATGCAGATTCTCCAATCCCACTTTTTCTCAGCAGAAATGATACAACTCACCGCTATGAACGACTTGGGAAGATCCTTGGGGTTCAGTTGTAGTAAGTTGCCAAAGAAAGGCAGGGGCATTGGCCCAGGTGGAAACCTCCCCTCTTTGTACCTCCACTTCCATGCAGAGACGAGGACCAGGAAAATGCCCAACAAGATGCTCAGCACCCATCCAAGCTCCATGCTGAATAGTCTGGGAGTTCAACTGGATGCCTGTCTTGGCGCACACATGGAGCTCTTACAACCAAAACCAGTCTGCTTGACCTCTTGTGTAGAAGAAAAACTAGTTTTTTGATATCTTCACCCTTAGGCTGACCGGAATACACTTGACTGTGTTGAAAATAAATGTTGCAGAGTCAAAGATATTTTTTTTTCTGCCTCAGGTCTAAACACCTAAAAGGTCCTGTCTGATTTTGAAAGCTAATAGAAAACCCTATGGAATTTGTGAGGTCACCATAAGTCAACAGGAGACTTGAAGACACAGTCTCTTTCTCTCACGCACCCAGAACTGATACAAATACAGAGCCCTTCCACACAGCCATATAACCCAGAATATCAAGGCAGAAAATCCCACAATATCTTCTTTTTTGTTTGCCATAGTGATAGAATTATTTGCAAATGCCATTAGAATCATAGAATCATAGAATTGGAAGAGACCTCATGGGCCATCCAGTCCAACCCCCTGCCAAGAAGCAGGAATATTGCATTCAAAGCACCCCTGACAGATGGCCATCCAGCCTCTGTTTAAAAGCTTCCAAAGAAGGAGCCTCCACCACACTCCAGAGCAGAGAGTTCCACTGCTGAACAGCTCTCACAGTCAGGAAGTTCTTCCTAATGTTCAGGTGGAATCTCCTTTCTTGTAGTTTGAAGCCATTGTTCCAGGGCAGCAGAAAACAAGTTGAAAACAAGCTTGCTCCCTCCTCCCTATGACTTCTCTCACATATTTATACATGGCTATCATGTCTCCTCTCAGCCTTCTCTTCTTCAGGCTAAACATGCCCAGCTCTTTAAGCCGCTCCTCATAGGGCTTGTTCTCCAGACACTTGCTCATTTTAGTCACCCTCCTCTGGACACATTCCAGCTTGTCAACATTTCCCAAAGATAAGAACTTAGAATGGGTAGCAATAAAAGAAAAGAAGAAGGTGAGCTTATTTGCAGATGATACATTGTTCTGTATTGAAAATATGGTAGGTAATATGGATAGGATAAAGCAGGGGTCTTCAACTTTTTAAACAGAGGGCCAGGGCACAGTTTATCAAACTGTTGGGGGGCCGGATTATAATTTGAAAAAATCATGAATGAATTCCTATATCTTATTTGTAGATTAGGAAAAAGGGGAGGAAGAAATCTGGAATATTTTTAAAGCTATTTTTAAAGTTGTGGGATTTCCTGCCTTGATATTGTGGGTTATATGGCTGTGTGGAACGACCCTTAGAAGCTAAGATGGATCTGGTCAGATCAGTACTTGTAGGGGAGACTACCAAGGAATACCAGGTGATGTAGGCTCTATTTCAGGGGACGGAATTGGTAAAGCCATCTCTGAGTATTAGTAAAAGCTTGCAGGATTCCATTTGCATTTTGTCATTTGCAAGCAGAAGGTGATCAATAGATAGCTTCACAACACAACAACAACAACAGCAACAACAACAATAATAAGATACTTTAATTATATTTTGTCCTTCTTACCCCAAAGGGGACTCAGGACGGATCACAGTACACATACATGGTGAACATTCAATGCCGTTTTGTATAGACAGACAAAACAGAAGGAGGTGTGTTGTTGTTTGCCCAGCTTTTTGGTGGCATGGGAGGTTGGGCTTGAATCCAGCCACAAGGGGTGCTGTTGTTCCATCCTCTATGACGAAGAGCCATCAGGACTTCCTCCTTCCTTTTGGTTGCTGGGCATTTTCCGATCTTCTTTCTTTGTGGCATTGTAAAACATCTCCCCCGCTTTTAGCGGTCCCTAATTTCTCTAATTACAGCTAAAGCTGTTTTTGAACTGCTTAGGTAAACAGTAAGTTGGGCTGACAGTCGGCAGCTTATGCTAACTCGGGGCTTCAAACTTGCAACTCTTCAGTTGATAGATCTTATAATTGCTGGTGACTTACCAACTGTAGTAAAGCCCTAGCCCAGGAGGTTTAACAGGCCCCGGAGAGAAATAAACCCAATTTAATTTTAAATAAAACCAATTTAATCTTAAAGAAGGCCTAGGAGAGAAATAAACCCAGTTTAATCTTCTTTGAAAAACATCTTCTTTGCAAAAACGCATGAAGAGACCTATTCTAAACAACTTTGCTAAACTACTCTGGTTGTCAAGGAAATGACCCCTGACCCACAGACATTGTGTACCCTGGTGTGGTGCAAAATTGAGACTTTCCAGTCTATGATGACTGCCTTCCTAGTTTTAAAAAAATGTTTTATGATTGTTTTTGTCCCACTGACTAGGAGCAAAGGTCTATTATGCAACAAGCAGATGAAGTTTGAAAGAAACTGTATACACAATGAAAGCAGCAACTGAGCCTTTCAGAGCGGTGGAAGACTGCCCTCACTTGTCCAATGATAGGTAAGGCAAATATCCCAGATGGGAAACCTCATCCTCAACAAAAAAAAAAGTCTACAACTACTCAACAAAAAAGACAGAGAAAATGGTCACCTAGCAGTGACAGAGTGGCATTTTGTACATCCACAGGCACGTTCTAAAGCTGAGAACTAATTCAGCAAAATGTATTTGGGGGCCCCTTTGGAATACTACTGATAGATTATGAGGCACAAAGATATAGCAGAAGCAGACTTGCAGGGCTGCAGCAATTCCAGCTTTTTATTTTGCAGTGACACAGAGGACATCCACAACTACAACCAGTGTGAGTGTCTGTGTGCCCTTCCACACACCCATGTAACTTAGAATATCAAGGCAGAAAATCACACAATATCTGCTTTGAACTGGGTTATCTGAGTCCACACTTGTTGCTGATAAGTTTCAGGTCCCAATACAAAGTGCAGGTCATCACGTATAAAGCCCTAAACAGTTATCTCCCATGTTCCTGCGTGAGTGTTAAGATCTGCTGGGGAGGCCCTCCTTGTGGTCCCACCATCGTTACAAGCACAGTTGGTGGGGATGAGGGAGAGGGCCTGACAGCAGAAGCTGGGACTGACCGTGCCCGACAGCGGAAGCTGGGGCTGACAGCGGAAGCTCATGCTGCTCCCTGGATTCAAACCTCTGACCTTTTGGTCAATAAGCTCAGCAGCTCAGCGGTTTAACCCGCTGTGCCACTGGGAGGGGTATTGTATGTTTATTTATTGTTCCATGTACATTGTGCTGTATGTAAACTGCTCCGAGTTCCTTCGGGGAGATGGAGGCGGGGTACAAAAATAAAGTTGTTATTATTATTTGAAACACAACAAGATGAGTCCACAGCAGACACTCTGCTGGCTGTTGTATTGGATCACACGTCGGACACTTCCCAAGTGTCTAGGATTGTGTGATGTATTGGCGAATAATGTGTGCAGATCCCAGTAAGGTGGCCTTCTGCAGCTGGCAGATGGTAATTTTGTCAGCGCATGTGTTTAAGTGCAGGCCAAGGTCTTTAGGCACTGCACCCAGTGTGCCGATCACCACTGGGACCACCTTGACTGGCTTGTGCCAGAGTCTTTGCAGTTCGATCTTTAAATCCTCATATTGTGTCAGCTTTTCCAGTTGTTTCTCTTCAATCCTGCTGTTGCCTGGGATTGCAACATCAACGATCCATACTTCGTATTATTATTATTATTATTATTATTATTATTATTACATTTATTATTATTTAGATATTCCTGTTCAAAGCAGAAAATGTGGGGTTTTATTCAGCTGTGTGGAAAGGCCCTTAATCTGTGGGCTGCGAATCCATTCTGGGGTTTAAGTGCTGAATCTACGATAGAAATAGGCCATACATTCCTGGCCAGAACTCTAACAAACTTTTCAAAATGTCATTATTATTTCTTTATTGGTGATTTTTATGACAGAACCAATTAGGAACTGCCATTGATAACGACATTTGGAAAGCTTTGTTAGAGTTCTGAAATTTTCACCACCAGAACTTTAGCAAAACTGTAGAAGGAAAGCACCAGCACCCCCTCGTTTTGTAAATACTTTAGAATAATTTAGAAACATGGATTACCCATGCCTATTGGCCAGCATTCCTTCAAAATGTATGTTGGAATACGTTTTCCAACATACATTTCGGTGCCACAAATGTTGGCCCTTTTTCAGAGTATATTCATTTGCTGGTTCCAAAAATGGCACCAGTTTCCCCTATCAGCTCTAGTTTTTGAGATACAGAACATATGACATTTACCAGTTTTCATCTGCTTGCCCTTAGAAAACTATGATAGCTGTATCTAAGAAACTAGAGCTGCTGAGATCTATCCAATGCAATGTTATGAACCAGTGCCCCAAATAATTCCAGGAGCAGACCTAAAAACCGAGGCACCAAGAATGTTTCTCTTTTGATTGACCATGTTATTGATATGCGGCTAGATAACCAAGCAGATTTGACAATTATGCAGTTCTCCAGATGTTCGTGGACTGCATCTCATAGCACCTTAGCTAACAAGCTAATGATGCTGTCTTGACTGGTGGGAATGAGAGACAGTACCTTCTCCATGGTGGCGCCCCGACTGTGGAACTCCCTTCAAATGACATTAGATCCACACTCTCCCTCTTGACCTTTTGTAAAAAACTCAAATCCTGGCAGGTCAAGTCCTGTCTAATTTTGAAAGCTGATAGAAAACCCTATGGAATTCATGAGGTCACCATAAGCCAACAGGAGACTTGAAGACACAGTCTTTCTTTCTCTCATGCAAACAGAACTGATGCAAACACAGGACCCTTCCACACAGCCATATAACCCAGAATATCAGAAAATTCCACAATATTTGCTTTTATGTTTGCCATAGTGATAGAATTATTTGCAAATGCCATTAGAATCACAGATCATAGATTTGGAAGAGACCTCATGGGCCATCCAGTTCAATCTCCTGCCAAGAAGCAGGAAAATTGCATTCAAAGCACTCCCAACAGATGGCCATCCTGCCTCTGTATGAGAGCCTCCAAAGAAGGAGCCTCCAACACACTCCGGGGCAGAGAGTTCCACTGCTGAACAGCTCTCTCTCACAGTCAGGAAGTTCTTCCTAATGTTCAGGTGGAATCTCCTTTCTTGTAGTTTGAAGCCATTGTTCTGCATCCTAGTCTCCAGGGCAGCAGAAAACAAGCTTGCTCCCTCCTCCCTATGACTTCCTCTCACATATTTATACATGGCTATCATGTCTCCTCTCAGCCTTCTCTTCTTCAGGCTAAACATGCCCAGCTCTTAAAGCCGCTCCTCATAGGGCTTGTTCTCCAGACCCTTGATCATTTTAGTCGCCCTCCTCTGGACACATTCCAGCTTGTCAATATCTCCCTTTAATTGTGGTGCCCAGAATGGGACACAATATTCCAGGTGTGGTCTAGCTCCTATTGATGCAGGCCAAAATCCCATTGGCTTTTTTTGCCGCTACCTGACATTGTTGGCTCATGTTTAACTTGTTGTCCACGAGGACTCCAAGATCTTTTTCACATGTACTGCTGTCGAGCCAGGCAACCCCCATTCTGAATCTTTGCATTTCATTTTTAATGCCTAAATGGAGTATCTTGAGTTAGAAACCTTTGCATGTCTACACTCACCAATGGTTAGTAACATTGCTCTGAAGGCATTGGATTCCGTCAATTGCAAGGAAGACCACCAGGTACCTTAGGCTATATTTTGGAGGAGGAAACTGAGAAAACTATCTCTGGGGATTCATTGTCTAAGAAAACCCTATGATATTTTTGGGATCACCATAAGTCAAGAGGTGACTTGAAGGTACACACATATGCATTCCAGTTTAAGGCACAGCATATCTGGATGGCACAGTCCTAAGTGTTAGTTTTCCCACACCTAATCTCATGTTGCATTTCTCTAACCCACAGTCATTTGTTTTCTTTCATCTGTTTCTTTATTTAATTAGGAATGAGTCATTTGTGAGTAAAGCTACTTGTTGCATTTAAGAAAGAAAGTTAAGCTTACTTCTTTCTCTGCTAGACCCAGTGGGTGTGGCACTGGCACTTGTTGTTGTTCCACTTCTGACTTGTTAACGTGATCAATCGACCAGAAAGATCTACCACTATCTCTCACACATTTCCCAACAGTATTTTGCAAAACAAGTTAGGAAAGATAAACAAAAGCTGTGCAAATTAGTCAGTGGATAATTCAACAATAGGAAATGTCACCCATTGGCTCATAGCTAGACCAATGGAGTATACGCCACAGCAGGTGGAGATTCTGCTAAATCAGTAGGATGAACTTTTTAAAAGGAAGAACTTTTTGACAGTAAAATAGTTTGTCTTTGAGGGTGGTGGACTCTCTTACGTGGGAGGTCTTTTAAAAAAATTATTGGAGGACCAAGGTTTAATTCACCCTCACCCTTATTGATTGCGCTCTTGGTCCTATATGTCTTAGGGTGGTTCCATGCAGCCCTTTAATCCAGGAGCATTCACGTTTGTTAAATATGATTGCTTCCAGGTTCAAGTCCACACTATCCCAGAAAGCACATGCTTTTCTGGATTGGGGGGGGGGGGTCTAGATGACCTCCCAGAAGGTGGGAGGACAAAGAGACAGCCCTCAGCCCCTCCCAAAATCCCTTTAAAATGCATTTAAAAATAAAATAAATTACCCAGCCTCCATTAAAGTGCTGCTAGAGCTCTTTATAGCAGCGTTTCACATGTCATTGAGTATTTTTCCCCTTCTCAACTAGCAAAAGTATTTTTCAACTTCTAAGTCAATATGTGCAGGAGAATCAAGACAACAAATCAGAATTTGACAGGAGTCCTCCAGAAATAGGCAAGCTGTTGAAGGAGTGTTTTTGATTTTCCAATTATGTAAAAAGAGATAGAATTTCCTGTTGGATTAGAAGAGATTATGCAACTGTACGATAGAGAACTCTCGCTCTAGTCTCCTTTCTAACATTAAACTTTGCACTTTTATCTAGTTCTTTATTTATTCACCCCCTGGTCCCTTGCAAGCAGAAGCCAAGGTGGGAGAACGTTAAATGATGGCTCATCAGATATGCACTGCCTTTGCTGTCTAATATTTATCAGGGCACGAGCAAGTCTTAAGAGAAATTTAGAGAGGTGGGCATCTAGGTCAGCATCTAGGAGGCTCTTTTGGGATGACTGCTGGAACGGTTGTTATTGTTCGCAGATGTTTATGATGTTTCGCAATATTCTTATGTTGGCTTCTATAAGACTCACATTCCTTTGCTGATATTGCCTTGCCTGCTTATTTCCAGGAAAAATCCTCCTTGAATTTTTGGCAACATTTATCTTTTTTTTTTTAAACTCATTCTTTTTTTTCTCCTTTCCAAAGAAAACTTAATTCAGCGTTGGGTATAGGTGCATAATATTTCACAGGAGAAAACCGGGACACATCTAGCCAAGCAACACCAGAGAGTGGTCAGGATGGCCAAAGTTATTAGTGAGGAAGTACTCTCAAAATAGGATGCAGCAGTTTGGTTTTGCCTGATCCTACTGAGAAGGGCAAGATTTCATGCCCAGCTCTCCTTCCCCACTTGCAGAATTAATTGAGTGCAAACTACTTTTGTCTTTTGAGCTCAGTTGGCTCCAACTAAAGTATGCAGAGGAATGAGAAAAGGAGAAAAGAACTGGGGCATTTTAAAAGTAACTGAAAAAAAGGTAAAGCAACAGAGAATTAACTGGGGCTTCCCTACCAAATCAGGACAATTAGAGAATATATTCCATCTAGAAGACCAAGGGCCCTTCCACAAAGGCCTATATCCCAGAATATCAAGACAGAACAATCCCACATTATCTGAGTGTGGACTCAGATAACCCAGTTCAAAGCAGATATTGTGGGATTTTCTGCCTGGATATTCTGGATATACTTACTTACTTACTTAGGTGATTCGTCGTTGTCCGAATAAGATTGTCCTCCAAGTGTGTTGTCCTGGCGGTGGGTCCATAGGTGACCGTGGAGCCCCATTCTTGACCTGCATGTTCTCCTGTAGTGAGAGCATTGGTTTCCAGGTGGAAGGCAGTTCCGGTCGGGGTTGGCTTGATGCGCCTTCCTCTTGGCACATTTCTCTCTTTCACCCTCCATTCTTGCTTCTTCAAATTCTACAGCACTGCTGGTCACAGCTGACCTCCAGCTAGAGCGCTCAAGGGCCAGGGCTTCTTAGTCGCAGTGTCTATACCACAGTTTTTAAGGTTGGCTTTGAGCCCATCTTTAAAACTCTTTTCCTGTCCACCAACATCCTGTTTTCCATTTTTGAGTTCGGAGAAGAGTAAATACTTTGGTAGACGGTGATCGGGCATTCGGACAACGTAGCCGGTCCAGCAGAGTTGATGGTGGAGGACCATCGCTTCAGTGCTGGTGGTCTTTGCTTCTTCCAGCACACTGACATTTGTCTCCCTATCTTCCCAGGAGATTTGCAGGATTTTTGGAGGCAATGTTGATGGAATCATTCCAGGACTAATATGTGACATCTGTAGATAGTCCATGTTTCACAGGCATATAGCAGGCTTGGGAGGAGAATAGCTGTATAAACAAGCACCTTGGCATCCCTATGGATATCCCGGTCCTCAAACACTCTGTGCTTCATTTGGAAAAATGCTGCACTTGCAGAGCTCAGGCGGTGTTGTATTTCAGTGTCAATGTTTGTGGAGAGGTGGCTGCCAAGGTAGCAGAAATGGTCAGCATTTTCTAATGTTATACCATTAAGCTGTATTTCTGGCATTGGAGAGGGATTGGCTGGTGCCTGCTGGAAGAGCACTTTGTTTTCCTTGATGTTCAATGACAGGCCGAATTTCTGGGATATAGGGCTGTGTGGAAGGGCCCTAAGTGTTCAAAATGCACTGGGAAGACAAAAGACAAACTTAGAGTATAAGATATTTGTTGGAAGGCATGTCAGATAACACTTGTGGAAGACATCTTCACCAGCTTTGATACTTTGGCTTTAATTCTTGATATTTCTAGCATTACGTTCTCAGATTACTTGTCTCTTCATCTGGTGTGTTTTACTTTGACTGGCTTTATCAGCTCTTGGCTTTTTTGATGCATGATAGTTGAATTCCTCAGGCTCTCTTGTGTCACATGCTTGGAAAAGCAGCTTCCCCCCTCTTTTCCAAAGTACCCTTTCCTCAGAGTGGCCTAACTGTTATGTGCTATCCAATTGATTTTAACTTAAGGCTCAAATGTCAGTCCTCCAGACGTTTTGGACCTCTACCAAAATTCTTGATGACTGGCTAAGTTGGGAGCTGAAGTGCAAAACAACTGGGAGGATCAAAGTTAAAGACTGATTTAGGGAAACCTAGTGAATGAGAGACCTCCAAACGATCTAAGTCAGATCTTAACCCAGATCTAACTCAGATTTAACAACAACCCAGATCTAACTCAGATCTTGAAAACTCAGAGCCAAGGCTATCTCAACTGCGTCTATCCATGTATGATATAGTCTTCCTCTTTTTGCATTGCCATCAACTTTACTGAGGAAATTCAGACCGCCCTTACATTAAGTGAGATTTTTGGTTAAATGACAGGGGCAGATATGACTATTATAAATAAAATTAGACCATTGCATAGATGATAATTTATTAGTAAGAGGACTGACAAGGAAGTATTTTGCAAATGGCTATGATTTGGGGAGGAAGTTCGGGTGAGATAAAAGCAAAGTGTAAAATTATTGGGTTGTTGTAGGTTTTTTCGGGCTGTATGGCCATGGTCTAGAGGCATTCTCTCCTGACGTTTCGCCTGCACTTTGGTAAGCATCCTCAGAGGTAGTGAGGTCTGTTGGAACTAGGCAAAAGGATTTATATATCTGTGGCATGACCAGGGTGAGACAAAGGACTCTTCTCTGCTAGAGCTAGGTGTGAATGTTTTAACTGACCACCTTGATTAGCATACAATGGCCTGACTGCACCTGGGGCAAACTTTTGTTGAGAGATGTCCTTGTTTGTTTCCTCTCTGTTGTTGTGGTGTTGCAATTTTAGAGTTTTTTAAATACTGGTAGCCAGATTTTGTTCATTTTCATGGTTTCCTCCTTTCTGTTGAAATTGTCCACATGCTTGTGGATTTCAATGGCTTCTCTGTGTAGTCTGACATGGTGGTTGAGAGTGGTCCAGCATTTCTGTGTTCTCAAATAAAATGCTGTGTCCAGGTGGTTCATCAGGTGCTCTGCTATGGCTGACTTCTCTGGTTGAAGTAGTCTGCAGTGCCTTTCATGTTCCTTGATTCGTGTTTGGGCAATGCTGCGTTTGGTGGTCCCTATGTAGACTTGTCCACAGCTGCATGGTACACGGTAGACTCCTGCAGAAGTGAGAGGATCCCTCTTGTCCTTTGCTGAACGTAGCATTTGTTGGATTTTCTTGGTGGGTCTGTAGATAGTTTGTATGTTGTGTTTCCTCATCAGCTTCCCTATGCGGTCAGTGGTTCCCTTGATGTATGGCAAGAACACTTTTCCTCTGGGAGGATCTGTGAAATTATTATTTATTGCTGTACTGTAATATTGTATATATTGTAAAACTAGCCGTCCTCTGCCATGAGTTGCTGTGGCCCTGTCTATATATGTTTTGTGTGTGTATATGTGTGTGTATTTGTGTATATGTATATATGTGTGTGTTTGCATATATATATATATATATATATATATATATATATATAGTTTTGTGCATGCATTGTAATGTAATTTTGGGGGTTTTTTTTTCTTTTTAAGTCTCTTCTACTGTGTTTTTCAGTGTTTTTATGAGTGATGGTCACTTGTTGGCCTGATAGGTGTATTGTGTCCAAATTTGGTGTCAATTTGTCCAGTGGTTTTTGAGTTAAGTTAATCCCACAAATGGACATCACACACACACACACACACACACACATATATGTGTGTGTATGTGTGTGTGTGTGTGTGTGTGTGTGTATGTATGTATATATATATATATATATATATATATATATATATATATATAATAGTTATTATTATTATTATTATTCATGTTGTTGTTCATTCGTTCAGTTGCTTCCGATCTTTGTAACCTCATGGACCAGCCCATGCCAGAGCTCCCTGTTGGCCATCACCACCCCAAGCTCCTTCTAAGTCAAGCCAGTCACTTCAAGGATACCATCCATCCATCTTGCCCTTGGTCAGCCCCTCTTCCCTTTTCCTTCCATTTTCCCCAGCATCATTATCTTCTCTAAGCTTTCCTGTCTTCTCATTATGTGGCCAAAGTACTTCATCTTTGCCTCTAATATCCTTCCCTCCAGTGAACAGCCGGGCTTTATTTCCTAGAGTATGGACTGGTTGGATCTTCCCACAGTCCAAGGCACTCTCAAAATTTTCCTCCAGACCACAGTTCAAAAGCCTCTATCTTCCTTCACTCAGCCTTCCTTATGGTCCAGCTTACATATCCATAGTTTATGGATAATACGACAATTTCATAGCTGTTGTTTATTTATGTTTAGAGTGAGATTTCAGGCTTGATCTGCTCTAGGATCTTCTTAGTTCTCTTTTTGGTGTTCCAGAGTATTCATAGAAGCAAGAAGGCACAATTATATGTTCCTTTTCCAGGTGAGAATGGATAATGTTTTCTTTTCATCTTGATCTGGATACAGTCATGTTTATAGCTAAGATTTCAATCTTAATTTTCAAACAGGAGCATAAACACACACACACACACTTTGTATTTGAATGAGCAAGTGTGGACAACAGTGTTTGGTACTTAATGCTTTACATTTAATGATGTTGCCCCCCAGCTCTCAGTTTGGGGTTCATAAACCTGAGATGATCCTGATAAAGTCAGCCCATCTAGGAAAGTGAATCTTGCAAGGAGTCCAAGGGGCAATGAAGAGCCAGTTGCATGGAGTAAAAAGGACAATGAAGACATGAACCCTTCCAAACTAAAATCTATGTGCCCACATACTTTCAAGTAATGTGTACATATGTCACTAAGAGGACTATGACCTGCATTTTCAAACGTTGTGCAAAAATGTTGCTATGCCGATCCAAGATGAGTTGTATAACATGTGTTCATAGTACACTTGGCAACTGACAAAGTTTCCCTGAAAGGCCATCCAAGAACTCCACTCCTTGTAAAAGCAAGCAAATGAGTAAGCATTTGCAAGCAAAGGACAGACGAAGAACAAAAGCCTATGTAAAGATAGGAGTATCCAACCTGAGAATGGCAAGTAATCCTATACCTCTTTGCAGAGTTGGTTCAAGCCAACACCCCATTGTGCCATTGAAGAAAGTGGCTTAAATAGATTATGCAAAATGTGGCATGACCCTTCCATAATTGACAATCCTGAGCCACAAGAGACCATGGTTTGGTGGGGACTGCCAACCAAGAATAGGGAAGGTTAAGGAACTTCTGGAATGATTTCTGGGAAACTACTGTAGCTAGTAGATGGGAACAGAAGTTGCTTTTGGAATTCTATGATATCAAAATTCCTGGGAAGAAATGAGCTGAACAACACCTTAAAATAAACACATTCTTTTCACCTGCTTCTGTTTATCTTTCCTTGATCTTCTCTTCACCAGCCTGAACATGCCCAGGACCTTCAACCTTTTCTCATTGGTTTGTTCTCTGGGCCTCTTATCATTGTTGCCGCCTGTCCTTGAATCTATTACTATTTGTTTATGCCCTTCCTAAAATGAAGGCCCAAGCCTTTATAAGATATTGTTTGGTCATAGTGTTTATTTCAAAGACAAGCACACCCAGGAATGTTGGTACAATACAGAATCGCCATACATGTTGAAAAGAATAGCAGAGATATTACATCAGGAGAAGTACATATGTCACAATAGCTACATTTTTGGGATTAATATATATATTTAGTTTCAATTTACATATTCATAAAAACAGTGAAACAAATTTATATACATGTATATATGCAGTCATGCTGGCCACATGACCCTGGAGGTCTCTATGGACAATGTCAGCTCTTTGGCTTAGAAATGGAGATGAACGCCACCCCTCAGAGTTGGACACGACTAGACTTAATGTCAAGGGGAAACCTTTACCTTTGCCTTATATATGTATGAACAAATACAATACTTCCTAACAGCTATACAATATTTGTATTTGGTTATACTCTCCCCTCCTCCTACTCCTCCCAATTTAGTGACTTCCCGTCCCTTGAGTTGAAGACATTCATATATAATTCCATTCTTCCTTCCTATTACATTGTTGTTCTATTCTTCCTTCTGACCTGATGCTTATTATTTATCAGTTCTCTAAACTGAGTTTAACAGGTTAAATTATGAAGCTACATTTTTATCGCTATGCTTTTCTAACCCTAACCCCAACCCACCCTTAAGCAGCACAGCCCCTCAACATGACATTGCAACAGCAGGCATCTGAAGGGACTCTGGAAGTGACTCCTTATGCTTAGCAGCTTGGGGGTCCTGCTAGACTCAGCGCTAACGCTTGATGCTCAGGTGTTGACAGTGGCTGGGAGGGCCTTTGCACAATTAAAGCTTGTGCGCCAGCTGTGACCATACCTCCTGAAGTCTGACTTGGCCACGGTGGTCCACACCTATGTTACCTCTAGACTAGACTATTGCAGTGCACTCTATGTGGGGCTACCCTTGAAGATGGCCTGGAAACTTCAATTGGTCCAACGATCGGCAGCCAGACTCCTAACTGGAGTGAATTACAGTGAGTGGTCTACCCCCTGTTTAAGGAGCTCCATTGGCTGCTATTTATTTTCCAGTCCCAATTCAAGGTGCAGGTTCTTACCTACAAAGCCCTGAATGGTTTGGAACCCACCTACCTCCGCGACCGCATTTCCTCCTATTTATTTTTTTACTGTATTTATACCCCACTCTTCTCAACCCCGAAGTGGACTCAGAGCAGCTTACAGATTATGGCAACATTCAATGCTGCATTGAACCTACACGAGCCTTTCCTACGAACCTACACGAGCCCTTCGCTCTTCTGGAGAGGCCCTTCTCTCGCCCCCGCCCCCGTCGCAAGTGCAACTTGTGGGGAAGAGGGAGAGGGACTTCTCTCTGGTGGCCCCTCGGCTCTGGAATTTGCTCCCGGGATAAATTAGGCAAGCCCCCACCCTGGCAGTCTTCAGGAAGAGCTTAAAAACTTGGCTTTCCAGTGTGCCTTAAATGAATGAACAATAACCTTGACTAAACCTTGCATAAAAGGCCCTCGGATGCACATTATTTCACTCTCTAGTACAATTAAATCCCATTGCTTTGTCCCACCTGAACCTCCGCCCAGATACATTACATTGCTCCTCACACCCAGTGTTTTTAAACCTTTTAATCTTTGCAACTGGCCCTGCCCATTGTGTCCAATTATTGTGATTTTATACTGCATTGTGTGTTTACCTTGCATTGTCTTTTGTATTATTATTTTCATTACATATTATTGCTGTATTTTTATGTTGTATATTTGCTTGTTGTAATTGTTGGGCTTGGCCTCATGAAAGCTGCCCAAGTCCCCTTGGGGAGGTGGCGGCAGGGTATAAATAGAAGTTTTATTATTATTGTTATGTCTAGCTATAAAAAAAATGAACACATTGGCCTCTATCATCAGGAAACAGCTTTTGGTTTTGAGCAGCACCTTTGGATGAGTCCTTTCTTATTTAAATCCTAGTAGTTTCAATGGACTCTAAGTATGGCTAATTTTGAAAGTAATCCACTGCTCAACTTTATTTCATGGCATCTATCCAAGTGCATGCATCATCCTGATTGCACTTTGCTTTAGGGCATATGCCATAGTATTTGCTTACATTTCGCCTACTCTTTGAAAATGACCGGAGATAGGGTGCAATCTGAGCTGATGAAATGATGGATGACTCATTAATAAAACACAAGTCAAAAAGCAAATGTGAATGTGTGTTATAAACTGAATGCTACCTTAGCTTGCTTGCCCGCTCGCTCTATCTATCTGTCTGTCTGTCTGTCTGTCTGTCTGTCTATCTATCTATCTATCTATCTCTGCCTATCTATCTGCCTATCTGCCTATCTGCCTATCTATCTATCTATCTATCTATCTATCTATCTATCTATCTATCTATCATCTATCTATCTATCCATCTATCCATCTATCCATCTATCAAAACAGAGAATAGCATATACATTAGTGGTTCCCAACCTGTGGTCCATGGACCACCAGTGGTCCCCAAGAAGTAAAATATGGTCCTTAGCTCGCTCACTCTATCTATCTATCTATCTATCTATCTATCTATCTATCTATCTATCTGCCTATCTGCCTATCTATCTGCCTATCTATCTGCCTATCTATCTGCCTATCCATCCATCCATCCATCCATCCATCCATCCATCCATCCATCCATCCATCCATCAAAACAGAGAATAGCATATACATCAGTGGTTCCCAACCTGTGGTCCATGGACCACCAGTGGTCCCCAAGAGGTAAAATATGGTCCGCAGCCTCAACGTTACTACACCTTTGCCATAAGAGAGACTGGGCTCACAAAACCTTCTTGTAGTGCTGAAGCAACAGGGATGTCGGGAGGAGAAATTCTGACTTGCTCCTCCCTCCTCCTGAGGGGAGGTGTTCAATGTGACCCCTGGAAGTGGGAGCGTCTTGATATCTTCATTTTTACATCTGTTCCTTGGGTTATTTGGGATGCTCATTCAGAAAATTGCATTGGATAGACTACATCAGCTCTAGATTATTAAATATGGTTTTATTTGGGTGAGCAGATGGTGAATACTGGATGGCATATGTTCTGTATCAGAAACTAGAGCTGATGTGGTGTATCCAATGCAATTTTTCTGAATCAGCATATTCTAATCTAAAGTTGACCAAAAACAGAGGTAGAAGATATCACATATGTATTGTTTAGTTGTAACTTGTATAAGAAAGAGAGAAACCAATCCCTTGGGCCATACATTATTGAAACACACACATTGGAATCCGTATATTAAAACTACATTTTTATTGGCCGGCCATAATGCTAAAATAAAATACAGAATGGCCCTTTTCCTATTTAAAGCAGCACAGCTAAGAACTGAATATTTAGAGTGGATTGGGGCAAACTGTAGGGAGTGATGCAGATATTTGATCTGAATTGGAACCTTTTTAACAGCTTGTCTATTTAAATTTATGTTGTACTGTATGTGTATGTGTTTGTCAAATGTTTTTGATACGGCTAATGGGCTAATCAATAAAAGGTACTTACTTACAAAGTTGACCAAAAACAGATTTGTAACCCTTTTGGTACTAACATTGGAGAGTGGTCCCTGGTCAAAAAAAGGTTGGGGACCACTGATATACACAAACAAGACCAACAGACAGATCACGCCCTACAAATATTGATGGACTGTATTTCCCAGCATATATCATACATAGATATGCTGACTAGAGCTTTAGGGAGTTGTTGTGAAACAGAATCTTGCTATCTGCATGTTTCCCTCTATAATCTAGGCAGAGATAAAGTTCAAGAGATATTGAATTCTCTAGATGAAGGAGGACATAGGAAAAGCTGCAACAGGTTGGCAATGGAATGCTAAGAATGCTGATGACTCTCCTACTTTCCTACCAGGGCATCCAATGGGCATCCAAGTCTAAATAGGCCAGGTTTGGGGTGAAATGGCAAAAGCAATTTCAAAGGAGAGAAAATCATAGCCAGACTTGTAACAGAAAATTAGGGGACAACATACATGCATTCTAAACAACTGGGAAGCAAATATAAGCCATACTCAGCCAATTTTAACTATGAATTTTAAACTTACATTTTTTACTCTGTATTTTATGTATTTTAATATATGTATTTTGTAGGAATAGGTTTTAATATGTGTATTTTATATTATGATTATGTGTTTTTGTATGTTGTAACCTGCCTAGAGCCACTAGGAGAGGCAAGTAAAAATACAGTTGTTGTTGTTGTTGTTGCTTCTGCTGCTGTTGTTGCAAGACGACATACGTATTCTGGGTTTGGTCTACTTCTGTTTCTTCCCCTCAGCGTGGGATGATGGACAACTGGTAGAGGGGTGGGATTTTGGCAAAGCCGTTCTCCCTGGGGGTGATGTCAATGTCCTCAGGAGGGATAATGGACTTCAGGTGGAAGCTCTGCAGGATGGTGGTGAAGAAGAGGAAAAGCTCCATACGGGCCAAGGTTTCACCCAGGCATACCCGTTTCCCTGAAAGAGCAAACAAACCAACAGAATCAACAACAGGGGAGGACAGGCAAGAAGAGATTTTTATATGGACATCTCCTGGGAAGTGACTGTAGACAGTATTTATTGTACACTAGCCGTTCCCTGCCATGCGTTGCTGTGGCCAAGCCTGTATATATGTATTTGTGTGTGTATATACTGTACTTGTGTATATGTGTATGGTTTTGTGCATGTGCTATAATTTTTTTTTTGTTTTTTGGCTTTTTTGGCTCTCTATTTTTGGCTTTTTGGCTCTCTTCTGCTGTGTTTTCAGTGTTTTTATGAGTGATGGTGACTTGTTGGCCTGAGAGGTATATTGTGTCCAAATTTGGTGTCAATTCGTCCTGTGGTTTTTGAGCTATGTTAATCCCACAAACAAACATTACATTTTTATTTATATAGATATTACATTTGCTTGATGTCATGGAATCTTAGGGGGCACCCAGACACTGTCTCCCATTTTTAATCCGTCCATACACTGGTTCCCAAACCCCACCTTTTCATTCTTTTTTTTTGTAGAAGAATAAAATTTCATGGAAAGAAATCCCATTGGTATCTAATAAGTGAGATAGCAACCAGTCCAAGCTATGATTCTGCAGATGGCAAGATAATTATTCACACATAAAACAAAACAACTATGCAGGCACATATCTGAAACTTGTCTAGAAAGTGGACAGAAGACATTTCCTCCTTCTATCATAATATTGGTATTTGGCAGTCATCTAATGAAATAGAGATTTGGAGATTTCCCCCTTTTCATGTTTGTATGTTATTAATTTTGTTTCCTCTAGATTAGTGGATCCCAACCTGTGGTCTGTGGAACAACAGTGGTCCGCAAGAACAAAAATATGGTCTGTGGCCTCATCATTAGTACTGTAGCCTCAAAACCACACTGCAACGAGAGTGACTGGTATCCTGAAACCCTCTTTATAGCGCTGAGGCAATGAGGATCTTGGGAGGGGAGAGGCTGACTACCCACAAAACATTACTACTACTACATTAGCTCTAGAATACTAAATATGGTTTTCTGTGGGCAAGCAGATGGCGACTACTGGATGGGATATGTTCTGTTTCAGAAACTAGAGTAGACGTGGTCTATCCAATGCAGTTTTCTGAATCAGCACCCCAAATAACCAAACTGAATCTAAGTTGACCAAAAACTGATTTGTAAACCTTTTAGTACTAATGTTTAAGAGTGGTCCCTGGTCAAGTGGATCCTGGTCAGAAAAAGGTTGGGAACCACTGCTCTAGATACTGTGATGGCCATTACCTAAGATAACTTTCAGAGCAGATTGGACCAGTTGATAGAGGAGGAGATGGTCTATGAAGGGCTTCTAATGATGGTAGCAACATGGTAGCAACACTCCCAATGTTAGTGGGAGATGGATACCGAACATACAGGTTTTCAGGATTACCATCTGTGAGATTGTGTGCATTGATAGAGGTATTCTTCTGTGTTATATTCTCAGTTCAAGAAGGGTGGGTAGGAAACAGTTGTCAGTGGCCTTGTGTGACATAATTTCTCAGTTTGCACATACTATTCCTGTATACCCTGAGAATCACAACAGTGGTTCTGGAACATGGCTGTACAGCCCGAAAAACGTACAACAACCCAATCACAACAGTGATTGGTTATTCAGAACTTAGGTTCAGAGGTAGGATACCACCCACCCTTTGCTTAGGAAAGCTATACCTGAGGAGAATGGAATAAAGGCATCGTTCTTCTTGAAGCACCCATTCTCATCCAAGAAGTGCTCTGGGTTGAAAACATGGGGGGTTTTAAACTTAGTGGGGTCATGCAGAACTGTGCTCAGCAACGGGTGGACCTCTGTTCCCTGGGGCAGAAGAGAAAAAAAAGTATTGAGATTAGAACTGCAATGACTCAGGAAAAACGCTATTAGGTTTCAGAGCAGAAGGTCTCAGATGCTCTTCCAATTGTTGGCAGTCTGTGATCTCCATTTAAGCAGACGTGTAAACATACCAGAACTCTTACGATTATTGCTATTTGATGCAGCGTGCTATTGATTTTTCCTGATTTCAGAGGTTGAGGTGATGTTGAACTGTACGAATATGACCCAACAGGCTAAGTGACCTATGAAATGTCATTCTTATGATTCACGATTCTGCAATCTGTTCAATGATTTCTTATCACCAAGCTGGTCTAGAACTTATGGTTTCATAACTCGCCCTAGTTTTGATTATGATGTCACAAAAAGTTTTTAAAAATTGAAACATTATTTACTTGGATATTTACCTACGAATGCTCTGACTGAGGTTCATAATACTAGATCACTAGGTTGTATTATTATCCTTAAAGTAAATTCTATCTGAAACATAATAATACTTGATTGGTAAACCTACAATCTGTAAAATATGTTCCAAAACCACTCATTTTCTGAAAAACAAAACAAAAATAACCCTGAAGTTTGCTTCTCTCATCCTGCTTTTTCAGGATCTCTTTGTAGGTTGGCCAATCACCCCAGCTTAATTCTCTTCTTTGGGTTGCTTTGGGTGAAGATATCCAAAATGGGTTTTTTTAGATAAAGTCTCTTGAGACTTGACTTAAGGGCTGATGTATTATTCCACTTGCAGGTTTGTTTAAGTTGTGTCTGGCTATCTCTATCAGGTATAGTAAACAGTCAAATTACACTTAAGACTTTGAACCGATCACAGCCACACATCTCCAGGTCCACATAGAGAGGTCATCTGAGGGCCAAGTACTCAGTGCAGGAAGGGATGAAGGGGGGTCCAAGTGCTGGTCAAGCCCAAGGGTTGGAGGACAGCTCTGTTGTATACCACAATGTCCAGCAACGAGGAATAGCTCATAAAATTTATGGGCTGCATGAAGAAATATTTCATTGAGGGATTATGCCTGCAGGTCACTGACATCCCCCCCACCAAACACCATAATGTCCTATTAAAACTGCTCACTGTTCCAAAAGTGTGCATCCCACCCCCCACTTCATCCTTCTCGTTCTCACTGCCATCTCTACCTTAGGGATGAAGAATCCTCTGAATTCAGTGTCACGGGTGACCATGTGTATCAGGTTCATAGGGATGAGATCGGAGCATCTCTGCACTTCATGGATGACAGCATCCGTGTATGGCATCCGGTTGCGCTCTGCCATGTTTGGGATGCAATTCGGTCCAATCACTCGGTCAATTTCCTCATGCACTTTCACTGTTGAACATATTAATGGAATTATTTCCCAAAGCATGTTAATGTAATTTTCACAATATCTGTAATTTCACAGGATAGCAAAAAAACATAATTTAACATCTTGCTTTTATGTCCAGAGAAGGGCGACTGAAGTGATCAAGGGTCTGGAGAACAAGTCCTATGAGGAGCGGCTTAAAGAGCTGGGCATGTTTAGCCTGAAGAAGAGAAGGCTGAGAGGAGACATGATAGCCATGTATAAATATGTGAGGGGAAGTCATAGGGAGGAGGGAGCAAGCTTGTTTTCTGCTGCCCTGGAGACTAGGAGATTCCATCTGAACATGAGGAAGAACTTCCTGACTGTGAGAGCTGTTCAGCAGTAGAACTCTCTGCCCCAGAGTGTGGTGGAGGCTCCTTCTTGAATCGTAGCATAATCAGAGTTGGAAGAGACCTCATGGGCCATCCAGTCCAACTTCCTGCCAAGAAGCAGGAATATTGCATTCAAATCACCCCTGACAGATGGCCATCCAGCCTCTGTTTAAAAGCTTCCAAAGAAGGAGCCTCCACCACACTCCGGGGCAGAGAGAGTTCCACTGCTGAACGGCTCTCACAGTCAGGAAGTTCTTCCTAATGTTCAGATGGAATCTCCTCTCTTGTAGTTTGAAGCCATTGTTCCGCGTCCTAGTCTCCAAGGAAGCAGAAAACAAGCTTGCTCCCTCCTCCTCCCTGTGGCTTCCTCTCACATATTTATACATGGCTATCATATCTCCTCTCAGCCTTCTCTTCTTCAGGCTAAACATGCCCAGCTCCTTAAGCCGCTCCTCATAGGGCTTGTTCTCCAGACCATGATCATTTTAGTCGCCCTCCTCTGGACACATTTCCAGCTTGTCAATATCTCTCTTGAATTGTGGTGCCCAGAATTGGACACAATATTCCAGATGTGGTCTAACCAAAGCGGAATAGAGGGGTAGCATTACTTTCCTAGATCTAGACACTATGCTCCTATTGATGCAGGCCAAAATCCCATTGGCTTTTTGCCGCCACATCACATTGTTGGCTCATGTTTAACTTGTTGTCCACGAGGACTCCAAGATCTTTTTCACACGTACTGCTCTCGAGCCAGGCATTGTCCCCCATTCTGTATCTTTGCATTTCATTTTTTCTGCCAAAGTGGAGTATCTTGCATTTGTCACTGTTGAACTTCATTTTGTTAGTTTTGGCCCATCTCTCTAATCTGTCAACATCGTTTTGAATTCTGCTCCTGTCCTCTGGAATATAATCCCTCCCAATTTGGTGTCATTTGCAAACTTGATGATCATGCCTTCTAACCCTTCATCTAAGTCATTAAACCTAAGTCTTTGGAGGCTTTTAAACAGAGGCTGGATGGCCATCTGTCGGGGGTGGTTTGAATGCGATTTTCTTGCTTCTTGGCAGAATGGGGTTGGACTGAATGGCTCTTATGATTCTATCTCCTCCACCCTCCCCCATATTCCCCAGGATATAGACATTTACAAACTACTTCCTTTCCATCTTCTTACTAAAACGTTATTCTCAACTCAGTTGCCTCATTTTATTAATCATACCTTCAACATAGCCATTTATCTAAAATCTCATCTGATTTAAAGGTGATTTAAAGGTTTCCATATATATGCTCAAACAGAAAGATTGAATATTATCCAATCTCCCTTATGTCCTGTTTTTACACTAGTCTCAATCCGACTCTTTTAATTTACCTAGACCCATTTTTGACATTCTTTCCCTAAGAGTAATTTTTGTATGAAGAATTGGGTGGGATTGGTTTTTAATGTATTTGTATTGTTGTGACAATTCTATGCTTATGTTTTGCGTATTCTGTATGTTGGTGGTTTGCTCTTTGGAAACTGCCCTGAGTCCCCTAGGGGAGATAGAGCGGTATATAATATTAATATTAATAATAATAATAATAATAATAATAATAGTCATCATCATCATCATCATCATCATCATCATCCAGTCACTGATTTGTTTCCAAAAGATAAACCTATACAAAATAGAGCCATCATGGCTGCATCTAGAGCATTTGAAAATCTATGCAACTGTTAACCCTTTCCTACCTTGCACCTCAGGATATTTTAACAGAAGCAGAAACCCATATCTCAGGGTGGAGCTGACTGTTTCTGTCCCAGCAAGAAATAGGTTCAGGACAGTACACTCCAAGTTTCTCAAATAAAATTCAGTAGAGGGATTGTCCTTTTCCTGAAAGTAGAAAAGAACAAAACATCAGAACATTTCAGGAAGGCCGGTTGGGCTGTCAGGATGGGAATAGTTTTCCTCTCCCCAAGCAATGGGGAGAGGAGAAAACATTTGTCTGCCTCCCACGAGAGGGAGGGGTTCCCATGGAACCTTCCAGAGCTGCTGGGGGCGTGGCCTGCACGCAGGCCGGTCCCAAGCGGGCGCATTCGGCGCCTGAAAGCTGGGGAAGCGGACGTGCGTCGAAGAGCGGCGAGCAGTGGGACGAAGAGTGAAGTCTTTGGAAGAACTTAGAAGAAGAGGTTGAAAGGGCCAAGAAGAGAAGAGTGAGGAGAAGAGGATTGAGGAAGAGATTGAGGATAGTGTTACGAAAGGAGAGGCGGTGGAGATTTCGTGTATAAAGAGGTCGGTTGCGGGGTTTATGGATAAAAGGGGGTTTGCACTCCCCCTTCCCCTCTCATTTCAAGTTGGGAGCAGCGCTTAAAGGGGCTTGGAGCCTTCGCCCCCTACTCCTTCCCCCCCCCCAACCCCGTAGTTTTTATCCCTCGCTGTGTTTTATTGCCCTCTCCCCGGGATAATGGCTGGTAGGCGGGTTGCAATGTCGTCGGTGGTTTCTTGGAGGGGTGGTTATGTATGGATGACTGGGTGGCATCGCACTGCGCCCTCCTTTCGCCTCCCCCCCCTTTTTTGTTTTGGCGCGGCGCGGCCTCTCGGCGCTCACCGTTAGAGCGGGCTGTCGCGGGGGCCGGTACAGCGCCTGGGCTCTTCCGTGGCGCTCCGTGATTGTGACTTGCCCTGCCGCCGTTGGGCTGGATGGCCGGGTTGTTTTGGGGGGAGTGCGGTGGATAGCTGTTCCTCCCCTCCCCCCCTTCCCCCTCCTCCTCCTCCCCCCACCACACGATTGCTTCGGTTAGGGCCTGCAGTTCGGCCGGCGGTGTCGGCGGCCGCATGGCGGAGGCTAGGCCGGAGGCGCGTAGGCGGCGCTTGTTAGTGGTTGACCTGGCCGGGTGGCCTTGGTGGGCGGCACCTTGCCCTGCTTGATATCCCGCCGCTTTATAGCGCGGGCTTCTTTCAGGGGGCGGGTGAATACTCTCAGTTTGGCCGGGCGGCCGTTTGGCGCGGAAATGGGCGCCATTTTGTTGTTCATGCGGCCGCCATTTTGATGAATACGCGGCCGACATTTTTTGGTCAAATGGTTGCCGAAATACGAATCAGTAGTATTTTAATTAATTTATATATATATATATATAAAATATATATAAATAAAAAATATAAATAAAAAATAAAGAAAAGGGGGGGATGAATTTGAAGAGTATGGCTATAATGAATCAGGTTGTGTTTTGATCAATTACTTAGCTCCATGCGGGAGCCGCTTTCCTCAGGCGAGCTTTTGACCTTAGCCTTACTCTCCTGTTGACCTCGAGGTCGGTTTATATTTATTATTTATTTGGTACACTTATATACCGCTAACTTCTCAGCCTGGATCGGCGACTCAGTTGCGGTTTACAGCATTTAAAATCAATCTCCAGTTTAAAAACATATACAAAATACAATTACAAATTACAATAGCAAATTATTGGGCCACCAATAATAATCCCATATGTCTCAAGTTGAATCACAGTCCACAATTCGTTGTCCATATATCTGTCCAAGGTCACCTAGATTCGAATCGGTTTCCACAGATTAGCCGAAGGCTTGTTTGAATAACCATGTTTTAAGTTTCTTCCTAAATGCCATCAGCGAAGAGGCTGATCGTATCTCTATAGGGAGGGCGTTCCAAAGCCGGGGGGCCACCACAGAGAAGGCCCTATCTCTCGTTCCCGCCAGCCGCACTTCTGAAGCTGGAGGGATAGAGAGAAGGACTCTCCGGAAGATCTTAGGGTCCTGGTGGGCTGATAGGCTGAGATACGTTCGGATAGATAAGTTGGGCCAGAACCGTTTAGGGCTTTAAAGGCCAACGCCAGCACTTTGAATTGAGCCCGGTAGCATATCGGCAGCCAGTGGAGCTGGTTCAGCAAGGGAGTTGTATGCTCCCTGCGATCAGCTCCTGTTAAAATCATGGCTGCCGCCCGTTGGACTAACTGGAGCTTCCGGACTGTCTTCAAAGGCAACCCCACGTAGAGAGCGTTGCAGTAATCAAGGCGAGATGTAACCAGAGCGTGGACTACCGTGGCTAAGTCGGACTTCCCAAGGTACGGTCGCAGTTGGCGCACAAGTTTTAACTGTGCGAAGGCTCCCCTGGTCACCGCCGAAACCTGGGGTTCCAGGCTCAGCGGTGAGTCCAGGATCACCCCCAAGCTGCGAACCTGTGTCTTCAGGGGGAGTGCGACCCCATCCAACACAGGCTGTAACCCTATGCCCTGTTCGGCCTTACGACTGACCAGGAGTACCTCTGTCTTGTCTGGATTCAGTTTCAATTTGTTCGCCCTCATCCAGACCGTTACAGCGGCCAAGCACCGGTTCAGGACCTGACAGCCTCCTTAGTAGCAGGTGGAAAGGAGTGACAGAGTTGGACATCATCTGCGTACAGATGACATCTCACTCCGAAACTCCGGATGATATGTCCCAAAGTTGCTTTTAAATGAATTATAGCCCAAGTTAGGCCTAGGCTGGACACGAGAGCGAGCTGTCGCTGGTAGCTTCAACTAAGGGACTCCCATTGTCTTTTTCAATGCAAATGTGAGTAGATCAATAGGCCCAGCGTTGGGCTTGGGTTATATGGGTCGGGGGTGAGCTTCTGAGGTCAGCCCCAGCTTGGGTCTCTCGCAGCTGGACGCAATGCAAATGTGATTAGATCAATAGGCCTCGGTCCGGTTCGGTCTTTCTTCAAGTGGGCATATGGAGATTTTTGGGGTCTAGTAAATGGGCTCGAGTGCATAAGGTAGCAGCTGTTTGAAGAATTGGTCATCCATTGGGTTACATTAATGTATGCCTTAACTCAACTACTTTCATTTAAGCAAGAGTCGGTGGTGAGCGGATGTAAAGCAGTCCTACATTGCACTATATATACCTACTTGTGACAAAGCCACTGTTAATTTTTTCTTTCAGATGGCGCCTAAGAAGAATGTGGGTGGCCCCAAAGGGAAGGGACCCGCGAAGAAGACGGTGGCGAAGCGCCCCCTCCCTCCTCAAGATTCATCCTCGGAGGATGAGGGCGTTTCGGCTGAAGACCTGGATGCCTTGATAGCGAGGATGAATAAATTCGAGAGGGAGAGGGGGCTGTCAACGCGGGAGGCTGGGCCACGCCTGACTCGGCGGGCTAGTAGGAAACTGATTTTTAAAAATCTGCTTTCCCGTATGTCCATTTTAGAATCCGGACGAGGAGTGGTGATGGAAGAAAGAGAGCGGGACAGCCAGCCGGAGCCCAACCAGGATGATCAGGATGCCCCAGCTCCCGTGTTGCTGCAGCCTCAAACAGCCGGTGATCAAGGGCCAGCGGCCAGTCAAGTGTCGGCTGTGCCCAGCCCGGCCCAGGCGGTACCTCCGGTTCATTCCGAGATGGCAGACAAACAGCTTGGTGGCCCGGCAGCATCATCTACCCCCAGGCCAGTGGACGCGGTGGCGACAACTCGTTCCGCTCCTCCTGTGGTGCCTGAAACTGGGATACCTGGGCAAGCTCCTGCGCAAGCCGTGGCGCTTGATGGACCTTCTACGTCCTCAGGTAACAGCACCACACTGGTCTGGCCTTGGGGTCAGGACCAGACACAAAACACAACACCCACTCATACACTGGTGGCATCAGCCTTAGCAGCAGCTCCAGCCGGAAAAGTCAGTGTCCCAGAAGCTGCTGTGACTCCAATATCCTTAGAGGTGGCCAGGACGGGGGACGCAAACCAGTATTGGGGAACGGACAAATGGGTATTGCCGGTAATTGCAACGACGGCCTCTGCCTCCCTTGGTTCCCATTTATCTCAAAAACTATAGATAAGATACTTAGAAATGAGTACATAGATATTTTCTCATTGTATTTTAGAGAGTTAGAGAAGAAAGAAAAAGAGGATTTAGATGAGGAACGCAAAGAAAAGCTTAAAAGAAGAAGGGTGGAACAAAATTGGAAAAATTGGATAGCATGCTACACCATATATGCATCCTTGTTAGTGGAGGCTCATCCTTATAGGGCTAAGTCCCTGTTTAAGTATCAGAACATAATATACGGGGCTTACGTTAATTATACGGGTCAGGCGTGGCTGGTTTACGATAGCCGTTTCCGAGCTGAGGCCGCCACGAAGCCTAACAAGCGTTGGGACCTTATTGACAGCCAACTGTGGATGGAGGTAATGAATTCAACCAGATCAGTTTCTGGTGAGAAGGCTGATAGTGGTCACACCATCCAAAATACTAAGGGAAGTCAGTCCTTTCGGCAGGGAGGCCCAGCACAGCAGACACAAAGACAAAAGGGTATGTGCTGGGAATTTGCGGCACAGGGGGCCTGCACTCGCAAGATTTGTAAATTCCTTCATGCCTGCACCATCTGTCAGGGAAATCACTCAGCTAAAAGCTGTTTCAAGGGAAAGTCCACAAGATCTACGCCGAGAGACAATCAGTTCAGCCGAAAAACCCCAACCCAACTTCCTGTTCCAAAAGGGCCCCAGTCCAATTAAGGTGGGTCCCCTTAGTTGGTGGTTAGAAAGGTATCCGGACAGAGCTGCAGCAGCTTATTTACTGCGCGGCTTTGTTGATGGTTTTAGAATTCCGGCCTTAGGGCCGCGTTCCCCTTGTTTGTCGCCCAACTTAAAGTCACTGTTGGGTTTCGAGACTGTGGTTAAGGAGAAGATTGATAAAGAAGTTAAGGAGGGCAGGGTTGCGGGTCCATTCGCGGCACCCCCCACGGCTCAGTTTAGGGTTTCCCCGTTAGGAATAGTTCCCAAGAAAGCCATCGGGGAATACCGCCTCATTCACCATTTGTCCTATCCCAAGGGGAGATCGGTGAATGACGCTATTCCCGATGAGCAATGTTCGGTGAGTTACACGTCGTTTCATGCAGCAGTACAATTGGTGAGGCGTTATGGGCCGGGAGCGGAATTGGCCAAGTGCGATATTAAATCGGCGTTCAGGCTGCTCCCGGTACACCCGGCCGATTTTGAATTGTTGGGTTTTCAGTTTCAAGGTTTGTTCTATTTTGATCGAGCTCTGCCCATGGGGTGCGCGGTGTCATGCGCTACATTTGAGACGTTTAGTACTTTTCTCGAATGGGCAGTAAAGCAAAGTCGGGCCTCAGAGGTGTCGTACATTATTTGGACGACTTTCTTTTTGTAGGGAGGGGCCGTTCAGGTGACTGTGGCAACCTGCTATGCGCCTTTCAGCAGCTGGCGCACTCCCTAGGAGTGCCTTTAGCTGAAGAAAAGACAGAAGGTCCCCTTACGGTTTTGACTTTTCTAGGAATAGAACTGGACACTGTTAATCAGTTTTCCAGGTTGCCGGCTGATAAGGTGGTAGGTTTGATCGACAAAATAGAGCACTTTGTGGCTCGGCGCAAGGCTACCCTTCGTGAATTCCAGCAAATAATTGGGCATTTGAATTTCGCATGTAAGGTGGTGGCGCCTGGTCGTGCTTTCCTACGTAGATTGTGCGATGCCATTTCCGGCATAGCATTGCCCCATCACCACATTAGGTTGACTTTAGAAATAAGGGCTGATTTGGATATTTGGCTGCAATTCCTGCGCCAATTTAATGGAGTTTCTTTCTGGCGGCAAGAGTTATTGGTGCACAATGCCTTGCAAGTCGCCTCTGATGCTTCGGGCTCCATAGGTTTTGGAGTTTTCTTCGAGGGGCACTGGTGTGCTGAGAAGTGGCCTGAGGAATGGCATACTCGTGGCATTACATCAGATTTAACCTTTTTGGAATTTTTTCCCATCCTGGTAGCGGTCACTCTTTGGGCTGACAGGTTTGCCAATTCCACGGTCCACTTCTGGTGTGACAACATGGCCACAGTGCAGGTCATTAATACACTCACATCTAAGTCACGCAGGGTTATGGGCGCTGTTCGGCTGTTCGTGTTACATTGTCTTAAATTTAATGTTTTGTTTCGTGCATTCCATGTCGCGGGTCTTAACAACGCCTTGGCTGACGCTCTGTCTCGTATGCAGATGGAGCGGTTCAGACTGCTGGTGCCCGCCGCGGACGTTTATCCGGAGCGCATGCCAGACCATCTCTGGAAGGCTGGAGTGACGAGGCAGCATTAGGTATGAGGTTGGCATTGGCCCCCAGTTCCCAAAAAGCATACGCCAGGGCAGTGCAAGAGTTCGTAGAGTTTAGGAAACACTATATGTTACCGGAAATCATGCCGGTACCTTACGAACAGTTGATTCAGTTTTGTGTATACCACAAGAGAAGGGGCTTGGCAGCCCAATCTATCCGGTCAAAGTTGTCGGCACTTGCGTACTGGTTTAAGGCTCAGGGGATTTGCGATACCACCGACGACTTTCGCCTTCAGAAAATTTTAACTGGGTGGTCTAGGCAGCGAGGGCAGGTTAAGGATGACCAGCAACCCTTCACGCCAGCAATCCTTAAAGGCCTTAAACATCTATGGCCCACATTGTGCGCAACATACTACGAGCAGCTTTTATTTCATGCGGCAGCGTTGACTGCATTTTTTGCAGCTCTTCGAGTGAGTGAATTGGTGGCTGTATCCAAAAATGATACCTCACACCGCGCGCTTTTGGTTTCAGATGTTGAAGTTTTCCACGAGTACATGGAAATCAGTATTAGAGTGTCCAAGACGGACCAGGGGGCTAAAGGCCATGTACTTAGGCTGTTTAGATGTGGAGACGACGAGCTGTGCCCCGTTCTTGCCATGACACAATTCACTGCGCTCAGGGGCACCGCCGGTGGTTATTTGTTTTGTCATAAGGATGGGAAGCCGTTGACAAAATTCCAGTTTTGGGCCATCACAACCAAGGCACTTGATCTCCTGGGTTTGGGTCACCTTAAGTTTGGGACCCACTCATTTAGAATTGGAGCAGCCTCGTCAGCAGCTGCTATGGGATATAAGGGTGAGGAAATAAAAGCCCTGGGCAGATGGAAGTCTGGTGCGTTTAGAGGTTACGTGCGGGCAGTTTCCTCATAACTCATCGTTATCGTTGCAGGTCGCGTAGGGCTGGCTCATAGATGGAAGGTCCTGGTCTGCGGACACAGTTATGTTTTTTGGGCAGGAAGAGAGGCCCTCAAGACTGCCTATGGCCAGCACTTGGGCCTCGCGGCAACGGCAACAGTTGAATGGAGAGGCGTAAGAGGCCTTCGGTGGGACGGTTTGCGCCCTTTATTGTTGGATGCCAGGAGTGGGCCCCCTCCTGATGTTTTGGTTATCCACCTCGGTGGTAACGATCTTGGCCTTTTGACGGGCAAAGCCCTCTTTTTGCAGGCTCGTGCGGACATTCGGAGGATTTTGTGGATATGGCCTCGGGTTCACATCGCTTGGTCTGCTATTATACCACGTCGCAGGTGGCTGGGAGGAGGCGACATGCGTAGGCTGGAAAAAGCCAGAAAGCGAGTGAACCGGGCCATGCGGGTGTTCTTGATTCAGCAGAGGGGTCATTACATTGAGCACCCGGGCATCACACGTGATGACGAACGGTTATACCGTACTGATGGTGTGCATCTGTCTGAATTGGGCAACCAGCAGTTCTTGTTCAACTTAAGGGAGGGTATCAGTAGGGTGTTGGAGGAATTGGTGGGGGATGGGGGCGAAATGGACATTTGCCCCCAATCCGTGGCGTAAATAGTTAGGGAATTCCTTCTAGTCGGTGTGCACCTAGGGCACCCCTTTAAGGGGTGACAGGCCATTAAGTTGAGCATTCACCAGTTAAAGGGTGAAGTGTAGTTAAATGGCCTCGAAATGGAGGGAGTCTGGATACAAGAGCTTTGGAACAGACTCCTCATTCGTTTCCCTTCATGGTATCTGGTTTTAATACCGGAACCCAGGTGCTTCGCCCGGAAATTGTTATTATCGGGTAGTGCTACTACCTGGGTTAGTTTTTACCAGTTCCTGACACCCTTGAGATAGATAAGAGTTAAATAGGTAACGTTAAATAAAAGTTGCCCAATTTGAATCCAAGAATTTGTTGTTGTGTCGTTATTCTTGTGTCTTTCTTCGGGGGTTGGTAGACAAATCAAGATATGCTACATCCACAGCAGCCTCCTTGTTGTTTATTCATTCAGTCGCTTCCAACTCTTTATGCCCTCATGGACCAGCCCATGCCAGAGCTCCCTGCCAGCCATCACCACCCCCAGCTCTGTCAAGGTCAAGTCAGTCACTTTAAGCATGCCATCCATCCATCTTGCCCTTGGTCAGCCCCCTCTTCCTTTTTCCTTCCATTTTCCCCAGCATCATTGTCTTCTCCAAGCTTTTCTGTCTTCTCATTATGTGGCCAAAGTACTTCATCTTTGTCTCTAATATCCTTCCCTCCAGTGAGCAGCCAGGCATAATTTCCTGGCATATGGACTGGTCTTCTTGCGGTCCAAGGCACACAACCTTACCATACTCCTTTCCCAATCTTGAACCAGTCTGTTGTTCCATGATCTGTTCTTACTCTTGCTACTTGGTTGTTATACAGATTCCTCAGGAAACAGACAAGGTGGCTTGGTATCCCCTGCCACCAAGAACTTGCCACAATTTATTATAACCCACAGTCAAATATGTTAAAATAGTCAATAAAGCAGAAATAGATGTTTTTCTGAAACTCCTTGCCTTCCTCCATTATCCAGCGGATATTGGCAATTTGGGCTCTCATTCCTCTGCCTTTTCTAAACCCAGCTTGTACATCTGCACTAAATTTTGCACCAATGAACACATAAGAAGGTTCCCAGTTTGAATATCAGTGAATCTCAAAACAGATCAAGATCTGCTGGGATACAAATGATGTTAATACAGTCAGATGATCAAGAACACAAAACATACTCAAATTACTCGAGTTTTAAACATGGAAACATCAAGTAGAAATCCATGTACACTATAAACAACAAGAAGAAAACATTATTCCTGTCCAAATTAAAACAACAATCAAAATGGAAATAACCACTGAAATAGAAAACTGGAAGGATTGTGACCTTAGGTTTTGTCCTTACTGAGACGATTCATATTGGCCTGAAAATGGATTTTGCTAGGAAGGGAGGAAACATACTGTGCAGAAATGCCATCTTCTGCCAATGGGACCACTGTGAAATCCAAGTCAGTCATAAAACTTAACAAATGCTTGAAACATTTACAACTCTCTGCAAATGTAATGGCACCTTTACCAAATACTTTTATTAAATTGCAAATTTTATGTGCCATAATGCCATGCACAATAAATTAGCAATGCCCTTATCAATCTCATGGTGGATATGAAGGCAACCCAGAAGGGAAAAAAAATCATGTTTAGCGTTAAGGATAAATAAAGTAAAAAACACTTTATTGCTTTGTGACAGAGGATTATAAAATATCTTACAATAATAGAGCACACGCCACAGTCCATAGAAGCGAAGGGATTGCCTTATAATGAAAAGAGCTAAAATTCAAAGTGGGGAAAAAGAGATCATGTCTGGAAGTATTATATAGTATTAAATCTTAGAATATTCTAGGGAGGGCATCATAAAATCTTAAAGGAAATAAAGCTTAATACTTTGGGAACTTAAGCTCCAAAAGACATGCAATTTTTGAAAGTCTGTTGATGCTTCAGCTTGGTGGATTGGACAGTTTCATGATACTTAACCAGAGTTTTCTGTCTTAATTTTGATTAGGGTCTTGGACATATAGCAAAACTATGGTTTACATAGATGACCCTTCATTGGTGTATAGGAGCTGTGCCAATGAGAAGGGATACATTGTCTGCCACATAATCTCTATTCTGCTTGCAGAGATGGAGGAAGATCCCAAAATGGACTTTTTCAGGACCAAGGGAGAGAACTGTTAGCTTTTGATCTGATGCCATCAAAGCTTCACAGATTCTCCATAGGCCAGATACTCAGGCTTTTCAGAAACAAATTTACTTCACATTTTCTGGGGTTAGGGTAAAGTGTCATTTTGAAACTGAAAAATGCAAATAAAGAAACTGGGTTATTTTTAATTGTGAGAACCCTCTCTAAGAATTTTTAGGTCTTCCAGCATTACTCTATGATTGACTTTGACTGGAAACTGGTCATAAAATCACATTGGAGGATCTAAAGCAGGCCTGTACAACCTGTAGCCCTCCAGATGTTTGGGACTCCAACACTTATCCAGTGCTCAGGAATTCTGGAAGCAGAAATCCAAAACATGGAGGGCCACAGAATGTGCAGGTCCGATCTAGAGATTCCTTAAGATGTATTCCCTCTAGAAATCTCCATATCCTCCAGTATGACAATAGAATCACAGTGGATGACCAACTGATTCCTAGAGAAAACATTTTAATCAAATCTGTAAATAATTATATCTGTAAAAGTCAAAACTGCAAATGTAGAGGGACATCTGTAATATTCTCATTGCATCTCCAAAAGGACCCATGCATCTTATAATCTTTTTAATGTTTTGTACTAGCCAGTTAGTAGGACCTCACTTGTCCCTTACTTACTTTGCTTATATCCTAGGATCTCTATATAATTTTATGTATAATATGAATGAGGAGAAAATATTTGGAAAATGGTCAAAAAACAAGGTAGTTTAGAGCATAAAGCCCCGTCAAGAAAAATTCTGAACTGAGATGCTTTACCTTTTTGAGACTTGTTCTGCACAAAATTCACATGTGGTTATTTTGTACTGAAAACAACATTTTCAACATCATTTTTGTGCAGAATATATTGTCTTTTGCGAAGCAATATCATGTATAGATATTGTGCAGAATAAAGCTTGAACTGTGTAGAGTCTGAGCAGTTTTCAAAGACTTTCACACAGTAAGAAGAAAATTGTTAAAATGATTTATAAATAAGAGTCAGAAGATTCTCCCTCAATTGAAAGGTGATCACTGGCCCAGTTAGCCGGTCTCTGTGCAGATCTTATATGTAGTAAGTTATGGTTGTGGCCCTAATTCATTCAGTATCTATGTCTCAATTCTTGTCTTTTTTTTGTGGGGGGGGGGGGTGTTACAAATAAGTCACCCTTGAGATCTCTTTTCTTGCTTAATGACATTTTGAATGAAATCTACTTGAAAAAAGTGTGTGATCAATTCCTGTAATAAGATGAATTCCTTATTTCCACTTGGAAGGACAAGAAAAGGAGGAAAAACCATGTCTCAAAAATTCTACACAATTCAGTATTGTAAAGATTAATCAGCCTTATAATGATATAATAAAGAGGAAGAAAAAAGATGGTAAGTAGATATGCATGACCTTTGCAGAATAAAAAAAAATCATATATTGGGGTTGAGTCCAGTTTCAGCTATACTTTAACCAGGTCTACTGGAATCAGTGCAATTTTATATTTGAATAACAAGTTATTATTAGGTCTCCTGGATTTCAGTTGTCTTGCTATTATGGTTATATCTGAACAGAACATAAAGGTGAAAAACCATTTTTGAAAAGATGTGTGGTTACTGCAATCCCGATTCAGAATACCTGTTAAGCAAGCTACTAGGCTACATTTTTAAAACTGAGCTTTAAAAGATGTCTGAGCTATTTTTGAAGGAATCTTTTTTACTGCTGTGCATCACCTTGGGAGCCTAGTGGAGTGAGGTAATGCATAAATGGTATACATAAATCAATATGTATCATCCTTTGTTAATTCAGGAAGTGCAATCCTAAGTCATAGATGTGCTACTTTTTGTAGATTCGGGTCAGGTGGTTCTTCTGCAGGCATAAACACCCTTCAGACAGCAGAGCACTTTTCTGCTATGTGATCTCAGTTCTGCTGACAGAATTGCTCTGCTGCAGGGACAGCCAGCAGACTCATTGTCTAGAGAAGCAAATTGACTTTCAGGTTTGTGGTTACTTTTTCCACAGCTACTCAGAGATCTATGGGAGCCAGCAGCAGTTTGGCACTGACTGAGTTCCTGTACTGTCTGGAACAGCCAGGGGCGGCTCGTCCATTACGCGAAGTAAGCGGTCTCAGAACACTTTTTTTTGCCAGGGGCG
>NW_026847771.1:10062165-10149321 GCF_025583915.1 Anolis sagrei ordinatus | reverse complement strand
CGTGGGGGGGGGGGTCGTCTGGATTCCCCCGAATTGATTTATTTAATTGGCGCAGCTCAGCTTCTGCTGCTGACCGCCATAACCGGAACCGGAACTTGTTGACATTTCAGGTTGGTGTCAATAAGGATGTTCAAAAGAAAAAGATGGTAGGATCCCGGTTCTTAGGTTTTTTGTGCAAAAAGGGGGAATTTTCTGAGGCAAAATACAGTTTCAAAGTGAAGGTATTATTTAGCTCTCTCTGTGTTTCCCACTTCCTTCCTTGTTTATGTACGTTATCATAAACATCTTCTACAGTATCTTCTACAGTCCTGGTTCTCAACCCACACATACTACAGGTATGGTGTAATTTGAATTTCAAGGGGGGCAATTCAAGAATTAACTATTGACTGATTTATTTTGCATGTTTTATGGTTCTAGGGGCCTCATCTTCAGTATACAAATATATGTTGTGACAGACACATTTTAAAAATTAAAATCAGAATGTACACAGCTGTCAGAGGGTGACAATGGAGAGGGGGAAACCCCACTGATAGAGAAGAGTGGTGAGTGCATAGAATCAACTAGACAGTGGTTCTCAACCTGGGGTCCCCAGATGTTTTTGGCCTACAACTCCCAGAAATCCCAGCCAGTTTACCAGCTGTTAGGATTTCTGGGAGTTGAAGGCCAAAAACATCTGGGGACCCCAGGTTGAAAACCACTGAACTAGACAGTGCAGGAGCCCAGTATAGAGAGGCAATTTTCATTCCAAACACCCCACTCCTCTCAATTGTAAAGCAATGCTTTTGGGTTAGTTTCTTGGGAAGGCCAAGAGCTAGAACACTGTTCCCATACTAAATATCTTGGTATTACCTTAGATCAAACACCAACTTTTAGGAAACACCGTATGAACACCAAACACAAAGTAACTGCATGCAAAAACATCCTGCAGAAACTTACTGGCAGTGCATAGGGTGCAGACCCAAAATTAATAAGAGCATCAGCCCTGGCCTTGTCTTACTGAACTACTGAGTATGCCTGCCCTGTTTGGCATAAGTCTGCCCACGTGAAGCAGGTGAATATAGCACTGAACGAAACATGCATAATAATCACAGGATGTCTCAAACCTACAACTGTTGATAGACTCTATAGCAGTGTTTCTCAACCTGGGGGTCGGGACCCCTGGAGGGGTCGTGAGTGGGTGTCAGAGGGGTCACCAAAAATTATCAGAAAACACAGTATTTTCTGTTGGTCATGGGGGTTCTGTGTGGGAAGTTTGGCTCAATTTTATCATTGGTGGGGTTCAGAATGCTCTTTGATTGTAGGTGAACTACAAATCCCAGCAACTACAACTCCCAAATGTCAAGCTATTTCCCCTTATTCCACCAGTGTTCACATTTGGGCATATTGAGTATTTGTGCCAAGTTTGGTCCAGATCCATCATTGTTTGAGTCCACAGTGCTCTCTGGATGTAGGTAAACTACAACTCCAAAACTCAATGCCCTGTTCTGTTGGTCATGGGAGTTCTGTGTGCCAAGTCTGGTTCAATTCCATCGTTGGTGGAGTTCAGAATGCTTTTTGATTGTAGGTGAACTATAAACCCTAGAACTACAACTCCAAATGACAATATCAACCCTCTCTAACACCACCAGTAGTCAAATTTGGGGTATCGGGTATTTGTGCCAAATTTGGTCCAGTGAATGAAAATACATCCTGCATATCAGATATTTACATGATGATTCATACCAATAGCAAAATGACAGTTGTGAAGTAGCAACAAAAATAATGTTATGGTTGGGGGTCACCACAACATGAGGAAGTGTATTAAGGGGTCGTGGCATTAGGAAGGTTGAGAAACACTGCTCTATAGGTTAGCTGGCATTGCCCCCCCCCCCCCCCCGATATGCAAAGGGAAGTTGCTGCAAACAGTGGGAGAAATAAGTTGAGCACTGTGAAAGCCACCCACTGTATAGCTATCAGCCGCCTCCCAGTAGACTTAAATCAAGAAAAAGCTTAATGAGAACCACCACTCCTCTTAATATTCACCGAGCAACAGGAAGAGTATCCTTCTGGGCAGCTCAACCAGGAAATCTCAACTGGATGATGATGATGATGATGATGATGATGATGATTATTATTATAGAACTTTGTCTAGTTTTCTCCCATTGTCTTAAATTTTTAGATTTCTTTCTGCCCAGAAATACATGCTGTTTTTTATGAGAATTGTGGAGCTTGGCAGGGGGAAAAAAGACAGGTTCCAAGCAGTTTTGCGTAATCTTTGTGTACCGTTGCTCTTTTCCACCCAAGAAAAGCATAATCTTACGTAATGAAAATCTTACAATAATGGTTTCATTGTACAAGGTTGCTGGGTATTTTTCTGCAGAGTATTAACTGTATTCTACAAAATTATTAGATGTGAGGTCTGGGTGGGTGGTGTGAGTTTGTTTTTTGTATTGTTTTTTGTATTGTTGTTGCATTCGAGTCATTTCCAGCTTATGGTGGCAATAAAAAACACATGCACAAACTCACACAAACTCACACCCCCCACCCAGACCTCACATCTAATAATTTTGTAGAACATAATTAATACCCTTTTTTTGGGTGGAAAAGAGCAACGGTACACAAAAATTACGCAAAACTGCTTGGAACCTGTCTTTTTTCCCCTGCCAAGCTCCACAATTCTCATAAAAAACAGCATGTATTTCTGGGCAGAAAGAAATCTAAAAATTTAAGATAATGGGAGAAAACTAGACAAAGTTCTATAATAATAATAATAATAATAATAATAATAATAAGTCCTAGACGCTTGGAAGTGTTCAACTTTTGATTTTGAGATACGAAATCCAACATATAGATCTCGTTTGCTGCGACATACTGTGTTTTTGTGTCAGTAAAATAATAATAATAATAATAATAATAATAATAATAATAATAATTTGTTTATTTATATTCCACCCTATCTCCTTGGAGGGACTCAGGGCAGATTCGAAACTTAACAGGCAAACATTCAACAACAATACATTCATAGCAACGAAATTTAGAAACCCAACATATAAACACAAATTATGACTTAAAAAATTGTTTTATTGTTTTTTTCCCACTCCCACCCTCCCCTCCTTGTACATGCAATTTATACATCAAACTACAGAAGTTTCATTTGAAATATCAGCCTCAGTCTTAATTTTTCTACTCAACATCTTAACACATTTTCTAAGTAATTCCTAACTGGTTCCCCCATCCTCTTAATTATTGTGACCTTTTCAATTTTATCTATATTATTCCATTTGCAATTTTTTATTCCCACATTGAACTTATTAACTATATAGTTATACCAATTAATCAGTGTCCATTTTGTTTTATCTTTCCAACCCCTCACTAAAACAATTAACACAAATTATGTCCTGTGTCTGATATAACAGGCTGCGTTTTTTATTTAATTTTAGTTAACACAAATTATGACTAAAATTAAATTTAAAAAACACAGCCTGTTATATCAGACATAAGACAAAATATCAAACATCGAACAGAAGCATCAATTTCCAAGTTCCTTGGGGGCAAATAAATTGATCATTGCTCAAGATATCTATTGAGCTGGTGGGGTGAACATTACATTAGTCTCTCCACCGAAGAGCTCAAAAAAGTGAGAAAGTTTTATATATTTCCAAAGCCAATGAAAAATGATCTATCTAAAAAGGACCATTGTACTATCTGCCTCCGATCCATTAGGGTGGATGCAGTCCATACCATCAATAAATAGACTGAAGGATTGGGGAGATGGATGAAAAACATTGGATGGAGGAAAGCTTGAGTAGGGATGTATTTTTGGTTACTTGGGGGGGAACAGCAAGATGTAATTGAAGCAGAGTTGAATTAAGATCTTTAGCAACTTTAAGCCCTTACTAGATTTTGTTGTCCTGTCCTCATATATATCTAATACAAAATATTGTAACACACTGTAAAATATAATGTTGGGTTGTTGTAGGTTTTTTGGGCTATATGGCCATGTTCTAGAAGCATTCTCTCCTGACATTTCACCTAGGCATCCTCCTATGTTGTGAGCCTGAAAAACCTACAACAACCCAGTGTTTCCAGCCATGAAAGCCTTTTACAACACATTAAATATATTGTTATTTTTCAAAGTAATATTTGAAAAGTTTCCTCATACTTTTTCTAATGGAAACTTTTTACTTTGGGGTCTCCTTGATATGGCATCTGATTCATCAGCACCAGTTGCTGTTTAGCACCACATCGTCAATGCTCAATCCCAAAATGAAAATTTTTCTGTGGTGCCCTCCCCCTTCCATGATGCCCTAGCAGGTCCATTTTGTTTAATGATTAATCCAATCCTGCATTGAGACTTTTTAAAGAGAAGACATGGAAGAGGAAGAGGAGTAAGGAGATAGCTTCAATGAATCTTGAGACTAGTCTCCTTAGCTTTGCCCTTATAGCCAAAATGCCAATGCTGTTTTCCAAGAGGCAATCACTCACCTTCACCAGAGATTTTAGGGTTTCAGATGACTTGATCTGTAAGAAATTCCCAATCAGAGGCAGGGGAGTGGGTCCTGGGGGAAGCCTCCCCTTGTTTGATATTTTTCTCTGAAATGATAAGAAGGCAATGCAAAATAGACAGATGACAAGAAAGAGGGTGACTGGTTCAGATAGTTCCATGATGGTGTTTGCCACTCGTTGAACTCCCTTTGGATCCCCTCTTGCTTTTTATTAATTTTGGTTAGATTCAGCCCCACCTTCTGCTTTGCATAACCATGCAAGGTAAGCACATGAAGACTGTAATGTCTAAAATTAGAGCCAATTTCATGTCTTTTTTTCTGGTTAATCAGTATTGTGAATATGTGGAGCAGAGAAGTTGTGAGTTGGCACTTAGGTCTTCCCATGAATGAACGTTTTTGGCTTGCTTGGATCATAAGCCAGGTGGAGGGAAAAGGAAAGGGTTGAAGATTGAAAGAATTGGGTGAGGGACCCAAATGTAAGTAGAATTATAAAACATTGCTCTAAAAAGAAATTGCATTTAAACCATTGTATAACCATTGTATAAGTTGAAATGGGCTCTGGTCCTTCTTTTGACTGAATTTATTCCATTTCCCCCTTAGTTGCAATGTTGACTTTTGTGGATTTGATTATTTGTGGATTCGATTTAAGATGTTCTCTTTAGGAAGCTCTAGGGACTTCATCCCACTGTGGGTAGAAAGAGGGGGGAATCAATAATAATAATAATAATAATAATAATAATAATAATAATAAGTACTAAACACTTGGGAAGTGTTTGACTTGTGATTTTGTGATACAAAAATCACATATATATCTCGTTTGCTGTGACATACTGTGATTTTGTGTCAGTAAAATAATAATAATAATAATAATAATAATATACATCCTTTTTTTGATAGCCACACTTTTGAGGTTCTGATTTGTAATAGCATTTCATAACTGTGCGGTTTTCTGGCGCTATATATTTCTACCGCTTCTGTGACTGTTCATTTGTATTTTGATTCTGTAGTCCACTTGTTGATGGATGTCCAGAATCAGCAGCATCCACCACAGTCCTTTGTATCCTGGGTGTCGACCGAGCCAGTTTAGACTTCGTTTTGGTTTGTTTCTCCATAGCGTTAATGGGTTAGGTGCTCCTAGTTCCACTCCTCAGCCGAGACCTCTCTGGCTTGGTTGGACCTGCTGGTAGTTACACCACTGCCAGTACAGCTCTCAGCATCCTTGGAGCAGTTAAGCCTCCCACCACGACAAGGTGGCACCCTAGAAGGTCTGGTGGCAGAGGACTTTTACAAGTAAAACAAGCAGTTGAAGAAGAAAAACACACCCTGGGCAGAATATGTCAAGGAAAGCCAAGAACCCGCTTTAATTGAAGTCAGTAATTGGAAACTTCTCAAAGCACTGTAGGCAAAGAATCAGTACAAGAAAACTGCACTCCAAACCAGAGCTGACAGCTGGCACAACAAAACATTGCATGGGCAGTTCCTTGACAAAACTGAAGGAAAAGTTGACAGGGAGAAGACCTGGTTATGGCTCACAAATGGAACCCTGAAGAAGGAGACAGAAGGCCTGATTCTTGCAGCCCAGGAGCAAGCCATCCGAACAAATGCAATTAAGGCCAGGATTGAGAAATCAGCTGATGACCCAAAATGCAGACTGTGCAAGGAAGCTGATGAAACCATAGACCATGTCATCAGCTGTTGCAAAAAAAATCACACAGTCAATTCCCACAAAAAAACAAACAAACCCAAACACCAGCATTTATTTTATTAACTAGAGCAGAAAACACTGAACATACCTGTTAAAAAGGACCCTTTTAACATGTTCCAATGTACAGTGTGTCCTGGTGTATATTTTGCTTAGGGTTACATTGAATGTTCGGGCATATTGTGTACTGGAACCTTTGTGCATCAGGATTTCTTGTGTGGTTTCCCATTCTGCACGGGCCCAAATAATTATCAAAGCTGTGCGTCATGGCAGGGATACAAACCCTTACTAGTTAATGTAACATTGGGCCCTTCCACACAACCCCATATTCCAGAATATCACGGCAGAAAATCCCACAATATCTGCTTTGAACTTGAATATATGTATGGCAATGTGGACTCATATAACCCAGTTCAAAGTAGATATTATGGGATTTTCTGCCTCGATATTCTGGCATATAGGGCTATGTGGAAGGTGCCTTGCCATCATAAAGTCTCACATCACACTCTTTGTTGGAGGATCTTGGTTGTTATTTCTTATGAGCAATAATTGTTTCAGTTACAGATTACTTCCAAACATTGGTGCATTTCAGTACATGCTGGTGGCATAGTATAATACGTATGTGCATACACAGGGGCAAAACTATGACAAGTGAGGCAGAAATGAGTCAGAGCACTTCCTCCTGTCTTGAGTAGTTTGTGTTTGGAAACAATCATGCTGAATGTAGTGGCTGAGTGAAAGGGAAACTCACAATGCCCTTGGCTAATGGTGCGTATCCCAAACAGTCCCAGCTCACCCCCAGGAAGATTTTGAGGCACTCAACTTCTTTGTGAGATCTTCTGGTTGAATGTTGTTCATTCGTTCAGTCGTCTCCGACTCTTCGTGACCTCATGGACCAGCCTACGCCAGAGCTCCCTGTCGGCCGTTACCACCCCCAGCTCCCTCAAGGTCAGTCCAGTCACTTCAAGGATGCCATCCATCCATCTTGCCCTTGGTCGGCCCCTCTTCCTTTTGCCTTCCACTTTCCACAGCATAATTGTCTTCTCTAGGTTTTCCTGTCTCCTCATGATGTGGCCAAAGTACTTCAACTTTGTCTCTAGTATCTTTCCCTCCAGTGAGCAGTCGGGCTTTATTTCCTGGAGGATGGACAGGTTGGATCTTCTCGCAGTCCAAGGCACTCTCAGCACTTTCCTCCAACACCACAGCTCAAAAGCATCCATCTTCCTTCGCTCAGCCTTCCCTAAGGTCCAGCTCTCACATCCGTAGGTGACTACAGGGAAGACCATGGCTTTGACTAGGCGGATCTTTGTTGCCAGTCTGATGTCTCTACTCTTTACTATTTTATCGAGACTGGACATTGCTCTCCTCCCAAGAAGGAAGCGTCTTCTGATTTCCTGGCCACAGTCTGCATCTGCAGTCATCTTTGCACCTAGAAATACAAAGTCTGTCACGGCCTCCACGGTTTCTCCCTCTATTTTCCAGTTGTCAATCATTCTTGTTGCCATAATCTTGGTTTTTTTGAAGTTTAGCTGCAACCCGGCTTTTGCGCTTTCTTCTTTCACCTTGATTAGAAGGCTCCTCAGCTCCTCCTCGCTTTCGGCCATCAGAGTGGTGTCATCTGCATATCTGAGGTTGTTAATGTTTCTTCCAGCCATTTTCACCCCAGCTTTGCATTCATCCAGCCCCGCACATCGCATGATGTGTTCTGCATACAAGTTAAAAAGGTTGGGTGAGAGGATGCAGCCTTGCCGTACGCCTTTCCCAATCTTGAACCAGTCTGTTGTTCCGTGGTCAGTTCTGACTGTTGCTACTTGGTCCTTGTACAGATTCCTCAGGAGAGAGACAAGGTGGCTTGGTATGCCCATTCCACCAAGAACTTGCCACAATTTATTATGATCCACACAGTCAAAGGCTTTAGAATAGTCAATGAAGCAGAAGTAGATGTTTTTCTGAAACTCCCTGCCTTTCTCCATTATCCAGCGGATATTGGCAATCTGGTCTCTCGTTCCTCTGCCTTTTCTAAAACCAGCTTGAACATCTGGCAACTCTCACTCCATGTATTGCTGGAGTCTTCCTTGCAGGATCTTGAGCATTACCTTACTGGCATGAGAAATAAGGGCACAAAAGTTTGAGCATTCTTTAGCCTTTCACTTTTTTGGTATGGGGATATAAATGGATTTTTTCCAATCTGATGGCCATTATTGTGTTTTCCATATTTGCTGGCAAATGGCATGCATCACCTTGACAGCATCATCTTTCAAGATTTTAAACAGTTCAGCTGGGATCCCGTCGTCTCCTGCTGCCTTGTTGTTAGAAATGCTTCTTAAGGCCCATTCAACCTCACTCCTCAGGATGTCTGGTTCTAATTCATTCACCACACCGTCAAAACTATCCTCAATATTATTATCCTTCCTATACAGATCTTCTGTATAGTCTCGCCACCTTCTCTTGATCTCTTCAGCTTCTGTTATGTCCCTGCCATCTTTGTTTCTTATCATGCCAATTTTTGCCTGAAATTTACCTCCAATGTTTCTAATTTTCTGGAAGAGGTCTCTTGTTCTTCCTATTCTGTTGTCTTCTTCCACTTCCATGCATTGCTTATTTAAAAATAGTTCCTTATCTCTTCTGGCTAACCTCTGGAATTGCGCATTTAACTGGGCATATCTCCCCTTATCCCTGTTTCCTTTTGCTTTCCTCATTTCTTGGGCTACTTCCAGTGTCTCAGCAGACAACCATTTTGCCTTCTTGGTTTTCTTTTTCTTTGGGACGTACTTTGTTGCCGCCTCCTGAACAATGTCTCGGACTTCTGTCCATAGTTCTTCTGGGACTCTGTTTACTAAATCTAGTCCTTCAAATCTGTTCTTCACTTCCACTGTATATTCGCTAGGAATGTTAGTGAGATCATATCTAACTGGTCTGTGTATTTTCCCTGATCTCTTTAGTTTTATTCTAAATTGGCAATAAGAAGTTCGTGATCTGAGCTACAGTCAGCCCCAGGTCTTGTTTTCACCGACTGGATGGATGTCCGCCACCTTTGGCTGCAAAGGATGTAGTCAATCTGATTTCGGTGTTGACCGTCTGGCGAGGTCCATGTATAAAGCCGTCTTTTAGGTTGTTGGAAGAGAGTATTCGTTATACACAGCGAGTTTTCCTGGCAAAATTCTATCAGCCTGCGTCCCACTTCATTTTGTTCTCCCAGACCATGCTTGCCTGTGATCCCAGTTGTCATTTGACTTCCCACCTTGGCATTCCAGTCTCCTGTAATGAAAATAATGTCTCTTTTTGGTGTATTATCCAGTAGGTCCTGCAGATCCTCATAGAACTGATCTACTTCTGCTTCTCAGCAGCTGTGGTTGGGGCATATATTTGGATCACTGTAATGTTGAAAGGCTTTCCTTGCACTCGAATTGAGATCATTCTGTCATTTTTTGGGTTGTATCCAAGCACCGCTTTAGCGAATTTCTTATTAATTATGAAGGCTACTCCATTTCTTCGATGTTCCTCTTGTCCGCAGTAGTAGATCTGGTCATCTGATGTGAAGTGGCCCATTCCAGTCCATTTCAGTTCGCTGACCCCCAGAATGTCTATCTTTAGTCTTGACATCTCACCAATAACAACATCAAATTTGCCCTGGCTCATAGATCTTACATTCCAGGTTCCTATGGTGTGTTGATCTTTAGAGCATCGGATTCGTCGTTCACCTCCAGTACCGTCGGCCGCTAGCCTTCCTTTCGGCTTTGAGCTAGCTGCGTCATCACATCTGGGGCTAGTTGAACTTATCCTCTGCTCCTCCCCAGTAGCATTTTGGCCATCTTCCGACCTGGGAGTCCCATCTTTCAATGGCATACCGACATATCTCTGGTTGTACTGGTCCATTTAGTTTTCTTGGCAAGGATACTGGAGTGGTTTGCCATTGCCTTCCCCAGGGATCACGCTTGGTCTGACCTCTCTGCCACAACCGTCCCGTCTTGGGTGTCCCTTCACGGTTTCGCTCATGACATCATTGAGGTGCTCAAGCTCCAGCACCCCGACAAGGCGGTGATCCTTTGCTGGAGTCTGGTTGAATACGTTGTGAATACTTATTCTAGCTCACCCTACTGCTCATTGGGTGCTTCTGGTATTATAGTCAGGCCTTCATATTTGTTGTTTTTACATATTTTATTACTCTCAGATTTGATTAATATGTTCTCTCTAAAACATATAGTTAACTGTGAGTCACACTGGAGGACCTAGAGATGCCTAGATAGAAAACCTGTTTAGTCATTTGTCGATCCTCCACTGGAAGCTGACCATGGAGTTAGGCTGGAGGACCTAGAGACTCTCAAAGGGGCAATCTCTTAGGTTAAAAAAACCCACAGATTTGTTATTCACAATATTCCCGATCTCATTATGGATCTTGTGTCCTAAACCCTGTGACAGGGAGTGGTCAACCCTCCTGTTTAAGGAGCTCCACTGGCTGCCGTTTATTTTCTGGTCCCAATTTAAGGTGCAGGTGCTTACCCTAAACGGTTTGGGACCTGCCTACCTGCGTGACCGCATCTCTGTGTACGAATCCACACTATCTCTTCAATCATCTGGAGAGGCCCTGCTTGTGCTCCCACCTCTATCGCAAGTGCAATTGGTGGGGACGAGGGAGAGGGCCTTCTCGGTGGTGGCCCCTCAACTCGGGAACTCACTCCCCAAGGACATCAGACAACTCTGGAAGTCTTTAGGAGGAGCCTGAAAACATGTTTGTTCTAGTGTGCCTTCCCAGAATAAGGAAACTCCCAGCATTATGTCCCTAAACACACTTTATCAGTGATCTAGGATTGTCTGCACGCTCTATTCATCTTCAAAATTCCTATCCTAGTTATATGTCGCCTGGTCACACACAGCATTATTTTTAAAATTTTAATTCTTACATTTGGCCCAGCCATAGGTTTTTAAACATCGCTTAGTTAAATTTGTAATTTAATTGTATGTACTCAGTTCTTGTGGGTTTTTTCGGGCTATATGGCCATGTTCTAGAGGCATTTCTCCTGACGTTTCGCCTGCATCTATGGCAAGCATCCTCAGAGGTGAAGTCTGCTGGAACTGGGAAAAAATTCACACCTAGCCCAACTTACAAAAGCCCTTTGTCTCACCCTGGTCATTCCACAGATATATAAACCCCCTTTTTCCCAGTTCCAGCAGACCTCACCTCTGAGGATGCTTGCCATAGATGCAGGCGAAACGTCAGGAGAAATGCCTCTAGAACATGGCCATATAGCCCGAAAAAACCCACAAGAACTGAGTGATTCCAGCCATGAAAGCCTTCGACAGTTTATTTATTGTTTTGTATTACTGTTGCTATTGTTTTTATTGTTGTATTGTGGGCTCGGCCTCATGTAAGCCGCACCGAGTCCCTTGGAGAGATGGTAGAGAGGTACAAATAAAGTATTATTATTATTATTATTATTATTATTATTAAAATGAGGGGTCTGCTTTGTTGATCTAGATGTCCAGCTCTGTTTGAGGGATCAACAGTAGTCCTTAGAGCAAAGTAGCCTTATGATAAACCTGAAGCAAAACACAAAAACAAAACAAAAGCAAATGAACAAATGCTCAATGCATTGCTGTTATATTTCAAGGTGACCCCAAGGCTTAAACACTTCATAGGTATAGAGGCAAAACTAGAGAAAACAGCATCACAGCCTTTGGACTCAAGGCAGATGTCACAGTATACAGTTAATCATGAGGTTCTTGACTCTCAGCGGGGGTTATCAAGAAGCCTACATTCTAACAAGCCCTGATCTGTGGATGAAGTGCAGAGACCAATTTATTTAAAAGAAACTATGTCTGAGCTAGAAAACAGAATGTGGGGTCTCCACTGAGGAGCTGTGGTATTCAGCATATATAAGAGAGTGACGGCTGTAGACCATGCATCCTTTGCCTCAGCGTGGGATGATGGAGAGCTGGTAGAAAGGTGGAATGGTGGCAAAGCCACTCTCCTGAGGACTGGTGTTAATATCTTCAGGGGGTACAAGAGACTTCAGCTGGAAACTCTGCAGGATGGTGGTGAAGAAGAGGAAAAGCTCCATGCGGGCCAAGGCTTCACCAAGACAAATCCGTTTCCCTGCAAACAAAAAAGGAGACTGTTGTTGAAGGCTTTCATGGCTGGCATCACTGGGTTGTTGTAGGTTTTTCGGGCTGTATAGCCATGTTCTAGAAGTATTCTCTCCAGACATTTCACCTGCATCTATGGCAGGCATCAGAGGTAGCTCTACCTAGTTCCAACAGACAAGAGTTCTTTCTCCCACCCTTCACTTTCAACAGATATATAAACCCAATTTTCCTGGTTTCCAACAGACCACAATGCCTCTGAGGATGCCTGCCAAAGATGCAGGCAAAACATCAGGAGAGAATGTATCTAGAACATGGCCATACAGCCCAAAAAACCTACAACAACCCAAAAAAGGAGACTCATCAGGAGAGAAGGGCATAATTGTCTTAGATATTCTATATACTTTACCATTCGTTAGGCATGACCAGAAAAGACATTGAGATCAATAGATACAGAGCAAAGTGAGGTCATGGGATTGAGATGGGATTGCTGGTCTTGAGAGAAATTATATAGAATATCTAAGACGATTATGCCCTTCCCTCCTGATGAGTCTCCTTCTTCTTACAAAGAAGTCTATTGTAAAATCTAGAGTTCATATTTAATATTAGGATAAACTGAACTTATGGGAATCCTAGTATCAAGTTACAGATTTGGAAAGAATCTTCAGACTCTTTACCATTTGTTAAGCATGACCAGAAAAGTCATTGAGATCAATAGACACAGAGCAAAGTGAGGTCATGGGCAAAACCTGCTTGAGATGGGATTGCTGGTCTTGAGAGTTTGAAGATTCTTTCCAAATCTGTAACTTGTTCAGTTTATCCTAATATTAAATATGAACTCTAGATTTTACAACAGACTTCTTTGTGAGACCATCATATTAGAGATGAGAAAATATTGGAAAAATAATTTAAGTGTATGGAAGAACTGTACCCGAGGAGAATGGGACAAAGGCGTCATTCTTCTTGAAACGCCCATTCTCATCCAGGAAATTCTCTGGGTAGAAAGCAAAGGGTCTTTTAAACATTTTGGGGTCATGAAGGACACTGCTGAGAACAGGATAGATTTCTGTCCCCTGTAGAAAAAAAAGAAACAGGGTTTTAGTGGGACATTCAAAGTTACAGGAATGGCACCAGGAGGTTCTAGAGCCGCATGTGGTCCACCATCCATCCATTGGTGGCCCATATGTTTCATTTAAATATTCAGCATAAAGATACTGAACCGATTGAGACTATCTGTACCTAGATCCATGCACCATTTTGTTTTCCTGATAGGAAAAATTAAATCTGTTTCCACCAAGAGCAGATTAGCAAATAGGTAAAGTAGAACATCCCATAAATACTGCTCATTGCTTCATGACACAATTTCTGGGACCTTCCTCTTTCTTTCTTGCAGTCACAATCCTTTATCCTTTAGAAGTGACATAGCTTACATCTTCCGTACAACTATGTGATCCAGATTTGGGAGACAAGTTTGAACTCCCCCCCCCCCCCCGGCCAAATACCCCAAAAGCTGTTTTGAATATCAAAAATAAGGAGAACTATCCTACTCGACAGTGTTAAATGCCTTTTTGGATATAGTATTTGACGTATATAAGAATAGCCACCAGAACATCCCACATTAAATGTCCATAGCAAATTTCAGGCTGTAGGAAGACATGCTGCATATKGGGGGGGGGGGGGGGATATTCCATAAAAATGGATCACCATTTCAAAACAACATATTCCTTATTCACTTTATTTATACCCCATCTTTTTTCCTGACCCATTTTGTTTAAGGTGGGCTAAGTACACCCATATTGCTAGGGGTTACCTGCAATCCCTTCATCCTGTACCTTAGGGATGAGGTATCCTCTGAATTCAGTGTCACAGATAACCCGGTGAGCCAAATCCATGGGAATGAGATCACTGCATCTCTGTATTTCATGGATGACGGCATCCATGTATGGCATCTGGCTCCGGTCTTCGATGTTTGGGACACGATTGTGGCCAATCACTCGATCAATTTCTTCATGCACTTTTGCTGTCAAAAATATTCATTAAGTTAATCTTCAGAGTAAACATTCTGAAAGGGAGTTGAGTTTCTAATGTCAATATAAGCAAATGGAACAACCATAGATGCAGGCAAAACGTCAGGAAAGAATGCCTCTAGAACATGGTCATATAGCCCGAAAAAACCTACAACAATGGGACAACCCTTTGAATACCAATTTTAGGAGGTATTGTGAAAGTGTATGTGTATGTCTTCTGTTGTATTCCTTGGGATGTTTCTAGTTGCTTTTCCCATACCAACCCATCCATACCTTGAACTTCAGGATGTTTCATCAGAAACAGAAACCCATATCTCAGGGTGGAGCTGACTGTCTCTGTACCAGCAAAGAAGAGGTTCAGGGTCGTGAGTAATAAGTTCCTGTCATTGAATTCACTGGATGCCTTGTCTTTTTCCTGAAAACAGGATAGAGCAAAACACTCTAGTAAGGACAATTGGGAAAACACAACCAAGTTGCATGTTTCTTTCTTCATCATAAGAATCCTAGCATTTTAGAGTTGGATGTCATCCCAGTGGCCACCTGGTCCACCCATATGCAACTGAATGTCTAAAAGATGCCCAATACAACCACTTTTTAAAGACTTCCAAAACTGAAGTATCTATCACTCTTCCAGACAGTTAATTTTACTGTTGGAAAGCTCTTATAGTGAAGACGTTCTTCCTGACATTGTGGTAGAATAATATATTTTAGGTTAGTAACATTTCACTTTGTACAGTAAAAAGGAGCCTCCGGTGGTGTAGTGGGTTAAACCCCTGTGCTAGCAGGACTGAAGACCAACAGGTCTCAGGTTCAAATCCGGGGAGAGGCGGATGAGCTCCTTCTATTAGCTCCAGCTCCTCATGCGGGCACATGAGAGAAGCCTCCCACAAGGATGACTAAACATCAAATCATCTGGGAGACCTCTGGGCAATGTCCTTGCAGACAGCCAATTCTCTCACACCAGAAGTGACTTGCAGTTTCCCTGACACGACAAAAACAACAACAACAACAAAAAATTTGTACAGTGGGGAGCCTCCCACAGGATAGTAAAACACCAAAACATCTGGATGTCCCCTGGGCAATATCTTTGCAGACGGCCAATTCTCTCACACCAAAAGTGGCTTGCAGTTTCTCAAGTCGCTCCTGACACGAAACCCCCCCCCCCACAACTTCATATATGAAATGCAAACTAGGGAATAAGTTCCAGATAATGCGAAACAACAAGTCATTGTTATTTTTTAATTACTTATTTCTCTTTGGCACCTCTTATTTTATTAAGAATAGGATGATAATACACTGCACAGTCACATTGATCTACCCAACAGTGTAAGTGCACATTGATCTACCCAATAGTATAAATGCATTAGACAAATGCCATAGTCTCCTATCTTTTTAAATACACAGCTACAGGTCAGTCTTATAGCTCCAGACAAGGTCAGGAAGTTTGGTGTCCTATGATTCCTATAAGATGAAACATCATAACCAAGGGTCGGGAAGAGGAAAAGAATTGTAATCTGGAGGACACCAGGTTGCCTGGAGTTGGCCGATCATCAATTCATGACCCACCAAATTACCTTCTCCATCTGGGCAAGGAAGCAATCGATGAAATCCCGTGGGTAGTTGGGATCAAAGGTGTCTTTATTCTTCTTCACTTTCTTAACAATGAAGCTTATCATATCTTCCAGGATATCATAGATTTTAGTGTGGGGTCCAGGGAAATACTTCAGAAGGTTTTCATACATGTCATAAAGCTGCATGAGAAGATAAAAGATGTCCAGTTGATCATTTGCCAGATTACTCCCTGGCATCATAGAATCATAGAGTTGGAAGAGACCTAATGGGCCATCCAGTCCAACCCCCTGCCAAGAAGCAGGAAAATTGCATTCAAAGCACCCCCAACAGATAGCCACCCAGCCTCTGTTTAAAAGCCTCCAAAGAAGGAGCCTCCACCACACTCCGGGGCAGAGAGTTCCACTGCTGAACAGCTCTCACAGTCAGGAAGTTCTTCCTAATGTTCACATGTTCAGTAGAGTTTTCCTAGTTTTGCCCAGGGGAATTTCTAGCTGGATGTCCCATTTTGTTTAAGGTGGGCTAATTACACCCAGAAAAATCTTTGGGCAGCATCCTGTTACTGACTTGTGTGCATGGAGGGATACCCCAGGAGGGATATTGGTGGTTACCTGAGACCAGGATGTGCTTAGCTCTCGGAAGCTGTTGTTCATCATCTCCATAAGGGCCTGGAATTCCTTATCTTCATAGTCAAAGCGGTCCCCAAAGACAATGGAGCATATGACATTGGAGACAGCCCGACTGAGGAAGTAAGTCGGATCAAAGGGCTTCTCTGAAATACAAGACAGAGGGACAGGAAGAAGCGGGGTCTCATCACTTCACTGAAGATATTTCTTATACCCTGCAGATGTTTCAGATAGATGGGAATTTTAGCTCAGAACATCTGGAAAGTTGTATTGTCGAAGGCTTTCATGGCCGGAATCATTGGGTTGTTGTAGGTTTTTTTCACTCACTTCACTCACTACCTCTGAGGATGCTTGCCATAGATGCGGGCGAAACGTCAGGAGGAATGCCTCTAGAACATGGCCATATAGCCCGAAAAAACCTACAGCAACCCATCTAGAAAGTTGTCATCAGGATGGGGACAGTTGGCTTAGACCAGTGGTTCTCAACGTGGGGTCCCCAGATGTTTTTGGCCATCAACTCCCAGAAATCCTAATAGCTGGGATTTCTGCGAGTTATAGGCCAAAACACCTGGGGACCCACAGGCTGAGAACCACTGGGTTACACAATACCTTGCAGGATGTGTGAAAAATGGAATGATTGCCAACTCTCCCCTTTCTAGTGACAGTATCACCTGTTACAAGGTTACAAAGTTCCTTTGCAGGGGAGATTATTTTTCTTCTCCCCACTTTCCCACACATTTAGAAAGAAGGAAACATTCCATTTTTCCTTTCATTTATTCTCCCTAATTTTTTTCAGTATTCCTTCCCCATCCATCCCACATTTGGGCATCATGCCCTAAACCGCAATTTCTTCCATTGCTTCTGTTATCTATCTGGAACTTAAACCTTCCTCAATCTGATGCCTTCCAGATATATGGAAGTCATGTCAGTTCTTGTCTAACATGTCGGAAAATATATTAAAATGTTTATCTGCATAAAAACATTGGCTTGACTTCATGATTGCAGTTATGAATACATAACCTAAAGTTACACCTTCCTAAATAATTTGCATGCATGATCTCTATGTATTTGACACTGTGGGGAAGTCACCTGATCCTGACATCCTGGGCAGCAGCCACTGCAAGTGATGAGATTCTATTCTCCTATCTATTCAGGTACAATAATTTTTTTGAATATTTTTATTGATGTTTTATCAAAATAAAAAAGAAATAGAAGAAAGTATTTCCTTTACAATGAAAGTTGGGGAACATTTTGGTTTATAGAAAGTAGGAAATAGAAGGGGGGGGAGAGAGAGAAGAAAATAAAAATAAAAATATTTGTTGACTTCCTTCTTGCTTTTGATGATCATCTGGTTTATTTATAGATAGAATTATACTATTGTTTTTCTGCTTCCCCTCCGTTTTCTCCCCCCCCCCCTTAAAATTGATTCTCTTCAACAAATGAGATCTATTTTCCTCTGTTTAAAATAGTCTTTTACCAGGTACCAATTAATATCTTTCTTAGGAAAGCCTTGGTTGGAAGAGAGCCAATAGGTAAGTCTGTCCATATTCATAATCTCAAGTACTTTGCTCAACCAGTCCTCTTTTTTGGTATATCTTTTAGTCTCCAGTTCCTTGCATAGACTATTCTAGCTGCAGTTACCAAAAAGTTAACCAGAATATCTTTATTTTTGTCTTTCTCTATGTCTAGCATGCCTAATAAAAATATTCCTATTCTCTTCGAATTTTTATTTTTAAGATCTTTTGTATGGCATTATTTATAATTTTCCAAAACTGCTGTGCTTTTGGACAAGACCACCAAGTATGAAAAAAAGTTCTGACCTGTTGATCGCATTTCCAACACTTGTTGGATGCATTTTTGTAACATTTAGAAATTTTATATGGTCTGATATACCATCTATATAGCATTTTAAACCAATTTTCTTTCAGATCGTAAGAATAGGTATATTTAAGTCTTTGATTTCAGGTTTTTCCCCATTGTTTTAAATCAATTTGGTGGCCAATGTTTTGAGCCCATTTGACCATATATTCTTTTATCGGTCCTTTTTCTGTTGTCCACTCAATATTTTTTTTTGTATATTTTGGTAATCAACTTATTTTCTGCCTTCATTATCTTATCCCAGAAACCATTCTTATCTGCAAAGCCTAACTCTTTGTCTTTCTTGAAGAGTTCTTGAAGTGTCCAGGTGCAACAAATTGATTCACTCCCCTTCCATGAGCTATCTCTGGTACAAGGAGCCTTTGAAACAGGTACTCTATTCCTGACTATTTCACAAGAGATCACTTGTGGAAAGAGGTTAAGAATAACATCCCACTGAGTCCCGATCAATAGGAAGACAGAGCCCTGCCACTCACAGTGGCTGCTGCCTGGTAAGTCAGGGCTGGAGTGTTGGGCCAAAAGACATTATTTAGTCTTGTGGCCCTTATTTTACAGTTGCTTTTACAACATGCCTCACTGGTATATGAGGTCAGCACAGCATAGTAAAGGTAAAGGTTGTCCCCTGACATTAAGTCCAGTCATGTCTGACTCTGGGGTGTGGTGCTCATCTCCATTTCTAAGCCGAAGAGCCGCCTGTCCGTAGACACCTCCAAGATCATGTGGCCAGCATGACTGCATGGTGCTCCGTTACCTTCCCGCCAGAGCGGTACCTATTGATCTACTCACATTTTCATGTTTTCGAACTGCTAGGTTGGCAGAAGCTAGGGCTGACAGTGCTTACGCCGCTCCCCGGATTCAAACCTGCGACCTTTCGGTCAACAAGTTTAGCAGCTCAGTGCTTTAACCCACTGCGCCACCGGGGGCTCCTGTATGAGTCATTGCTCACCATTATATCCTCCAGGACCCCAGTATCTCCTCTATTTGGAGATTCTAAATGATTTATATCCTCCAGGACCCCAGTATCTCCTCTATTTGGAGATTCTAAATGATTTAAAACATGGGGAGTCTTTTTTGGGGGTAGCATGAGTAATGTAGCTTGGTCAGGGTACCATTCTGGCATCTAAATCATTAGAAGTTTGTCTTTCCTCTAGTTTTCACTCTAGTAGCATGAGTAATGTAGCTAGATCAGGATACCAAAGTCATTGTAGCTATGTAATCATAGCTACATTTCCCAGTGAAGTATCTCATCCATAGTATTAACCAGAAAATTCACAGAAAATGTTATTGTTTATTGTCTTGTTTGATTTTAATTGCTTGTATTGTTGTTGTTGTTATTGCTTGTACTGTTGTATTCTGGGCTCGGCCTCGTAACCAGTCCCCTTTGGGGAAATGGTGGCAGGGTATAAATAAAGTTTATTATTATTATTATTATTATTATTATTATTATATTATTATTATCTCTATTATCTTTATTATCGTGGGTACTTACTTACTTAGGCGATCCCTCGTTGGCCGAGTAGGATAGTCTTCCAGGTTCAGAATTCTTGTGAGTCTGTAGGTGGCTGTGGAGCCCTATTCTTGCTCTGCATCTTCTTCCGCAGTGAGGGCATTGGTTTCCAGGTGGAAGGCGGTCTCGGCCGGGGTTGGCTTGATGCGCCTTCCTCTTGGCACGTTTCTCTTTTTCACCCTCCACTCGTGCCTCCTCAAATTCTGCAGCACTGCTGGTCACAGCTGACCTCCATTATATACTACAATACTTTGGTATCCTGCCCTAACTACATTACTCATGCTACTAGAGCAAAACTAGAGGAAGGGCAAACTTCTAATGATTTAGATGCCAGAATGGAAAATGACATGGCTGATATTTTTTTTATGACATGCTTTGACACTCTTGTTGAGAATGACAGGTTGTATTGCTATTTATCACATCTCAAATCACCCTTAGTCTTCCTGAATTCCTCCAGCAGGAATTGGGCCTCCTCCTGGATTCGCTCATGAATGGATTTTTTCCCCATTCCAAAATCCCTCAAGACGGTGAGAGAAAATCGCCGTAGTTGCTTCCAACGCTCTCCATTGGCAAAGACCACCCCTGCGGGAAACAGAAAAGATATGAAGCAGCCAACAGGAAGTAGCAGAAAATGGGAATCATGATAGCAAAGCTAATAGGAATGGCTCACCATGTCCTTCAAAGGTCCGTTCCAGGGTAAAGTGGGTGGCCCTTCCACTGAATTCTTCTGCCTTGTCTATCAGGGCTTCTTTCACGGCATCATGTCCACACAAGACCACAATCGGGCGTGGTCCAAAATAAACAGTGAACACGGGGCCATATGTTTCACTCAGCTGTGTGGGAGAATAACCTGTTATGTAGGGACAGTCTGTTACAAGATCAAGAGATCTTTTGTAATGGTGACCTTTTGATGGGGTTCTGTCCCATAGCTCAAGTGTGCAAAAACGAATGAGTCCTACAGCATAATGATAGTTCTTTCACACTTGAGCAATGGGACAGAACCACATCAAAAGATCACCGTTACAAAAGATCTGCTGATCTCAAAGGAAAGGCTCTGGCATAAACCAGTACAGGTGGTCCCAGTGCTAATCGGCACACTGGGTGCCGTGCCAAAAGATCTCAGCCAGCATTTGGAAACAATACACATTGCTAAAATCACGATCTGCCAACTGCAAAGGCCACCTTACTTGGATCTGTGTGCATCATTCAAAAATATATCACACAGTCCTAAACCCTTGGGAAGTGTTCTGCTTTGATTTTGTGATACGAAATCTAGCATAAATCTCTTGTTTGCTCAGTTTTCTATGTGCCGAGGAGGGAGTCTCTCCTTTGGTGTCAGCCAGTGATTGAGGTTCTGGGTTTTAACCTGCCACTTTTGGATTCTCATTTGCTGAGGTGACTTGGAAGGCGCTGAACAGACTGCGCTCTGGCAACACAAGATGCAGAGCAAACCTTAAGAAATGGGGCTACAAAGTGGAATCCATGACATGCGAGTGTGGAGAAGAGCAAACCACTGACCACCTACTACAATGCAACCTGAGCCCTGCCACATGCACAATGGAGGACCTTCTTGCAGCAACACCAGAGGCACTCCAAGTGGCCAGCTACTGGTCAAAGACATTTAATAGACTACCAAGCCTGCAAACTTTGTGTTTGTTTGTTTGTTTTTAATGCAATACAACTGTTTTGGTTCGCTCCTGACATGATAAATAAATTAATACTGTCAGTGAGGTAGGAGATTCACCCTTTGACTAATAATAATAATAATAATAATAATAATAATAATAATAATGTCAAATTACTCTGGGACTTCTGAATTCAGACTGACAGAGTTTTGGAGCACAATACTCCAGACCTCACAATTATGTTAAAAAACAAAGTATGGATTGTCGATGTTGCAATCCCAGGTGACAGCAGGATTGAAGAGAAACAACTGGAAAAGCTGACACGATATGAGGATTTAAAGATCAAGCTGCAAAGACTCTGGCACAAGCCAGTCAAGGTGGTCCCAGTGGTGATCGGCACACTGGGTGCAGTGCCTAAAGACCTTGGCCTGCACTTAAACACAATCGGCGCTGACAAAATTACCATCTGCCAGCTGCAAAAGGCCACCTTACTGGGATCTGCATGCATTATTTGCCGATACATCACACAGTCCTAGACACTTGGGAAATGTCCGAAGTGTGATCCAATACAACAGCCAGCAGAGTGTCTGCTGTGGACTCATCTTGTTGTGTTTCAGATTATAATAATTCTTACCCTGCTCCCCTCATGGCTAAATAATTCCATAGTACAGGCTTTTCTGTTTTTTTTTTTTAAAGTAAACACATTAGATTTGGCCAGAGCAAACCATTGTCTGCACTAAAATCCACATCCAGGTATTTTTCTCAGTTCAAGGAGAAAGAGACCCAAGTTTGGTCACACCTCAGATAAATGAAGTGTTTGACAAAAAAACTAATAACTTTCTACAGTCTTCTTATCCTGTTCAAGATCCACTGACAGAACAGTCTAAAAAACTGTCAGTGTGTATCCAAACAAATCAAAGTCAGCTTGAAATTATGCAGGTAATTACAAGTGCCTGCTGTCCTTTAAGATGGGTGTTGCCTAGACAGTCCACAAGCAAGCAGAAGGACCATGGGCTGGTGGAGGGAGATGTTTTAGTTGGAGGAAACTCTAGGAAAAGATCACCAAAATCAGACACAGAAAAAAAATAGATTCATGATTATTTGGGAGGAATTGCAGGGAAACGGAAGAGTCTCCTGAGGTTTTTGCAAGAGAAGAAATGGGAGAAGGGTCAGGAGACAGCAGAACCTTGAATAAATCTTGATAGCCTCCTTAGATTTGCCACCATCCCCAACTTGCTCATACTGTGTTTCCAAGGGATACTCACCCTGAGAAGAGATTTTAAGGTTTCTGATGACTTGATCTGTAGGAAATTCCCAATCACAGGCAAGGGAGTGGGTCCTGGAGGAAGTCTCCCCTTGTTTGATAGTTTCCTCTTAAATGATACAATGGCAAGGCAAGACAGGTAGATGACAAGGAAAAGAATGACTGCTCCGGATAGATCCATTATGGAATTTGCACTCCTTATGCTCCTTTACCCAGAATGGGTCCACTCCATGTATTTAATACAGCCTGGATTGGGCCCCACCTTCTGCCTTACATAACTAAATTACATGTACATGTGGGATGTTTATCTGTAGAACCAGAGTCAACATTAATAATTTATTTCCTAGTTAATCATTTTTATTATCACAGAGGGCATGTAGATTTTCAGAGAGGGCATGTAGATTTGTCTTCCTGCAGGGAAAAAAACCTGCTTAGCTTTCTTGAACCCTTGCAATAAAATCATGTCTGGCAATTGAGATCACCAGCACCAACAGCCAGAGGGAATGGCACTCCTTGAATATATAAGTAGAAGTGGAAATTGTCCTAACCACTGGATAGTAACGGTAAAGGTTTCACTGTGACATTAAGTCTAGTCATGTCTGACTCTAGTGGGTAGTGTTCATCTCCATTTCTAAGCCAAAGAGCCAGCGTTGTCTATAGACTCCTTCTAGATCATGTGGCTGGCATAACTGCATTGTAAAAATGCAATAAATTTATTTGAACGGTGGACACCCTGATTAATTGCACATGCTTATGCTCAGAATGATTTTGTTGTTGTTGGCGGTGGTGGTGGTACACCAACAAAGCATTCATGTATTGTCACCATGTCTTTCTATGCACAGCATTTCAATGTACTGTCAAAGGTTTTCATGGCTGGAATCACTGGGTTGTTGTAGGTTTTTCGGGCTATATGGCCGTGTTCTAGAAGCATTCTCTCCTGACATTTTGCCTGCATCCATGGCAAGCATCCTCAGAGGTTGTGAAGTCTGGGACAAAACATCAGGATAGAATGCTTCTAGAACATGGCCACATAACCAAAAAAACCTACAACAACCTACAGCATTTCATTTTGATTCATTCCAACATAGATGTCCAGCAGATGAAGAGATACTTCAAGTGAAGCTCAACTGTCAATAGTGAAACCCACAGACGAGATGCAAACCCACATCTTTTGGAAACCAGGAATCCATGACCAACAGATGTATAATTTTTGAATGCTTTATAGCATTTGATAAAGATATCAAATAATTGCTTGCATACAGAATTGTAACTGATGATGTTGAAAAACTAGGGACCCCATAAGAAAATAAATAAAAGACTTTATTATTAATTGCTTTCCTTTCAAACAGTGTTTCTCAAATTCTGCTCTTCTGGATGTTTTGGACTTCAGCTCTCACAATTCCTAAGATTTGGTAAGCTGGCTGCGATTTCTGGGAACTGAAGTCCAAAACACTTGCAGGAGTACAGTTTGAAGAACACTGCTTTAGAAGATCCTTTAGATTGCTCTTGTAGTTCTGGATTGTGCCTTTGACAAGAAAATGAATGTGGAAACAGATACCAATAGTCATGGAGTAAGTAGGAGAGAAGAACAGAGAAGTAAATAATGAGAATGTAACCTATTAACAGGTACATTATGAACTATAGTAGCCTAGAATTCACTTTAATGATAACAATCATGCGCATGGAAGAGCTTTTAATATGGTAATATGCCCCCAATTTTTATTATTGGCTGTGAACACTCATACTGGCATGCAAAGAATTTAGTCATGATGTAATGTGATGCAAATGCAAATAGCGATGACTGTTCTATTCCTTCTCATAAGGAAATGTATAGATTTCTAGCTGCTGTTAGGTTGGGATTGTACTAGCCTTGGGAAATATCCCTTTGCTCATTCCTTCTGTGCAGGGAGTTGGATCTCCACTCTGATGTATATTTCATTGGGCTGAGCTGGCTGGGCCAAAAAACCACAGGTGATATTCAGCATGAAAAGGGGCAGTTTTCCTAAAGTTTGCGATCTATCAGAAAAATTATAGCAGAGATAGTAATAAAATGAGAAAATGTCAAAAATATAGGGATAGATTGGTACCAAAAAGGCCCTATAAAATTTGAACGTCTCTCTCTCCATCTGTGTGTGTGTGTGTGTGTGTGTGTGTGTGTGTGTATGCTTGTCTGTCTGTACCACAAAGGCTATTGCTAGATGAAGAGACTGTCTGTGATGTCACTGGACTGGCTGTTGCTAGATCAAGTGGACCTCCATAATATCACTGGAAAAGAAAACTAACATGCATTTGAGGGGAAGGGAGGAAGGAAGGAACCAGGAAGAGAGCCTTGGAAACATGACTAAATTGGCCCTCTCAGAGCAGGAGATGGGAGGAAGGAAGGGGAAGAGAGGAAGGATAGAAAGGGAAAAAAGAAAAAAAAGAAAATAAAAGGAAGGGGAAGGGGAAGGAAGGAAGGAAAAGGAAAAGGAGAGAAGGAAGGAACAGAAATAAAAGTGGAAGAGGTATGAAGAGAGGGAAGGAAAGAAAGCTACAGAAGAAGTGAAAGCAAAGGGGCAGCAGGGTCTTTGACACGTGCGAATACAAGGTATATACTAATATAGATAGATAGATAGATAGATAGATAGATAGATAGATAGATAGACAGTTAGACAGACAGACAGACAGACAGACAGACAGACAGATAGACAGACAGACAGAAATGGGGGGATTCTAGAATTGGAGTTGAGTTAGAGTTGCACTGGTTAATTGGAGTTGCACTGGAGAACACATGTTTGGGCATTTGTAGGTCCTCCAATGGATAGTTTCTCTCAGATTAAAAATGTGTGTTATTCACAATGTTCCCACTTTCACAGGAGTCCTGCGCCCCTCACCCCTGTGAAAATGAAACATCTACAGGCTGCGTTTGAGGCATTAGCAGTGGTCCTTACTGTAAAGGACCTGCTATCCCATGAAAAAGGGGGTCCAAAGCAAATGCTCAAGGTATTGTTTGTATGTTTTATATTTCAAGATGTACACATTCCTTAGGTACAGAAATTAAAAACAGAGAAGATAGGATCACAGGCTTTTAGACTCAAAGTATATGTCTTAGTCCACAACGAATCATAAACTTCACTCTTTTCATGCGGCAAAAAATAGAATATGGGGGTTTGACTGAGGAGTTGTGGGATTCAGCCTCTGTAAGAATTGTAACCTACACAGGCAGCACAGGAACCAGCTGGAAGCTAGACAGTGGCCACAAAGATCCACTGACAGCAGATCAATCTAATTTAATGAATATATTGTTGTTACATTTTATATCTCAAGATTTACCCCATTCTTTTGGTACAGAGATCAATATAGAGAAGAGAACATGACAGTCTTTCAGGCTCAAAGCATATGTCTTGGTCTGAAGTGAATCACAAGTTTCCTCCTTCTCTACATAGAGTATTCAGCAGAAAACAGATTATGGGGTCTCCACTAAAGAGCTGTGGGATTCAGCAAGTGTAAGAGATCAATGGCTGTAGACAATGTGACCTTTGGGTCAGCGTGGGATGATGGAGAGCTTATAGATGGGTGGGATAGTGATCAAGCCACTTTCCAGAGGAGTGAGGTCAATGTCTTCAGGGGGGATAATGGGCTTCAGGAGGAAGTTCTGCAGGATGGTGGTGAAGAAGAGGAAGAGCTCCATGCGAGCCAAGGATTCACCAAGACAGATCCGCTTCCCTGCAAGCAAAAAAAGACAGAATCATCAGGAGGAAAGGACATAAACAGCTTATTTTCGGATTTCTTCTGCTATATAGTAAAAACCTAAGGGCTGGCTCTATGGACTTTCTTTCATGACTAGCAATTGCACCTCAAGCAAGTTTTTGCTCATGTCTTCACTTTTTTTTCTGGGTCTTTTCTGGCCATGCCTACCTGTCCAAAGATTCTTTGCAAATTCATAACTCATGATACTGGGATTTAATACTACATTAAACTCTAGATTTTATAACTTCTGTAATTAGTACCACATTGTGGTTGCCTTCAAGCAGCACCCCCTAAAAACTTCTCAGTGGATGATTAGGTATTAGAAAACTCTAGAAAAACAATTTTGTGTTCAGTAACCCTGGTGAGATAAATCCTGAATTTTTGAAATCTTCACAATTTTGAGTTTTTTCTCCACAATTTTTTTCCTGCATAAACAATTTCTGGGGGAAAATATCTCTGCTGGAAACAATTATTTTCTGGAGAGAAAAATGCTTTTTTTTTGCCAAATATGTTTTCATCTGCACTATTTTCTGTGCCAGGAACTACTACGGAAAATACTGTTTACTGTATGAAAACATGTGAAAAGTAGTATAGAGAAGTCCTAAACTGCAATTAGTATTTAAAAACTGCACAATTGTTAAAGATTTAATTTTTAAATTGGAAAGAAAAAACCCTTCAATTATTTGTTTCTTTCTTTAAGAAAGAAATTAGCAAATAATTACATCTCAGTTATTGATACCGTCAGTGAAAGCTGGGAAGACTCGAGAATGCTTAGAAACTACTTAGAAACAGTATAAATACTCAAGCTACAAAAATAACAATGGAAAGATCTTCATAATATAAAACCTTTGGTTCGGCTGTGTGCAGTAGGTGAGTACTACAGGAAGATAGGCTGCTTTTTGTGAGAGATCAAGGACACTCATGATCATAGGAATAGGAGCTCCTGGCATCACAGTGGGTTAAACCCCTGTGCTGGCAGGACTGAAGACCAACAGGTCGCAGGTTCAAACCTGGGGAGAGCGCTGATGAGCTCCCTCTATCAGCTCCAGCTCCCCATGCGGGGACATGAGAGAAGCCTCCCACAAGGATGTTAAAACATCACAACATCTGGGTGTTCCCTGGGCAACATCCTTACAGACAGCCAATTCTCTCACACTAGAAGCGACTTGCAGTTTCTCAAGTCACTTCTGACATGACCAAAAAAATAAATAAATTAAAATTATAGGAATAAAAGCCAGGCATGTGGGGCAACACCAAACAGGTTGGACTTCTACTTCTCCTTTGCAAAATGTGGGAAAGGACTGTACCTGAGGAAAATGGGACAAAGGCGTCATTCTTCTTGAAACGCCCATTCTCATCCAGGAAATTCTCTGGGTCGAAAGCAAAGGGTCTTTTAAACATTTTTGGGTCATGAAGGACACTGCTGAGAACAGGGTAGATTTCTGTCCCCTGCAGAAAATATAAATAGGGTTGTGGTGGGAAATTCAAAGGTTCAGGAATGGCATCAGGTCATTTTAGAGCACAGCCTGGTCTGTCACCCATTGGTTGCCATGAATACTATTTAAACGTTCAGTGTAACCAACCAACAACATTTACCTTCTCTTTCTTGCAATCACAGTCCTTTGTACTTTAGTGGTGACATAGCTTGTGAGTTCAGTACAACTTATGTGATCCAGATTTAGTAGACAAGATTGAACTCTGAAACATGTCTTACCAGAAAGAGCATCATTCTGGGCAGCTAAATAAGGAAATCTCAATTGGATGGTCCCCCACGAGGGTCTAACTCCAGGGGAAAACCAAGAGTGGTCAACTTGGAAGTCCCTGAACAGACTTGGAGTGGGCAGATCAAAAGACAACCTGGCAAAATTGAACCATCTAAAAGAATCCTCCACCTTGTGTGACTGTGGAGTAGAACAAACAGGTCCACTCCTGTATTCTTGTCCACAATGCCCTGCTTCATGTACAGAGAAGGAATTGTTTAAAGCTACAGACAATGCGGTTGCTGTTGCTCAGTTTTGGTCAAAAATTATTTAGCCACGTGCTCCTTCTAATTATATCAGTTTTATACTTATGTATGCAATGTTTTTGAGATGAAATAAATAAATCATTGGCTCAGCAGGCAGGATGGCTAATGTTGAGATCCAGGACATGTGTGTAGTTGCAAACTTTGTTATCAGCTGAAACCAATAAATAACCTTTTGTTATCCCAAAATGTCTGCACCCTACAGCACTGGAGAAATTACACTGTCTAGCCGGTATCGCACCACCTGACATCCACCGGGAAGTGGCAGCCAATAGTGAAAGGACCAAGGCAGAGACATCTCCAGCTCATCCCCTGTTTGGGTATCAGTCAGCACGTCAACGACTTAAATCCAGACATAGTTTTCTAAGATCTACAGAGGCACTCGCTGGAACACCTCAGCAAGTGAGAGTCCAAAAGTGGCACGCTCAAACCCAGAACCTCAACCAATGGCTGATACCAAATGAGAGACTCCCCGCTGGGCACACAGAGGACTGGGCGACTTGGAAGGTGCTGAACAGACTGCGCTCTTGCACCACGAAATGCAGAGCCAACCTTCAGAAATGGGGCTATGAAGTGGAATCCTCGACATGTGAGTGCGGAGAGGAGCAAACCACAGACCACCTGCTGCAATGCAACCTGAGCCCTGCCACATGCACAATTGAGGACCTTTTTGCAGCAACACCAGAAGCACTCCAAGTGGCCAGATACTGGTCAAAGGACATTTAATCAACTACCAAACTCACACATTTTGTATTTTCTCTGTTTGTTTGCTATGTTCTGTTAGAAATGTAATATAATTGACTGACACGAGAAATAAATCCCAAACTGTTCTCTGTGTATCATGTGCTTCATTGTGAATGGTGCCTACAATGCTCACACAACATCCAGAACTAGACAATGTCCATAGGCATTTCCAAATATACTTAGGATGGCTTTGGGGGAAATGAAGCACTGAATAAAAATATAGCAGCATTTCGGAACAACATATCACTAGGGGTTACTTGCAATCCTTACTGCTTATACCTTAGGGATGAGGTATCCTCTGAATTCAGTGTCACGGATAACCCTGTGGGCCAAATCCATGGGAACGAGATCACTGCATCTCTGTATTTCGTGGATGACAGCATCCATGTATGGCATCTGGCTCCGGTCTTCAATGTTTGGGACACGATTGTTGCCAATCACTTTATCAATTTCTTCATGCATTTTTGCTGTCAAAAATATAGTAGCTGTGAATTAATCTCCAGATTAAGAATTCTGAATGGGAGTTCAGTTTCTAATGTCTATATAACCAAATGGAACATCTGTTTTCAGAGATAGCCAACCTCTGAATACCAGTTTTGGGAAGAATCCTGAAATTTTATGTGAGGGCCTTTGCCCTAAAGGTTGAGGGGATAGTCAACTAGTTTTCCCCTTGTCATTGCCCACCATTCCATACCTTGAACCTCAGGATGTTTCATTAGATACAGAAACCCATATCTTATGGTGGAGCTGACTGTCTCTGTTCCAGCGACAAACAGGTTCTGGATAGTGAGCTCTAAGTTCCTTTCATTAAATTCACTTGCTGGCTTGTTTTTTTCCTGAAATAGGAAAGAACAAATTCATTGTGAGAACACTCCAGGAAGGCCCTTGATAGCAAGACTGGGAAAGTGTATTCTGTTTTGAGGGTGAAAGGAGACTGGACAAGTTACATATTTCCTTCCCAGTCACTCAAATCCTAGAATTCAGAGCTGGAAGGTATCCTAACATCCATCTAGCCCACCAACCCTTTACTACAGAAGAATATGCAACTAAAGCATATTTAAAAGATGCCAATCCAACCACTTTTTAAAGACTTTTTAAAGCAGAAGAATCTACCACTCTTCCAGGTAGCCTGTTCTACTGTGGAATAGTTCTTATGGGGAAGAAGTTCTTCCTAATGTTTTGATAGAATCTCTTTAAGATGAGAACCAGAATGTAGTTCCATTTCATTTTGTACTTGAAATGCAAACTAGGAATGATATTGGCTGTTAGCAGCAGTTCCAGACATTGCAAAATGACCAGTCTTGATTAAAACTATTGCCATTTTCTCTTTGCATAAAATATTATGGATATGATCATAATGCATTTTCATTTCCTGGCCTAATGTTCCTTATCAAAGACACATCCAGCAGTATAAATGGCAGGGTTTTGAGAAATGTACTGGGATCATCTTCTATCTTGATCAATATGAAACCACTGGTGGCCTCAGAGCGAGATAGGAATCTTGATGCCTTACAAGTGTTTTGAACTAAAACTCCTAAACTCATAGACATGTATCAGGGAGCAGAAAAGAATTGTAATTTGGATGACATCAAGATGCCTGGAGTTAGAAGATCTTCAAATCATTATAACTTTATTACAGTCCAGAGACCCAAGCTGCTCAATGACAAAAGATACACAACTGCAAACGGACCAACAAACCAATAAGAGCAATTAAACACAGGACGACATGGAATGCAGGATGACACAAACATGGGCAAGAACACTACAAAAGATACAAGTCAAGTTTCAGCCTGAGTCCAACACAGGAAGTTGTCTTATCTTGTCTTAACCTGGTTACCTCAGAGAGAAACTTGTCAACAGCCAAGGTCACATGGGAGAAACTTGTCACCTAGTAAAAACTTTAAATGGAATTGGCTTGAATTACTGGGTAAGTTTCTCAGTAGTGGTTTAATAACGTGTAGCCAAGCCTGCTTATAAAATCTGCAGGACAATAAGGTGTGATACATACATTCAACATCCTGGTTATTAGACAGGCAAAGTCTTGCCCATGGGACTCCTGCAAATCTACCTCACAGCACTTCAATTAGGAACACATTGCGCCCTGCCTTAGAGAATATGCAGTGATATTTGGCCACAGTCAAGTTAATAATAATAATAAAACTTTATTTATACCCCGCTACCATCTCCCAAGGGACTCGGTGCGGCTTACATGAGGCCGAGCCCACAATACATCAATACAAGCAATAAGCAATTACAATGCGAAGCAAAATACAAATATTAATACAAAGCAATTAAAATAAATCTCCTACACAAATAGTTCATAAGATAATTTGCTTCTTGGAGAGGCCTAGCATAGTGTATATTCAGGGCACTTGGGGAACAAGAAACACATGAGCGAGAATGCAGCTCACAGAAAGCAATGTCCCATAGTCTTTGTTTAATGGATTTAAGTGCCATGTCAAAACCCAGATTAGATAAAAAGGATGAAGAAATATCAATAGAAGAGACTTTTTAAAGAGTTAAGCTTGAATCAGTTGCTAGTGTAATAATTCTGGGCTGATGATGAATCAGACCTGAGCCCAGTCTGAAAACACTGATCAATATTTAAGGGCCCACCATCGAGCTCTTGTTGACAGGGGAATTTCCCCGGATTCTTCACGTCCTTTATGAAACACCCAAATACCTTTTCCATCTGGGTGAGGAAGCAATCGATGAAGTCCCGTTGGAAGTCAGAGTCAAAGTTCTCTCTGTTCATCTTCACTTTCTTGGCAACAAAGAGCCTCAAATTTTCCAGGCTATCATAGACTTTGGCGGGGGGTCCTAGGAAATACTTCAGAAAGCTCTCGTACATGTCGTATAACTACATGAGAAGACAAAACATGCCAATTTGAAGATCTGCCATATTACTCCCTGGCATCAGTAGTGTTTTCCTAGTTTTGCCCAGGAGAATTTCTATGTGAGCTAAGTACAATCAGAAACTTCTTTAGGTGGCATTCTGTTTCAGACTTCTGTCCATGGAAGTGCCACATCTCATGCTCAAATCCCTTTTTGTATGGCAGGCAGAAAGCTATTTCCTTGCTTTAGTGCTTCACTCACTAAATTCCCGCTGTCTGCTCCTGGGAAAGACTAATGTGCATTTGGAATTGCACTGTCTTCTCCTTTCAAGTAAACTAATGCTTCTCCATTATCTGAATCCCACTTCCCATTAATAAGGGACGGCTGCAAGAATCCCTATCCAGGATTTTCCAGCTCTGTTTTTTAAATGAATATCTCATTGTGTCTCAACCAATTCAACATAGATGGGCAGCCTCAAAGATGAAGTTTCTGGAGTATAACAACTATTTTCCAAGTAGGTACTACACAATGAAAAAAAAACATTTTTTTAAAAAGAGATATTTTTTTCAAATTTTGTTACATAGTGTTATCTATGGCTTCGATTTAAAATATTATCTTTAGGAATCTCTAGGTCCTCCAGTGTGACTCTAGCATACCAGATCCATATGATATTTATGTGTATTTGACTGATTGATCAATGTATCTGTACTAGAAGACCTAAAGATTCCAAGACAGGCATCTCTCAGGTACCCCAACCCAGAGAATGTGAAGGACTGATGTATTTAGGAGTTCTGAAGTTCTTGGCTGCATATAAGAAAAAGGCAAATAAAATAAAGATTGCAGATACATTTATTTATGTATGAGAGAACAGCATATATACAGCACAAAGAATTCATTATATGCATACATAAACATTAAAAACATTTGTCTCAATATTAAAATACACTGTTTAAAACCATCTTGATCATCTGCGTCTAATCTAATTGGCCTGGTAAGTCATCGCTGCTTTATTGCACTGTCCCAAAAGCTTGGTTCCACAGCCAAGTTTTTACCATCCTTCAGAAGGACAGGAGGGAGGGGACCGATCTGATCTCAGCAGAAAGGGAGTCCCATAGCTGGGGGGCAATCACTGAGAAGGCCCTGTCTCTTGTCCCCACCAATTGCTCCTGTGACAATGGCAGGACAGAGAGCTGGGCCTCCCCGGAGGATCTTAATTTCTGCAATGGTTCATAGAGTGAGATGCGTTCAGAACTGTGCCCAGTAGCAAACTGGCAGCCAGTGGAGCTGGCCTGACATAGTTGTATGCTGCCTGTATGCCACCCAAGTTATTGACCTGGCTGCCTCTCGTTGGACTATTTGAAGCTTCTGAGCAGTCTTCAACGACAACCCCATGTAGAGTGCATTGCAGTAGTCTATCCTGGTTGTAACAAGAGCATGGACCACCGTGGCCAAATCTGGCTTCCCAAGGTACGGGCACAACTGGTGCACAAGTTTTAACTGCGCGAAAGCTCCCCTGGCCACCGCTGCAACCTGAGATTTCAGGCTCAGTGATGAGTCCAGGAGAACTCCTGAGCTGCGAACCTGTGCCTTCAAGGGGAGTGTAACCCCATCCAGCATTTGACCAATCAATCAAATACATGAAAAGAACATACAAGTCTTCTATGCTAGTATCATGGCTAGCTGAACATTTCTGAGGTGGAAATATTTCCTTTAGATCAGTGGTTCTCAACCTGTGAGTCCCCAGGTATTTTGGCCTACAACTCCCAGAAATCCTAGCCAGTTTACCAGCTGTTAGGATTTGTGGGAGTTGGGGGCCAAAAACATCTGGGGACCCCAGGTTGAAAACCATTGCTTTAGATACTACAGATGGCATCAAGATCCTCCTTCATTGATGTAATAGTCAGAAGAAGAGGTATGGGTTACCTGAGCCCAGCTTGAGCTTGACTCCCGGAACAAAGTGTTGATCATCTCCATGAGGGACCGGAATTCCTTGTCCTCATAGTCAAAGCGATCCCCAAAAACAATGGAGCAAATGATGTTGGAGACAGCCTGGCTGAGGAAGTAGGTGGGGTCAAAGGGCTTCTCTGAAGTACAAGGACAGAGAGAAAAGAAGGGTTTCCTAGAAAAAGTCTCAAACAACTTGATGTTTGAAATGAATGTGCCTTGTAGTCCAATATATCTGGAAGGTTGACATCAGGATAAGGAAAGTTGGGCTAGACCAGTGGTTCTCAACCTGGGGTCCACAGATGTTTTTGGTCTTCAACTCCCAGAAATCCTAACAGCAGGTAAACTGGCTGGGATTTCTGGGAGTTGTAGACCAGAAACATCTGGGGACCCCAGGTTGAGAACCACTGGGCTAGACAATATCTTGCAAGACACGTGGAAACATGGAATGGTTGTCATGGGTTTCAATTCCAGCCCCTTCCCTAGTGGCGATAGTTTCACCAGTATCTAAGGGTGCATCCACACTGGCACTAAATTCAAGTTCCAAGCCATCTCAAGGTCAGGTCGACCATGAAATGTACATCCTCGATGAGAGCTGCAGTGTACTTCCAGATGGAAAGAACATATTAAAAAATCTCACTAGAAATTCCAGAGTAAGCCACAAAATCCACTGCAACTAATAATCAGTGTATATTCCATTCAGAACAGAAACCCAAGACCAAAATCTGTTTCATTTAGTCTGCCTGTTCTTTTTTCAAAATTCCTTCCCAGCATCCACCCCAAATTTGGACATCGCCTTCAAAAATGATTTGTATGCACTAGGCCTGTGCGGTTTCGTTCGTTAATTCGTTAATTCGTTAATAATTCGTTATTTTTGGCATTTCCGAAGCGATATCAAAACACATTTTCAAACCCGGAAGGGTTTAAAAATATCGAACCGGCAGCCCCCATAGATTTAACGAGCTTCCGCTCGTTTCGTTAATGGGATGGAGGCTGCTGGTGGGAGCCAATCCGGCGCTCCCAAGCAGTGCACCGTGGCTGTTTGTTTTTGATTGGCCGGCGAGCCCTTTCAAAGCGGCTCCGCGCGGCCGTAGCTCATTGCTGCAGAGGGCGAGGGAGAGAGAAGAGGTCCGGGAGGGTTTGCATTGGGTTGGCTTGGCTTGGCTAGCAACTGGATTGGATTCATTCCTTGCTTGGATTCATTCCTTGCTGCTGTGAGTGCTGCTTATATTCCTTGCTTGGATTCATTACTTCCTTCGGTTTTTGTGAATTTGTTTCTTAATTTTTTGGTTAATTTTCCATTTTAAAATATTTTTTAATATTATTTTTTAATATTATTTTTAATATTATTTTAATATTATTCTTAAAAAATATTCTAAAAAAGAAAAGACTCTTCTGTTGGTGTGTGCTCTCATTTGCTGTCTCTGCCTGTGTTTGGTCCACATTTGGGCCATTTTTTGGTTAATTTTCCATTTTAAAATATTTTTAATATTATTTTTAATATTATTTTTTAATATTATTTTAATATTATTCTTAAAAAATATTCTAAAAAAGAAAAGACTCTTCTGTTGGTGTGTGCTCTCATTTGCTGTCTCGTGCCTGTGTTTGGTCCACATTTGGGCCATTTTTTGGTTAATTTTCCATTTTAAAATATTTTTAATATTATTTTTTAATATTATTTTTTATATTATTTTAATATTATTCTTAAAAAATATTCTAAAAAAGAAAAGACTCTTCTGTTTGTGTGTGCTCTCATTTGCTGTCTCCTGCCTGTGTTTGGTCCACATTTGGGCCATTTTTTGGTTAATTTTCCATTTTAAAATATTTTTTAATATTATTTTTTAATATTATTTTTAATATTATTTTAATATTATTCTTAAAAAATATTCTAAAAAAGAAAAGACTCTTCTGTTGGTGTGTGCTCTCATTTGCTGTCTCCTGCCTGTGTTTGGTCCACATTTGGGCCATTTTTTGGTTAATTTTCCATTTTAAAATATTTTTTAATATTATTTTAATATTATTTTTTAATATTATTTTAATATTATTCTTAAAAAATATTCTAAAAAAGAAAAGACTCTTCTGTTGGTGTGTGCTCTCATTTGCTGTCTCCTGCCTGTGTTTGGTCCACATTTGGGCCATTTTTTGGTTAATTTTCCATTTTAAAATATTTTTTAATATTATTTAAATATTATTTTTTAATATTATTTTAAAATATTCTAAAAATTCGTTAATATTTACGAAATTTCGTAAATACCAAAACTTTTTTGGGGGAAAGTTTTGTAATTATTTTAAATATCGAAACAAAAAAACACCCCAATTACAAATCGATTTTAGAAACAAATTTTTTCTTGATCAAACAGGCCTAGTATGCACCGTCCCTATGTATTCAACAGTGTGGGGAATATGTACAGATAGTAAAGTCAAAGCATTTGGCAGCAGCCACTGCAAGCTATAGGGTTCTCTTCTCTTAACTATTAATGTTGTGATGGAGTCTTCAAGTAGTGATACTACTGGGAGTATCAGGAAGGGAAGAAAGACTACTCGTGAGCCTGACTCCGATGAGGAGCAAAAGAGAAAGCGGATCAGGGAAATACTTATGGAATCCAGTGATGATGAATCATTTGAGGGCTTAGCAGGGAATAATGGGTCTGAGACTGAGGAGAGTGGCATGGCAAGTTCAGAGGGTGGAGAAATGGACTGGACTAAAGTTTTGGCTCTGTGTAAAACCTGGACTGGATTATCGTGTTTGTTGCCTTCTCCCTCTTCGACCCGGATTGGATTCACGACGACTACGCCACGTTTGGACTGACTTCGGTAGACGACTCCGGCCTTTCTGTTCGACCCTTCATGCTCACTGATGTCCTGCTGTGGATTGGAGTGCTTTTTTCTTGCTGATTGTATAGGTTTAAGTTTAAACCGGATTATATTCTTATTTAATCCAGGTTATTTTCCAGGCCCTGTTTTTTTGGGTTAATTGTGGGTAATACTGTGTTTCACACTGAAGAATAAGTGTTTTGAGTCTTTTTGGTTTGTTTTCGAACTCTGTTGGTTGTGAACTAATAAACTTTATTGTTACTAAATACTGGTCTGGTGCTTTAAGGGATCTGTCTTGCAACAATTAAGGTGATGCAGACTGATATTTTCACTCTTCTTTAATGAGCTATTGAAAGGGTTAACAGAACTTAGAAATGTTGAAATGTTGAAATGCAAACCTAAAGAGGGGTTTGTCCCTCTCCTCTGGCCTGCAGAAGACCAAAAGTCAAGAGGAGATAATGTATCTAGAAGACACAAGATGCTCTATTGTCAAGTACGCCCAGGGAGTACCCAGGGTGGGTTAACACCCAAAATGCTTATCTGTAACAATAATGTGTGTGTTTACATAGTTTGTAGAGGGTTATCAGTTAAAGACACTGAAGTGGCAAAATATGAGAAAAACATGTTTTTGAATGGTTGATCCGATAAGAGGGGTGTGTGCCCATGACACAGTGAAAAGACATGTATATAAGGAGACTGAAAGATCCAAATGTCAGAGACAGCTCTCTTTGAAGACACTGGTCTGTCTTGGCTGTTTCTCCCTGTGTGGCCACACTTGAAATAAAGAGATTTTTGCTTCACTTACGGAGACTGCTTGCCTTCTGTCGCCAGCCTTGGGGTGCCTAACTAAAGGGGTACCCTTCACTATCACCCAATCGATTTCTATGGCTGAGTAAAGATTTGATGCTTGGCTTTCCACTGACTTACAATATCATAACTACAGTAATTCACATTTATTGTTTTTGCATTATTGCAGTAATTGAAATCCTTCTGTTAGAATTGCTGTTGTAACTTGCCCCACTTTAATAGGACAGGGCTCTATGCGTCCTTGCTCATCACTCAACTCACCCTTAGTCTTCCTGAATTCCTCCAGCAGGAACTGGGCCTCTTCTTGGATCCGCTCCTCAATTGATTTTTTCCCCATTCCGAAATCCCTCAGGACGCCAAGGGAGAATCGCCGTAGTTGCTTCCAACGCTCTCCTTCGGAAAAGACCACCCCTGCAAGAAAAAGGAAAGAAATGAAGAGGCCCATGAGAAGCAGCAGAAAATGGGGACCATGATAGCAAAGCTGATAGGAATAGCTTACCATGTCCTTCAAAGGACCGTTCCAGGGTAGGGTTGGTGGCCCTTCCACTGAATTCATCTGCCTTGTCTACCAGAGCCTCCTTCACGGCATCATGTCCACACAAGACCACAATGGGCTTTGTTCCAAAATAGACAGTGAACACGGGGCCATATCTTTCACTCAGCTGTGTGGGAATATATTATGTAAGGACAATCTTGTTAGGAGGTCGGCAGATATTTTGTAATGGTGTTCTTTGAAATGGTTCTGTCCAATAACTCAAGATCTCTTGTAATGACAGTCTTTCAAATTGTTATATCTGGGGGGCTCAATTGTGCAAGAACAAGCAGGCTCTGAGTCTTCCAGCAGAAGGGGACAGAGTGGAAGAGGTCTCTCTAGTTTATGATTAAATCATTCCAGAGGCTTCCCTGATTCATTTAAAAGGCTTTATGTTTGAACAGAGCAGGGGTCAAATGGTGTCCCTTAAATCTCTTGGTGCAAGGCATTGCCATCATTAAAATCCTCCCCAGGTATTTTTTCCCCATTTAAAGTGGAAGAAACCTAAGTCCAAGCACACATCAATGAACAAATCTATAACAAAGATGCTCCTTTCCCTATATGTGTATGTTTGTGTGCCTGCCTAGACCTACTTAAATATTTATTTATTTCCATCATTTCTACCCCATCCTTCTCAACACCCCAAAGAGGGACTTAGGACAGCTTATATTTGGCACAATTTGATGCTATTAAATATAACAAAGCAATATAGCAACAATTAAAACAATAAATAGAACATTAATTAAAACAATAAAGCAATATTAACCGCTGTATCACCATTCCAGTCAAATTCCATATCCAAAGCGCTATTTATGCCTGCTGTCCAAATGCCAGAACCATGACTCCAATTTCTTCGTAAAAGACAGGAGGGATGAAGCTGATCTTACCTCGTTGGGAAGCAAGTTCCGCAGGTGGGGGGCTACAGCCGAGAAGGCCCTGTCTCTCATCTCCACCAGATGTATTTGCGATGCTGGCGGGAGAGAGAGCAGGGTCTCCCTGGATGATCTTAAACTGCAAGGCAGGAGGTAGAGGGAGATGTGTTCAGACAAGTAAGCTGGGCCAGAACCGTAGAGCTTAAAGGTCAAAACCAGCACTTTGAATTGTGTTCGGAAGTGCATCGGCAGCCCGTGGAGCTGACACAACAAGGGGGTGGTGTGCTCCCTGTACGTTGCTCCAGTTTGTAATATGACTGCAGCCCATTGGATCAGTTGAAGTTTCCGAACAGTCTTCAAAGGCAGCCCCACGTAGACTAGAAGCCCAAGAAAACACTCTCATGAACATTAAAACAAATTGGCTTGTTATCGATCCTGGATAAAGAAGATTGTTGCATCTGCATACTGTCGTTTCAAATGGATTTAGACTATACAGTCTACAAGCAAACAAAAGGATCATGGGAAGGAGAGGTGGTGCATGAAGATATCTCACTTGGAAGAAGGTCTGGAAAATCCCCCAAAATTAGAGAAAAACTCATGATTACTTGGAAGGAATTGCAAGGAAACAAGGATTCCTGCAAGATCTATTGCAAAGGAAGGGTTGGAAGAGGTTTCAGGAGGCAGCCAGCACTTTGCAAATGTTGATTCCTCCTCAGATTTACCTCTATCCCAAATATGCCCCATTATGTTTCCAATTGACAGTCACTCACCTTGAGTAGAGATTTTAAGATTTCTGATGACTTGATCTGTAGGAAATTCCCAATCAGAGGCAAAGGAGTGGGTCCTGGAGGAAGCCTCCCATTGTTCGATAATTTCCTCTTATATGATACAATGGCAAGGCAAGATAGGTAGAAGACAAGGAAAAGGGTGACTGCTCCGAATAGCTCCATGATGGAGTTTGCACACCTTATGCTCCTTTACCCAGAATGTGTCCGTGTATTTAATTTGGCCTGGATTGGGCCCCGCCTTCTTTCTTACATAACTATGTTACACTCACATGTGTGATGATTAATCAAGATTAATAATTTATTTCCTTGTTAATCGTTTTTATCATCACAGAGGATATGTAGAATTTTACATTTCTTGAACCCTTGTAAGAAAATCATGCCTGGTAATTGAGATGACTAAGTAACAACAAAACAATACAAATTGAGAGGGAAGAACAATGCTGTCTATGTACAAGTCAAAATATGTATGTATTTAGCGGTATTGCTTCTAGATGACTTGATGGATCTGGACCAAACTTGGTATGCAGACCCATTGTGACCCAACTTGAAAAACTGGTAGGATTTTGGAAGGACTGGATGATGGGAGTTGTATTGAAATCACATCCAGAGAGTCTTTGAATCCCACCAATAATGGATCTGGACTAAATCTGGCACATATACCCATGTTTACCAACTCAAAATATTGGCAAGGTTCAGAGCCCACCCACATATGGAGAGCAGTATGAATCTCACAAATGATGGATCTGGATCAAAAATGGTACAAATACCATTACAAATGGAAGTGGAAATTTCTCCAACCATTGTATAGAGTTGTAAAAATGTAACAAATTTATTTAAAAGGAGGACACTGGCTAAATGTACTATGGTGAATATTTCATGCAGCATGCATATGGCCAAAAGTAGGTGTCAGATACGAAATAGTTTTTTGTTGGTACAGTAACAAAATATTTCTGTATGGTCACCATGTCTTTCCATGTTCAGCTAACAGCTTTAAGGATTGTTGAATTATGCTATCATAGATGCCCGGCAGATGAAGATAAACTTTGAGTGAAGATCACAGCTTTTGTAAACTGTGTGGACTTTGGATCACAAAAATGGAATCTAGAACATATGTGTTCCATCTTCAGCACTATGTTCACCCCGACCCATAAACAGGAATATAATTTTAATGCTTTATAGCAAATCAAAGAAGACAATATAGGTATATTAAATAATTATAATTGTTTATATGCAGACTGATATATACACATTACTTGACTCTATACATACTTAAGCAATCCCTTGTTGTCCGAGTAAGATTGTCCTCGAAGTGCGATGGTAACTCCTTGGGTTAGTAGGCATCTTGTGGCCAAATCTGGCAGCAATTTGTCCAGTGGTTTTTGAGTTATGTTAATCCCACAAACGAACATTACATTTTTATTTATATAGATAGTTAAGTCGTCATCTTCTGAAACATTGTCATAACTCCCCAAGCCTAGAATTTCTGGGTGAGAGAGACCCACAGTGCTGAGTAAAATGGCAGCAACAGCTTTACTTCTCCCCCCTGAGGACACACAATACCTAAAGCAGAGTGTCCTGCTCCTCACTTCACTGAGGAGACTTTTACTTTCACTTTCTATGTCTCCCTCTATGCCTCAGTTGATGGGGCTGCCCGCACTTCTCTGGTCACCTTTACCACTCTGCGCCAGCATGCTGCATATCACTATGTCTTATTTTTGGGGTATGACTTATGTTGTGCAATTGCTTGGAAATCCTGCTACAGCTTATTTTATGGATATGTCTTATTTTAGGGGAAACACGGTAGATGTCGGTCTGTCTGTTTGTACCACAAAGGCTGTTGCTAGTGAAGTGGCCGTCTATGATATCACTTGGAAAAAGGTGACATGTATGATGGGGAGTAAGGGACACAATGAGTGCTCCTCTCAGAGCTAGTTGTTGTTGTTCATTCGTTCAGTTGTCTCCGACTCTTCGTGACCTCATGGACCAGCCCACGCCAGAGCTCCCTGTCGGCCGTCACCACCCCCAGCTCCTTCAAGGTCAGTCCAGTCACTTCAAGGATGCCATCCATCCATCTTGCCCTTGGTCGGCCCCTCTTCCTTTTGCCTTCCACTTTCCCCAGCATAATTGTCTTCTCTAGGCTTTGCTGTCTCCTCATGATGTGGCCAAAGTACTTCAACTTTGTCTCTAGTATCCTTCCCTCCAGTGAGCTAGAGACAGGAGAAAAGGGATGAGAAGGAAGGAAGGATAGGGAGAGGGAAGGGAAAGGAAAGCAGAAAAGGTATGAGGGGGTGGAAGGAAAGAAAAAGAAAGAAGGGATGAAAGTGGGGGTAGAGAGAAAGAGAGAGAGAAAGATTTTAGGAGTGGGACTTGAGTTGCAGATGGATAAGAGGAAGTTAGGAAGAAATTTAGGTTTAGGACATGTTCCCCAAATATGGGATGGATGAGGAAAGAATATTGAAAGAGGATAGAGACAATAAATGAAAGGAAAAATGGAATGGGCAACTAAGGAAAATTTCCTGTTTCCAAAATTAATGGGAAAACTGGGTGAAGAGAAATAATCCCCCTTAACAACAACATCAACAACAACCACAAAACAAGATATCTGTGTAATTTAGACTGATTCCACACAGCCATCTAAGCCTGGTCAGGAGGTTGATTATAGGGATCTGGTTCCATGCAGAGCACCTACACGGCACCACAGGAACCAGCTGGAAGCTGGACAGTGGCCACAAAGATCCATTGATTGCAGATCAGTCCAATGCAAGAAATATTTTGTTATTATATTTTAAATTTCAAGATTTACATATTCTTTAGGTACAGAGATAAAAACAGTAGAGAGGATTATAGTACGGGGTATTTTTTAAGTAAGGTAAGTTTTGTTGTAGACACTAGTAGTTCGCGCGCATACTGCAACGAGCGCGTGCGTGGTGTACCGGCATGCCTCGGGAACAACTGTGCTCAATTTCCGCTCTGTAGCTAACCTGTACAGTTCTGTTCTGTGCTTTAAAAATGTTTAAGACTATCAACTCACCCTCCACATGTGAGGTTTGCTCAGTGATATGGTTTTTGTCAGCAAGGAACCTGCCTGCTGCAGAAATTCATTGACAGATTTGTGAAGTGTACGGTGATACTGTTATGAGTGAAAGCAAAGTGCGTAAGTGGGTACGACAATTCAAAGATGGCCGTGACAACGTCCATGATGAGGACCACTCCGGTCGCCCTTCTTTGATTACAGACGATTTGGTGGCTTTTGGTGGCGGCACGTTTTTATGAAGAGGGTATTTTAAAATTGGTTCAGAGGTATGATAAGTGTTTGAACAAACTTGGCAACTATGTCGAAAAATAGAGTGAAGTATGTACTTTCTGAAAATAAATTTACTTTTTTGAAATAAACTTTCGTTGTGTACTTATGTTCAAATGGACCTTACTTAAAAATACCCCTCGTATTTTAGTAGGAAAGCATATATCTTGGTCTGCAGTGAATCATGGACTTCATCACTCTCTTCATGGAGCTGAAAACAAAAGCTGTGGTATTTAACATCTGTAAGGAAGTTATGGCTGTAGACAATGAGCCCTTTGGGTCAGCGTGGGGTGACGGAGAACTGGTAGAAGGGTGGGACAGTGATCAAGCCGCTTTCCAGAGGAGTTAGGTCAATGTCTTCAGGGGGGATAGTGGGCTTCAGATGGAAACTCTGGAGGATGGTGGTGAAGAAGAGGAAAAGCTCCATGCAGGCCAAAGATTCACCCAGACAGATCCGCTTCCCTGCAAACAAAAAAGGAGAATCATCAGGAGGAAATGTCATAGAGAGATTTCTCTCAAATGTCTTCTAATGAAGACTTAGGTGGTTTCTTTACTGTATAAGCATCCTGCCTTGCTCCAATAAACCAAAGGGTTCTACGGACTTTCTCTCATGACCAGCAATGAACCTAAAGCAGATTCCTTCAATAACCTCAAATTTCTGGACATGACTAACTGACTGCAAAATTGGTACCACAACTTTGATTGCTTTGCAGCAACATCTCTTGATGAACGTCTTTGTGAGATCTTATGGTCTAATATATGAGAGATGAGAAAATGTTGGGAAAGCAATTTTTAGGGGTCAGAAGTATATGAGAGAACTATACCTGAGGAGAATGGGACAAAGGCATTGTTCTTCTTGAAACGGCCATTCTCATCCAGGAAATTCTCTGGGTCAATGTCCTCATAGTCAAAGCATTCCCCAAAAATAATAGAGACATTTGAGACAGTCCGACTGAGATAGTAGGTGGGGTCAAAGGGCTTCTCTGAAGTTCAAGAACAAAGAGAAAAGAGGTGTTTCCTTGAAAAGCCTCATATTTCCTTGTACCTGGAAACATCCTCTGCGACAGTTGCTTTAAAGTGCTCCCCAAACCTATCTTTTATACCATACTATCCTCAAAAAAAAGACCAAGTTTTTGAGCCATGAGGCATATAGTTCTTTCTGGTCCAGCACTTTTTCTGGTACCTAAGAGGACCCTTCTTTTTCAGTTGTTGTTGTTGTAATTTGCCCCATTTAAAAGAGAGGAATGTATGGATCCTTGCTCACCACCCACTCCTTCTAGACCTTGGTGATTTCTCTGTTTTAAGGGTCTTTTTTTGGGGGGGGGGTGTCACATGCAGCATGTAGATAGGTCACCTTACTTAAGGCATTGTAACTAGATCATCATAGCTACATCTCCTAGAAGAGGATCTCATCCTTAGAGTTATGCGCAGAAGATGAAAAATTGGATGAAGGGGAAAGTTCTGATGAAATGCCAGGATGGAAAATACTGGTGTGGTTGATATCTTTTACTATGATTACATGTTCTAACATAGTGAAATACCCTTTTCTTCTGAATAATGAAAACAACGATTGCTTATCCTTACAGCTCAACTCACCCTTAGTCTTCCTGAATTCCTCTAGCAGGAACTGGGCCTCCTCTTGAATCCGGTCTTGAATTGATTTTTTTCCCCATCCCAAAATCTCTCAGGACACTGACAGAAAATCGTTGTAGTTGCTTCCAACGCTCTCCATTGGCAAAGGCCACCCCTGCATGAAAAAGGAAATAAATGAAACAGCTAACAGAATGTAGAAGAAAATATGTATTGTGATAGCAAAGCTGATAGGAATGGCTCACCATGTCCTTGGAAGGTCCGCTCTAGGGTAGGGTTGGTGGCCCTTCCACTGATTTCATCTGCCTTGTCTATCAGGGCTTCCTTCACAGCATCATGTCCACACAAGACCACAACTGGTCGTGTTCCAAAATAGACAGTGAACACGGGGCCATACCTTTCACTCAGCTGTGTGGGAAAACCATCTATTATTTAGAAACACTCCTGTTTTGAGCTTGGCAGATCTTTTGTAACAGTGTTCCTTGAAATGGTCATATCTGACAGCTGAAGGGTGCAAGAACTAGTGGGCTTTGAGTCCTGCAGCAGAAGGGAGCAGAGTGAAGAAGGTCTAGTTTATGATTGAATAATTTCAGAGTAGAATGAATCTTAATGGGGCTTTTCTGTTTCATTTAAATCAAGTATTTGAGATTTGACTAGAGTAATGGTCAAATTATGTTCTTTATATCTTTTGGCATAAGGCATTTTCATCACTGAAATCCATTCCAGGTGTTTTTCTCCATTCAAAAAGAAAGGAACCCAAGTCCAGGGATGAACAAACCTGTGACAAAGAAGTTCCTTTCTACAAAAAGTCTTTTTATGACTGCCTACACTAGTTAGATAGAGGCCTAAGGTATTTATTTATTTATTTACAGTATTTATATTCCACCCTTCTCACCCCGCAGGAGACTTGGGGCGGATTACAATGTACATATACAGGCAAACATTCAATGCCTTAGACACACAACACATATAGACAGACAGTCAGAGGCTATTTAACATTCCAACTTTTTTCTGGCCACCAGGGGAGCTGTCGCTTCACCGTCCATCTGTGACACTGATGAAGTACTTCCACATTCCCTGCATGCTCGCTGATCTTTATGGCCTCATAAATTAGTTAAATTAGCCTTCCCACAAAGTGGTACCTAAATTTCCTACTTGACAGATGCAACTATCTTTCGGGCTGCAAAGGTCGACAACAAGCTACACAAATTTGGTTGGAAGCTCACTCCAACTCAGGTTGGTTTTGAACTCATGACCTTTCCGTCAGTAGTGATCTTAATGCTGCTGACATCCAGTCAGTTGCTCCAAAGTCCTGGTGCAATTTCTCTATTTGGTACAATTGTGTTGGGGATCACAACCAGACACAGTGAAGATATCTGCCCTTGCGCTATGCTACTCTGCTGCTGAGTATGCATGCCCGGTGTGCAACACATCTCACCATGCTAAAACAGTGGATGTGGCTCTTAATGAGACATGCCGCATTATCACGGGGTGTCTGTGCCTTACACCACTGGAGAAATTACACTGTCTAGCCAATTTCGCACCACCTGACATCCACCAGGAAGTAGCAGCCAATAGTGAAAGGACCAAGGCAGTGACAATCAAAGAGCATTGTGAACCCCACCAATGATAGAAATGGATCAAATTTCCCACACAGAACCCCCATTACCAACATAAAATACTGTGTTTTCTGATGGTCTTTGGTGACCCCTCTGACACCCCTTCGTGACCCTCCCAAGGTCCTGACCCCCAGGTTGAGAAACACTGCCCTGAGAGGTTGAGAAGGGTAGGTATATACATACATACATAGATACATACATACATGACACAGTCACTCCACATGTCAGTCAAAAGTTTATTACAGCCCAAAGACCCAATTGGCTCTGTGGGGAAAAGGTGCACAACTGCAAACTGATTAAAAATGACAAAACTAATTAAACGCAGGACGATGTTCAATACAAGATGCATATGAACATGGGTAAAGGCACTGCAAATAAATACAGGTCAAGTTTCAGCTGAAATCTAATACAGATTGGCTACCTCAGGTAGAAACTAGGCAACAGCCAATGTCATGAGGAGGAAATTGTACTCTAATAAAATTATTTAGATGGAATTGGGAAGATCTAGTCGCTGACAGGCTGAAAAGGCAATATGCAAGTATAGTAAATAAAATAAAATAATAAATAAATAAATAAATCTACCAAGTACGTTTCTCAGTAGTGGGTTAATAATGTGTACCTGAGCCTGTTTCTAAAAACTGTAGGACAATAAGATGTTATATGTCATACATTCAACATTATGGTTAAAGTCACTCACCTTGAGGAGAGATTTTAAGGTTTGTGATGACTTTATCTGTAGAAAATTTCCAATCAGAGGCAAGGGAGTGGGTCCTGGAGGAAGCCTCCCCTTGTTTGATAATTTCCTCTTAAATGATACAATGGCAAGGCAAGACAGGTAGAAGACAAGGAAAAGGCTGACTGCTCCGAATAACTCCATGATGGAGTTTGCACTCCTTATGCTCCTTTACCCAGAATGTGTCCTGTCTGTGTATTTGATTTGCCCCTCCTTCTGCCTTACATAACTAATATGTTACATGCACATATAGGATGTTTTATCTCTGGTACCAGACTCAAGATTAATAATTTATTTCCCAGTTAATCATTTTATTATTACAGAGGACATGTAGACATTTAAATTTCTGTATTCTTGCAGGAAAAATCATGCATAGCTTTCTTGAACCCTTGCAATAAAATCATGCCTGGTAATTGAGATGACTAGCAACAACAACAAAACAAAAGATCCAGAGGGAATGACAGTCCTATTTATGTCTATGTTCAAAATATTTATGTTTGTATGTATGTATGTATGTATGTAGTGGGATGGCAGATATAGAATTTTAATGCTTTATAGCAAATAAAACTAGACAATATATGGATTTTCAATAATTATTATTGTTTATATGCAGATTGATATATACACATGACTATGTATGACTGTACATACAGTAGGCAAAAATAAATTTTGGAAATATACAATGCTATAAAAATTAGCAGAATTGTAACAGAATTGTAACCTATACAGGCAGCACAGGAACCAGCTGGAAGCTGGATAGTGGCCACAAAGATCCATTGATTGCAGATCAGTCTAATTCAATGACTATATTGTTGTTACATTTTATATATCAAGACTATGCATTCTTTAGGTGCAGAGATAAAAATAGAGAAGAGAGCATGACAGTCTTTCAGGCTCAAAGCATATGTCTTGGTCTGAATTGATTCACGGGTTTCCTCCTTCTCTACATTGAGTGTTCAGCAAAAAACAGATTACGGGGTCTCCACTGAAGAGCTGTGGGATTCAGCAGGCATAAGAGAGCGATGGCTGTAGACAATGAGCCCTTTGGGTCAGCGTGGGATGACAGAGAACTGGTACAAGGGTGGGACAGTGACTAAGCCGCTTTCCAGAGGAGTGACGTCAATGTCCTCAGGGGGGATAATGGGCTTCAGGCGGAAATTCTGTAGGATGTTGGTGAAGAAGAGGAAGAGCTCCATGCGGGCCAAGGATTCACCCAGACAGATCCGCTTTCCTGCAAGCAAAAATAAGAATCATCAGGAGGAAAGGACATAAATAGCTCATTCTCAGAGGTCTTCTGCCAAATCCTTTGGTAAGCCCCCTTGCTTCATAAACACCCTGACTCACTAGTAAAAACTTAAGGGTTCTATGGACTTTCCCTCTTGACTAACAATTGTATCTCAGGCAAGTTTTTTTTCTCATGTCCTCCCTTTGTCCTGGGTCTTTTTTGGCCATGCCCGACTGTCTGAAGATTATTTGCAAATCCATAACTCTTGCTACTAGGATTTTTGTAAATGCAGCTCATTCTAATCCTACATCTAAACTCTACTGTTCCTGTAATTAGTACTACACTGTGATTGCCTTGAAGCAGCACCTCCCAAAGACTTCTCAATGGAGGATTAGGTATTGGAAAACACTGTAAAAAAACCCCTTTGTGCTCAGAAACCCTAGTGAAATAAATTTGAATTGATGAAATCTTCATAATTTTTGGATTTATTCTGCACAAAAAAATCTGGTCAATATATTTCTGTACTAAAATAATATCACTGCAGGGAAACATTAATTTTGGGGGATAAAAATGCTGGAATGTTTTTTTGCCAAATATGTTTTCATCTGCACTATTTTCTGTGCTAGGAACTAAAAATCCTGAAATTCTTTTTTCTTTCTTTAAGAAAGAAATTAGCAAATAATTACATCTCCATTGTTGATAGCCATCACAATTCTGGTGACACCTTCCAGTGAAAGTTGAGAAGACTTGAGAATGCCAAGGTGATGGTCAGACATTATTCCACTTAGAAGCCAGGCATGTGGAGGAACACCAAATGGGAGTCCTACTATGTGTGAAAAGACTATACCTGAAGAAAATGGGACAAAGGCATCGTTCTTCTTGAAGCGCCCATTCTCATCAAGGAAATTCTCTGGGTCGAAAGCAAAGGGTCTTTTAAACATTTTTGGGTCATGAAGGACACTGCTGAGAACAGGGTAGATTTCTGTCCCCTGTGGAAAACATAAATAAGCTTGTGGTGGGAAATTCAAAGGTTCAGAAATAGCATCAGGAGGTTTTGGAGCACAGCCTGGTCTTTCACCCATTGGTTGCCTGTGAATACTATTTAAATATTAAGTGTAACCAACACTATTTTCCCTGACCTTCCCTTGCAATTCCTGCAATCATAATCCTTCATAATTTAGTGGTGACATAGCTTGTGAATTCAGTACAAATGTGCTATCCAGATTTGGGAGACAAGTTTGAACTCTAAAGCATTTCTTGCCAGCTCCCCTGCCAAAAGACCATAATTCAACATATTTGGGGAAACCACAGAAACAAAGTTTCTGGAGTATGACAATTACTTCCAAAGTAAGTACTGCACAATTAATTTTGAAATGCTTCACACGGGTCCAGAGTGGAGTGGGTGGGCACCTGCGCAGTATACCCTTGTTCCTCTCCTTTGGTGGCTAGGTAGAGGCATGTAAAGTACTTGGCTTTTGCCTCTATTGGTAAATCACTATTCCTCTTCATTGGTTCAGCAGACAGGCAGGCCGATATTAAGATCCAGGACACATGTGGGTTTGTGAACTTTCCTATCAGCTGTAACCAATAAACAATACCTTGTTATCTCAAAAAAGTCCTTTGTGTCTCACATGCTTCACTGGAAATTGTGCCCATCACCTTGCTCACACAACATCTAGAAGTAGACAGTGTTTGTTTATAGGCAATTTTCTAGAACATGGCCATATAGACTGAAAAACTTACAACAACCCACAGATTTTAGGTGCTGAAGGCATGTTGCATTTCCAAATAATACTTGTGGATGGCTTTGGGGAAAATGAAGCATACTATAAAAATTGATCACTATATTAAAGCAGCATATGGCTAGGGGTTACTTGCCATTCTTACTGCTTATACCTTAGGGATGAGGTATCCTCTGAATTCCGTGTCTCGGATAACTCTGTGAGCCACATCCATGGGAACGAGATCACTGCGTCTCTGTATTTCATGAATGACAGCATCTACGTATGGCATCTGGTTCCGGTCTTCAATGTTTGGGACACGATTATGGCCAATCACTTTATCAATTTCTTCATGCACTTTTGCTGTCAAAAAGATGGTAGTTGTGAACTGAGAATTTTGAATGAGGGCTTAGTTACTAATGTCTATAGAAGCAAATGGAAAATCTGTTTTAAGAGAGCAAGCAGTTTCAAGATGTATCCTGGAAACTGTATGTAGGGGCCTTTGCCTGCATTTCCTAGGTGAGGTTTCCAATTGGAGGGGGATATTCAGCTAGTTTTCCCATGCCATTGCCCACTACTCCATACCTTGAATTTCAGGATGTTTCATCAGAAACAGAAACCCATATCTAAGAGTGGAGCTGACTGTCTCTGTTCCAGCAACGAACAGGTTCAGGGTCGTGAGCTCTAAGTTCTTCTCATTAAATTCACTTCCTGGCTTGGTGCTTTCCTGAAAAAAGGAAAGAACAAAACATTGTGAGAACCCTCTGCTATCCAAGAATATGCAATTAAAGCATATTTAAAAGATGCCCATCCAATCAATTTTTAAAGATCTCTGAAGTAGAAGTATCTACCACTCTTGCAGGCAGCCCATTCTACTGTGGAACAGTTTGTATGGACAACAAGTTCTTCCTGATGTTTTGATAGAATCACTTTTAAATGAGAACCAGAATGTAGTTCCATTTCATTTTGTACTTGAAATGCAAACTAGGAATAATATTGTCTGTTATCAGCAGTTCCAGACTCTGCAAAATGGCCAGTCTTGATTAAAACAATTTCCCATTTCTCTTTGGATACAATATGATTGATATAATAATAATGCATTTTGCTTTCTGAGAAACGTGTTGACATTATCTTCTATCTTTATCAATATTGCCCTAGAGCGAGTTAGGAAGCTTGATGCCTTACACATGTTTTGGACTAAAACTCCTATATGCTTGCAAAAGCATAGAAATGTGTCAGGGAGAGGAAAATAATTGTAATTTGGAGGACATCAAGGTGCCCGGAGTTCAATCATCAAAACTTTATTACAGTCCAGAGACCCAACTTGCTCAGCAACAAAAGGTGCAAAGAGCACAACAAACCCATAAGACCAACTAAACACAGCACGGCATGCAATGCAAGATGCACACGAACAAGAGCAAGAACACTACAAATAGATATAAGGCATGTTTCATCCTAAGTCCAACACAGAAAGGTGTCTTATGCTGGTTACCTCAGAGAGAAACTTGTCAACAGCCAAGGTCATATGTAAAAACTTTGTAATCTAGTAAAAAATAGCATGGAATTGGCCTAATTTATTGGGTAAGTTTTTCAGTAGTGGTTTAATAATATGCAGTCAAGCCTGCTTATAAAATTTGTTGCACAATAAGGTGTGATTCATACTGCTTATTACATGGGCAAAGTCTTGCATTGTATGGGACTCCCACAAATCTATGTCAAAGAGCTTCAGATGGGAACACATTGCACCTTGCCTTAGAGAATATGCAGCAATATTTGGCCACAGTCAAGTTCTTAAGATAATTGGCTTCTTGGAGAGGCCTAGCATAGTGTATACTCAGGGCACTTGGGGAACAAGAAACACATGAGCGAGAACGCAGCTCACAGAAAGCAATGTCTCATAGTCTTTGTTTAATAGATTTGAGTGTCATGTCAGATGTGATGAAGGAAGGCTGATAGAACAGGTTTTGTAAGAGTTAATCTTGAACCCTAGATGATGAACCAGACGTGAGGCTAGTCTGAAAGCACTGACTTTAAGCCAATATATAGGGGCCCACCACCAAGCTAGTGTTGACAGGGGGATTTCCTCGGATTCTTTACCTCCTTTATGAAACACTCAAATACCTTTTCCATCTGGGTGAGGAAGCAATCGATGAAGTCCCGTTGGAAGTCAGAGTCAAAGTTCTCTCTGTTCTTCTTCACTTTCTTGGCAATGAAGAGCCTCATATTTTCCAGGCTATCATAGACTTTGGCGGGGGGTCCTGGGAAATACTTCAGAAAGCTCTCATACATGTCATAGAACTACATGAGAAAACAAAACATGCTGAGTTGATGATCTGCCATATTACTCCCTGGCACCAGCATCATTTCCCTAGTTTTGCCCAGGACAATTTCTAGATAAGCTATGTATGCCCAGAAACATCTTTGGGTGGCATTCTGTTACTAACTACCACCCATGGAAATGCTGTCAGAATGTGTAAATTACTCAGCATTTCTTTAAGTGCCAGCAGAATGTCTCAGGGTTACACAAAGGTGTAACAGAATGCTGAGACTGTGGCATATATGTTTATAGTAACCTAATGAGAGCTTGATGAGGGTTGACGGTTGGTGGATAAAGATAGGAGGAAGGGAGAGATTGTACGTACTGTGTTTGTAGTACTAGTTGTATGATTGTTTGCATCTTAAGCAAGAAAAGCTTTCCAGTTGGAATGAACAACCTTGTGTCTGCATGTTGTTTTTGTTCCTGAGGAGACCATTTCACTGCAAAAAGGTATTGGGCTCCCTAACAGGAGTGATATTATTCCAACCTATGTCTCTTCACTACTTATATCTAGGGGTACTGTTCCGTCTCCCAGGATTTTATTTGCATTGCCCCATAGTTATAGGACATAGCATCCTTTTGCATTTCTCTCAGGGTTACTACAGATTCAGCAACACCCTGATAGTTCACCATTAACATTTGCAGGCATAGCCAGCCTGCAAAGCCTTTTGCTGCTATTGGCTTGAAAAAGTATCTTTTTGGTCTTGAGACAGCCTTTTTTCCTGGGGATGAAATCTCCATTTTGAGAAGCTCACCTGCCTTCTGCAGTATAGAAAAGGGACTCAGATGTGCTTGCGGTCAAGCCAGGCCAGCTCAGACAAGCCATTGTAAGTACTTACCTTCTTGCCTTCAAAACTAGTGCTGAGTTTAGACAGGGAAGGATCAGCTCCTTCTAAAAATAGCATCTCAGCACTAGGGCAGAGAATATCCCAGGATTTCTCTGCCATTGAGAGAAGCTCTGACTACTTCATCTCCAAGCTAGCTTTGAGATGACCTGCTCTTTCTAATATAGCAACTCAGGGCTAGGGTAGAGAATCCCAGGATTTCTCCACCATTGAGAGAAGTTAATCCAGCAGCTGAAGGGAAAGACAAGAAAGAAACATCTACATGATCTTATAACTTGACTGTTTGTATTTGTAAGTTCAAAAAGTTGTGCCAAGCCTGTCAAGGACTGTGTGAAAATAAAAATCTCGTTTGATGTTCAATCTGAAGTGGCCTTAGTTGCTGGGATTCCTGAGTTTCAAAGTAAGGCCCCCGCGGTTCACCCGGCTAAAGAAAGAAGTACATCATAGTTTTAACCTTATAGGGCCCGGGTGTGACGGCACAGGTACTTTTCTCAAATACAGGGACATGGTCAGACCACCTCAATTGAAACAAACAGGAAGCTATAGCCAATTCCAGTATATGATATAAACTGCTAAACTACAACCATAACACCAGCATATCCCCTATTCTAAAAGTATACAAGGCCAATGGGACAGAACTGTGAGGTAAAAGGAAAGTACCACTTCTGGAACAGGCAAGGAGCTGTTTCCTAAGGGAAATACTTGGAACAGACAAAATGCCCTGGCCCAAGCAATGAGAGCAGACCTTGGAGCCCATTCTATCTAGTACTATGTTTTGATAAAAATCTAATTACTACCTAAGGATTCCCCAAATGGGCTCAGGGAGACTTTCTAAACTCTGTCTAGAAGAACATATAGGTCTACAGCAACCTTATTTATTTTGTGTCAAAAGCATTGCATAAATAAAACAAGTATAAAACTGATAAAAATAGAAGAAGCATAAGCGGCTAATTTTTTTTGACCAAAATGGTGACCGCATTGTCTGTAGACTTAAACAATTATTCCTCTGTGCATTTGATTAAATGGCAGAAACCAGAAGAATTCTCCTCCTTGTTAGTGTTCGATCCAAGGTGACACCAAGATATTTAGAATGGGGACAGTGTTCAAGCTCTTAGCCTTCCCAGGTAAATTTCAATTTCCTGTTGGCTTCATGGTTACGTAGGTGGAAAGCACACACTTGTGTCTTGGCAAGGTTAGGCTCCAGGTGCTTATCTTTGCAGTAGCTGGAGAGATCTTCCAAGGCATTAGTAAGTTGGTTTTTGACAGTTTCAAAGTCTTTTGCGTGTTTTGTTAGGCTAAGGTTATCAGCATATATGTGAGTGGTGGCTGTGCTGATCATTAGTAAAGATGTTAAACAAGGTCAGTGCCTCTATAAAGGTGTATCTGCTCTTCAACAGGATAGGTCACTGACTAATAATGCTCACAAGGCACAATAAAGAAGAATGCAGAGCCCTCTCCATTTTTGGAGATAACTTTTGCGAATTTGATTACACTATGTAATGCAATTTTTGTTCCTACATAATAAATGCCATTGCCTAATTGGTTCAAACATAAAACATGGAAAAGGTTTAATAAACTGCAGCATGTTTTGCAATAGTTTTTCAACGAATATCTTATTGAGTGTCAACCAATTCAACATAGATGTGCAGCCACAAAGGCAAAGTTTCTGTAGTGTAACAACTACTTTCAAAGTAAGTACCACACAATTAAAAAGGAAATCACATTTTAAAAACCAGGATTTTTTTTTTCAAATATTGTTACATAGTATTATCTATTGCTTTGATTTAAAATGTTTTCTTTAGGAATCTCTAGGTCCTCCAGTGTAATTTCAACATACCAGATCCATATGATCTTTACGTGTCTTTGACTGATTGATCAATGTATCTGCATGTAACATCAAACTTGTAAAACCTATAGATTCCAAGAGAGGCATTCTCTCAGTTTCCCCAACCAAGAGAATATGGAGAATTGTGTATTTAGGAATTTTGAAGATCTTAACTGCATATAAGAAAAAGGCAAATAAACCAATGATTGCAGATATATTGGTCAATCAGTCCAATGCATGTAAGGAACATACAAGTCTCCTATGGTAGTATTATAGCTCAACATTTCTGTGGTGGAAATATTTCCCTTAGATACTAGCAGGTGGCACCAAGATATTCCTTCATTGATATAATAGACAGAAGAAGAGGTATAGGTTACCTGAGCCCAGCTTGAGCTCATCTCCCGGAACAAGACATTAATCATCTCCATGAGGGACCGGAATTCCTTGTCCTCGTAGTCAAAACGGTCCCCAAAAACAATGGAGCAAATGACGTTGGAGACAGCTTGGCTGAGGAAGTAGGTGGGGTCAAAGGGCTTCTCTGAAGGACAGAGAGAAAAGAGTTTCATAGAAAATTCTCATACAACTTGGTGCCTTCCAGATGTTTGAAATGGATGTGCCTTGTAATCCAGTATATCTGGAAGATTGGCATCAGGATGGGGGAAAGCTGGGTAGCCAATATCTTGCAAGACATGTGGAAACATGGAATGGTCCAACCCCTTCCCTAGATGGGACAGTTTCACCAATATCTAAGGGTGCATCCACACTAACACTAAAATCAAGTACCAAGGTCAGAGTGACCACAAAATGTACATCCTCAATGAGGGCTGCCGAAGTGAGCATTAAACCCACTGCAGCCAATCAGTGTGTATTCCATGCAGAGCAGAAACCCAAGACCAAAATGTGGAGCCCATGTGAGGATAGGGTTTGTGTTGAAGTACTTTTGGGAGAAGAAACCAGAAAGAAAAACAATTATTTTCTTTTCTTGGTTTGCCCTGCTTTCAACTAGCACTCATCCTCAATGGCCAGACTGCTTCTTGTTAGTACATCCTTCCAGACAAAGCAGGAAAAGAATTAATCGATCAAATTGATCTCCAGTCTTTGTGGCTGCTGTTCCAACTTCCAGCTGGTTTTTGTGGCACCTGTGTAGGTGCTCTGCAGGGGACTGGGTCTCATCCAAATTCTGACCTGGTTTAAATGTTTGTGTAGCAGGAGCCTAAGTTACACAGATGTCTTGTCTTGTTAGACAGGGAAATTATTTTCCTTCTTCCTGATTTCTGATTCATTTTAGAATGAGGAAATTCCCCTTATTTTCTTTGTTCTGTTTCTCATTCTCCCTATTTTCTTTCAGTATTCCTTCCCATCCATCCCACATTTGGGCATCATGCCCTAAACCTCAATTTCTTCCTTTTCTTCCTTGTATTCATCTGTAGCCCAAAGACTCCATAATCGGGTGTTTTCCTGGTATATGGAATTCATGTTAGTTCTTGTCTAACATGCTGGGAAATATATTAAAAGAATGGTTTGCTTAAAAACATTGGTTTGACTTCTGGATTACAGTTACGAAAACATAGTCTACAAATACACACCTTTGTAAATGAATTGTATGCACAATCCCTATGTATTCAACAGGGTGGGGAATATGTAGGGATAGTAAAGTCACATGATTCCAAAGTATTGGGCAGCAGCCAGTGCAAGTGATAGTGTTCTTCCAACTATTGAGTTGAAGCAGATTGTTATTTTCGCTGTCCTTTAATGAGCTATCACCCAATAGATTTCCATGCCTGAGCAGAGGTTCAAAGCTGTGCTTTCCAGTGTTCTAATCCAACACTTAAACCACTACATCACACTGACTTGCAATATCATAACTACAGTAATTCACATTTATTGTTCATGCACCACTATAGTGACTGAAACCTTTGGTTATAGTTGCGATTGCAACTCGCTCTACTTCTAGGAGAAGACTGTATGGGTCTTTGCTCACTACTCTATCCTTTAAGTCCCTGGTTACTCCTCTGTTTTGAGGGGCTATAAGGCTTAAAACTTGGGGGGGGGGGCTTGAAATAACATGCATAATGTAGCCGTCACCATACTTGTAGCTAAAACATCATAGTGATCTCCTAGAAGAGGACCTCAGACATAATGATATGCATAACATTTACAGAAAATTAAAAACTGGAAGAAGATGTTGCGCCAACTCCACTGGCTGCCAATTTGCACAATTCAAAGTGCTGGCTTTAGCCTTTAAAGCCCTAAATGGTTCTGGCCCAGCTTACCTATCCAAATACATTTCTCCCTGTAAACCATTTAGGTCTTTAAGATGGTCTGGGGAGGCCCCGCTCTCGGTCCCGCCTCCTTCGCAGATGCAACTGGTGGGAACGAGAGACAGGGCCTTCTCAGTGGTGGCCCCTCGGCTATGGAAAGCTCTCCCTAAGGACATTAGATCTGCCCCCTCCCTCCAAACATTTTGAAAGAGAGTCAAAACCTGGCTTTTTGAGTAAGCATTTGCAGATGCAGTGTAACAGGCTAATTTAGATCCACGGAATGATTGGACGATGTGACTGGAAAATGATTTTAGTAATAAGACATTGAGGACTTGTGTTTTATTGTTTTTATTGGCTTTATTGTTGTTTATATGGTTTATATTATATGTTAATGTTTTAATTACATTTGATGTTAGTGGGGGCATTGAATTTTATCATTTGTAAACTGCCCTGAGTCGCTTCCAGGCTGAGAAAGGCGGTATATAAATATGGTAAATAAATAAGTAATAAATAAATTCTTATTCTTTATATTGTTATTTTGTTCTGACATACTGAAATACCATTTACGTGTGGAGGATGAGAAAAAAATACCATTTATGTTCCTTACAGCTCAACTCACCCTTAGTCTTTCTGAATTCCTCCAGCAGGAACTGGGCCTCTTCTTGGATACGCTCATGAATAGTTTTTTTCCCCATTCCAAAATCCCTCAGGACATTGAGGGAGAATCGCCGTAGTTGCTTCCAACGCTCTCCTTCGGAAAAGACCACCCCTGCAAGAAAAAGGAAAGAAATGAAGAGGCCCATGAGAAGCAGCAGAAAATGGGGACCATGATAGCAAAGCTGATAGGAATAGCTTACCATGTCCTTCAAAGGACCGTTCCAGGGTAGGGTTGGTGGCCCTTCCACTGAATTCATCTGCCTTGTCTACCAGAGCCTCCTTCACGGCATCATGTCCACACAAGACCACAATGGGCTTTGTTCCAAAATAGACAGTGAACACGGGGCCATATTTTTCACTCAGCTGTGTGGGAAAATAATCGATTATATAGGGACAATCTAGTTATGGGGTCAGCAGATCTTTTGTAATGGTGTTCTTTGAAATAGCCATATCTGATAGCTCAAGTGTGCAAGAACTAGCAGGCTTCAAGTCCTACATTAGAAGGGGGCAGAGTGAAAGGTGTCTCTCTAGTTTAGCTACTTCATCACATTAGGCAGGGAAGTGTGTGGCAGAGGAGAACACAGAAGAGATCAGTCTTACTCAGATGTTTTCCTCTATCACACTGTTAAATGTCTCTCAGTTTCCTTTCTTTCACGCTGCAGAGATTTGGCCCCAACCACCATCCCTCTCCCTGTTTATTGTTGAAATCTGGGAGGGAGGAAAACAGTGATGCTCCCTCTCTCTCTGTCTCCGTTCCTCTTGGCTGCCCCACAGAGAAGAGGGTGGGCCTTGGAAAACTATAACTCCCAGGACTGCATAGTATGGACCTATGGTATTTAGAGTGGAATCCAAGAGCATTCATTCCATACTGCAAATGCACCAAGAGAAGGGGATGTACCTTGGGAAACTATAACTCCCAGGAGGACTCTATTGCATGGGGCTATGGCATTTAAAGTGGGGTGCAAGGGCATACATTCCATACTGTAAATGCACCAAGAGAAGGGCTATGAACTTTGGAAAACTATCACTCCCAGGACTGCACAGCATGGAGATATGGCATAATAATAATGCGGGGACATAAGAGAAGCCTCCCACAAGGATGATAAAACATCAAAACATTTGGGCTTCCCCTGGGCAACGTCCTTGCAGATGGCCAATTTTCTCACACCAGAAGTGATTTGCAGTTTCTCAAGCGGCTCCTGACACGAAAAAAAAGTATTGTACCAGTCATAGGCCATGACATCAAATAACATACAATCTTTAAAAGTACAATAAACACTTTCCAATATAAATATTAAAATTTATTCCATGTATTGGCTCTTTAAAATTATATTAGCAGTGACAAAACCGATAAATACTGGAGTGAATTTGGAGGAATTGATCTTGATTTCTGAGAGTTGTAGTTCACCTATATCTGGAGACACGGTGACCCCCACCGACAATAGATCGGGACTAAACTTGGCACGCAGAACCTCCATATCCAACTGAACCCACTGGAGGGGTTTGAGGGGACTGACACACCATGTTGGGAGTTGTAGTTCATCCGGCAGCCAGAGAGCACATTGAACCACAGCGACAACGCATCTGAAGCAAACTTGGCAGCCACACATGCTCAACATGCCCAACTTAAAGTACTGATGGAGTTTGAGGGGATTAACCTGGCATGATATGAGTTGTAGTTCACCCACCACCTTATGCATTTTCTTAATGGAACTATCCACAGACTGGGACTGTGGCACAGCTGGCTGAGTGTCAGCTGCATTAAGATCACTTCTGACCAAAGGTCATGAGTTCGAAGCCAGTCCCAGTTGGAGTGAGCTTCCGACCAATTGTGTAGCTTGTTGTTGACCTTTGCAACCCAAAAGACAGTTGCATCTGCCAAGTAGGAAAATTAGGTACCACCTATGGGTGGGGAGGCTAATTTAACTAATTTACGAGGCCATAAAAAAGACTCCAGCAGAGCACTCCAGCAAAAGGCATGCGGGGAATGCGGAAAGTACTTCATCAGTGTCGCAGATGGACGATGAAAGCGACAGCTCCCCTGGTGGCCAGAAAAGTTAAATAGCCTCTGACTGACTGTCGTGTCTGTTGTGTGTGTTCGGCATTGAATGTTTGCCATATATGTGTACATTGTAATCTGCCCTGAGTCCCCTACAGGGTGAGAAGGGCGGAATATAAATACTGTAAATAAATAAAAATAAATAAATCCATTAAAAAATTAAAACGGCTTTTTCAAATAACCTGGGCATCGCCAGGTACTAAAAATTCATGATTATTTGGAAGGAATTGCAAGGAGATGAAAGATTCCCTTGAGGTCTATACAAGAGAACTGGAAGAGGGATCAGGAGACAGCCAGAGTCTTAGGTACACCTGAATACCCACCATCCCCAACATACCCACACTGTTTCCAAGGGACAGTTACTCACCCTGAGAAGAGATTTTAATATTTCTGATGACTTGATCTGCAGGAAATTTCCAATTAGAGGTAGAGGAGTGGGTCCTGGAGGGAGCCTCCCCTTGTTTGATAGTTTCCTCTTAAATGATACCATGGCAAGGAAAGACAGGTAGATGACAAGGAAAAGGGTGACTGCCCCAAATAGCTCCATGGTAAAGTTTGTCCCTTGTTGAGCTCAAAATCTGGACTCTGAATCCTGTCTATGTATTTAATTTGGCCTGAATTTAGCCCCACCTTCTATCTTACATAACTAAATGGCATAAACAAATTGAGCTGGAACCTGGTCAGTTATTGTAATGGTAATTTTTTTCCTGCAGGGTAAGGATCATTCTTAGCTATCTTGGACATTTTGGAATTGAGACCACCAACCAAAAAAGGGCAGAGTGGTGGGCAATCCTACAGCATATAGATATAAGTGGAAATTGCCTTTCCTGTTCCCATTTTGAGAGGGACTCCAGAAGTTAACGGAGATATTTGGGATAACTAGGGAAGGTGATACATTAAGGCAGTGTTTCTCAACCTTTCTAATGCCGTGACCCCTCAATACAGTTCCTCATATTGTGGTGACCCCCAATCATAAAATTATTTTCATTGCTACTTCATAACTGTCATTTTGCTGCTGTCATTAATCTAATGTAAATATCTGAAACACGATGTATTTTCATTCACTGGACCAAATTTGGCACAAATGCCCAATACGCCCAAATCTGAATACTGGTGGGGTTGGGGGGGATTGATTTTGTCATTTGAGAGTTGTAGTTCTGGGATTTATAGTTCACCTACAATCAAAGAGCATTCTGAACTCCACCACTGATGGAATTGAACCTAATACAGAACTTCCAGGACCAACAGAAAATAATGGAAGAGTTTGGTGGGCATTGACCTTGAGTTTTGGAGTTGTAGTTCACCTACATCCAGAGAGCACTGAGGACTCAAACAATGATGCGTCTGGACCACACTTGGCACGATTACTCAATATGCCCAAATGTGATCACTGGTGGAGTTTGGGGAAAATAGACCTTGACATTTAGGAATTGTGGTTGCTGGGATGTATAGTTCACCAACAATCAAAGAGCATTCTGAACACCAATGATGGAATTGAATCAAACTTGGCACAAATAATTGCCAGGACCAACAGAAAATACTGGAAGAGTTTGGTGGGCATTGGACTTGAGTTTTGGAGTTGTAGTTCACCTACATGCAGAAAGCACTGTGGACTCAAAAATGATGGATGTAAACCAAACTTGGCAAGAATATTTAATATACCCAAACGTGAACACTGGTGGAGTTTGGGGAAAATACTGGAAGGGGTTGGTGGGCAATTTTGGAGTTGTAGTTCACCTACATCCAGAGATCAATGTGGACTCAAACAATGATGGATCTCGACCACACTTGACACAAATACTCAATATGCCCACGTGTGAACATTGGTGAACTTTGGGGAAAATAGACCTTGACATTTAGTAATTGTAGTTACTGGGATTTATAGTTCACCTAGAATCAAAGAGCATTCTGAACCCCACCAACAATAGAATTGAGCCAAACTTTCCACACAGAACCCCCATGACCAACAGAAATTACTGTGTTTTCTGATGGTCTTTGGTGACCCCTCTGACACTCCCTTGTGACCGCCCCCCCCCCCTTTGGATGTCTGCTATCCAAAGTTACAGAGGCTACTCTGGTGGTCCATTTGGTTGAGAAAAATTGCAGGCTGCAATCCAACATCCCATCGGCATAGTCTAAATACTCACACAGAGAAATAAACACTGTGCCAGCACTGCAGAATTGGCAACCTTGAGCTATCTATGTCAATGCCATTTCACAATGTACAATGTAATGCATAATGTGCAACTACTTACCTGTCTGAATGTATCTCCCCCTAGGAACTATCTCAGAGTTTAAGTTTTTTTGGGGAAGCCCTGCTATCAATCCCATCCCCCTCGCAGGGGTGACTGGTGTGGACAAGAGACAGGGCTTTCTTGGTGGTAGCCTCTCAGCTTTGGAACTCCCTCTCCAGGGAAATTAGATCAGCTCCTGACCTTTAGGAAGAAAGTTAAATCCTGGTTGTGGGACCAAGTATTTGCACAATGATTCTCAGTGTCACAGCGATTTCTCAGTGCAATAATGAACAGTGAGAATTGGAATGGCTCCTGGAATATGTTTTTGGATTGTGTGATTTTTAATTATTTTAAGTGATATGCTTTAATTATGTGAATTTAAAGTTTATGTTGTTTTATTTTTATATGTATTCAAGGCATCGAATTGTGCCTCTGCTGTGAACCACCCTGAGTCCCCTTTGGGGTGAGATGGGTGAGATACAAATGGGGCAAATAAAGAAAGAAATGCACAATGCTCAGCCCCTATTTGCTGTAGACAAGTAGAAGACACAACCATAATGCATAACAGTGCTTTGATATTAGCCACCTTGAGTTCTGATATCAGGATCAAATTGAATAAATAAACTTGGCTTCTGCCACTGTCGGCAGAATATGTCTATTCTGTGATGGCAAATAATTCACTTTGCATGCATAGTATAATTTATGTATTCCTATGTCACTACCAGTCCTTCTCTGTGTTTCTCTTTTCCTTTGACTGGTAAGTATGCGATGGAGCAACTCTCTGTTGTTCCGCATTGCTCAGCTCCTTTCAGTCATCATGATCATATGGTGCAGTGGGTTAAACTGCTGTGCCGTCACGCGTGGGGGCTATAAATCTTAGTGAAAGAGATATAGACATGACATCTTTCCCCCAGGGGATTGCTTCTTGCTTTCCTTTAAAGAACTGGAACTCCCAAGGACCAAAACACTGTAGATAACTCAAAATAGGTTTTATTGTTCACAAAGGGTTATCCCTTTAAGGCAATAAGCTGGAAGTTTCAAAGGGGGTAAAGGAAATATACATTATAGTCTCTGGTTGTCTTGGGTCCAAGGAGATTTCGTAGCTGAGAAGCTTTTCCTGTTCCCTCTTTTCTCAATGGTTGTGAAGGTCAGAACAAACACAACCCCCAGTCCAATGGCCTATGTTGAAGGCACAGAGTCTTCCTTTTGATGCCAAAGGACCGGTTTGAAGGCGCTTGGGTCTCCTCAACGTTGTCCAGGGCGATCTGGACATGAAGCATGAGTCCCAAGGGTAAAACCTTAGAATTGGTGATGAGAGGTAACTTAATTAAGGGCTTTAGAGCCAAGTCTCTTTCTCATGTCTATCTGATAGAAAGTTTGATGGTAGAATGGAAAAGGAAAAGCTCTGCCCTCCTCCAGGAAGAGGTGGAGCCAAGCAATTGAGCTGAGGAAGCAATATAACTGGTGCAAACAACATTGATTGACAGCTATAAATAACCAATCAATCCAACTATATATTTACAAACTAAGCAAGTATGGGCATGTTATACAGTTTAAACCTTTGCACTTTAAAGTTCTACACACAGGTGGCTCCACTCGCGCCGTCATAACCGCTGAGCTGTTGAACTTGCTGACCAGACAGTTGGCAGTTCAAATCTGGGGAGTGGGGTGAGCTCCCGCTGTTAGCCCCATCTTCTGCCAGCCTAGCAGTTTGAAAACATGCAAATGTGAGTAGATCAATAGGTACCACTCCAGCGGGAAGGTAACGATGCTCCATGCAGTCATGCAGGTCACATGATCTTGGCGTCTACGGACAATGCCGGATCTTCGGCTTAGAAATTGAGATGAGCACCAACCCCCAGAGTTGGACATGACTAGACTTAATGTCATAGGAAAATCTTTACCTTTACCTTATCACTCCTCTGCTTGGCCAGTGATTTGAAAAGTATCATCCTCCCTTTCTAGTTTCATCCCATGTTCAGTTATTTATTTATCGTGTCAGGAACAAACCAAACAGTTATATTGTATTTTTTAAAAAACACAAAGTTTGCAAACTTGGCATTCTATTAAATGTCCTTTGACCAGTAGCTGGCCACTTGGAGTGCCTCTGGTGTTGCTATAAGAAAGTCCTCCATTGTGCATCCCATGTTCAGTAGTATAAACTTACTCCTGAGGCCGGAAGAGTATGTCTCCATACTATCCCAACCATCTGATGGGATTTTCCCCCTCTTATCACTTCATTATCTCTCCAAGCAGAGATCTGGAAATGAATCTGGGATAAGTCAATTGCATTTAACTTCCCTCTATCCCTTCCTCCCTAAGTAACATGAAACATACTACTCTCATTCCAAGGCAAAGGTGTTAAATTAACCTTTGGGCCATTAATTTGGAGGGTAATGTAATTAAGGGATCATTCCCACATTAAAGGAAAGATGATAAACAATCTAAATCAATTTAACATGTTATTCCCAAACCCTGAGGTCATATGCCACGGCGATTCCAGATAAAACACAATGTGGTTAACTGGTTATAAGAGTCAGCCAGGTTGTTATCAAGCACTGATATGATTAAATTTATGTAGGTAATACGTGGCTCCAAATGCTAAGTGTTTCTTTTTCATATTCCCTTTTAATTTGTATTTAAATCTTTACCCTGCAATACAGGCATATTAGCTGAGTCATGTTTACTCACTGGCCAATGATAAACTCGAGACTGGGAAATACAATCACTCCCCCTTTTGAAAGTCATATTTGCACTTGGGGAAGGTTAAACAGACCAGTATTTGCTAGACTTATTTTAGCATAAACCCAACCAATACTATTATTAAGAGGTGTTACTGTTGAGGAGAACCTCATAGCATTTCATTTGTGAGTGAAAGATAATAAATTAAGCTTTTATGGAGTATCCATATCCTATAAAGGTTGTTGTTACATTACTACATAGCGGAGCCAGCAAAGTGACTAATGCAATTTAATTGTGACACAACTGCTAGTATCCCGTTATGCATCTTTGCAATTCTCCAGCAGGGTTTCAACATGTTTCTGCTATGTAACTCAATATATGTAGAATTACATAACGTACACCATGATAGAGGATTCTGGCCAATAAACACAAACAGCAAATTCAGTTTGTGTTTATTTATGAACCCAAGCGATCTCTTCGATTGTCCAGAGAGGCCTTTCTCTCGCTCCCACCTTCTTCGCTGGTGCGACTTGTGGGGACGAGGGAGAGGGCCTTCTCTGTGGTGGCCCCTCTGTGGTGGCCCCTTTTAGAGGGGTACCCTACCCTCTAAAACCCGTGAAGACTCATTTCATTGCTGTTACACCAGTGTTTTACATTTTTAATCTATTCGAATTGGCCCTGCCCACAGTGCTGGATCCTTATGTTTTTAAATGTTGTGTCTTTTTGTGGATATGTTATTTATAATGGTTTTTTAATTGTATTTTATTTTTTGTTTTACTCTATTGCTGTGTTGGTTATACTGTTAGATTGTATTGTTGGGCTTGGCCTCATGTAAGCCGCCCCGAGTCCCCTTGGGGAGATGGTGACAGGGTATAAATAAAGTATTATTATTATTATTATTTCTAATTATTGCCTGAATAAAATATATTTTAATGGTTTTATATAATGGTTTTATGGTAAAGCTGATGTATTTGCAATAACAGTAGAGTCTCGCACACTATATTATTTTATTTATTTATTTACAACATTTCTACTCCGCTCTTCTCACCCCTGCACAGAGTAATTTTGACAGGAAAAATTGTTGCTGTCAATTTCATGTCAGGAGTAACTTGTGAAACAGCAAGCCGCTTCTGGTGTGAGAGAATTGTATATCTCCAAGGACGTTGCCCAGGGGACGCCCGGATGTTTTACCATCCTTGTGGGAAGCTTCTCTCATGTCCCCGCATGGGGGGCTGGAGCTGACAGAGGGAGCTCATCCACGCTCTCCCTGGATTCAAATCACTGACCTGTCAGTCAGTAGTCCTGCTTGCACAAGGGTCACAAATTGAAAAGTTTGTAATGAATCCTGTGTTACCAATCCACAAGCTGGTGGGTTCAATAGCACTCAATTCCAAAAATCCCTATTCTGCTGTTGTGGGATGGAAGTCAACCATTTGAGAGCTAGAAAAAAATGAGTGTCATCTCTTCTCCCTAATGTAGGTGGGGGAATATGACTTATATTATAGAGTTATGGCTGTGGACAAAGGCTCTCCCAGTTAGCGTGGGATGACAGAAAATTCATAGAAGGGTGGGATGACTGCAGATCCATTCTCAGCGGGTGTTGTGTCAATTTTGTCTGGGGTCACAAGGGGCTTCAGCCGGAAGCTCTGCAAGATGGTGGTGAAATAGAGGAAAAGTTCCATTCGGGCCAAGGCTTCTCCCAAACAGATCCTCTTCCCTGCAAACAAAATAGAAGAATCATCAGTAGAAAAAGGCATAATTAGGTTTTCTATCAGTTGTCTTCTGATGAACACCTAAATAGGGCATTTATTTTGGAATCATCCTGCCATATTCATAGAATCCCAGGATTTCTGACTCTCTGGTGCCCAGGAACCCCATATGAGCATGCCTATTATCTCAAGTAGGAGTTATTGTTGTTTTATGTTAGGTTTCATATGTATGTGAGGCATTAAATTTTGCCATAAATAGATTAGAAATCTCTTTGAGTTCCTCTCTGGGGTGAAAAAAGCAGTATACAAGCAAAGTCAATAAATAATAAATAAACAGTATGCTTGGAAAAGCCCAACCTGAAGAAAATGGCACAAAAGCATCATTCTTCTTGAAGCATCCATTCTCATCCAAGAAATTCCCTGGGTTGAAAGCATGAGGGTTTTTAAACATTGTGGGGTCATGCAGGACACTACTGAGCACAGGGTAGACTTCCGTTCCCTGGGGAAAAAATGAAAGAGGGTGAAGAGATGAACACTGCAAAGATTCACAGGGAGCACTTACAGATCTAGAACAGGTGGCCTCAAATTAAGCTTAATGGCTCATTCTCTTTAAGTATTCCATATAAAGATGGTAGATTAATTCATCCTATGTGTATTTGGCTGTGTGCATCACTTTTCTGTTGATTCATCAAATAAGCAAAGCTGAATATCCCCTGGATATTATTCATTGCTTTTAGACACCACCTTTTTCACCTGTTTTTGGCCTACAACTCCCAGAAATCCTAACAGCTGCTAAACTGACTGGGATTTCTGGGAGTTCTAGGCTAAAAACATCTGGGGACCCCAGGTTGAGAACCACTGCTTTAGAAGCCTGAGATTTTCAGCAACTGAGGCTTCTTCAGTCTTTAAGCATCAAAACAGAATATTTATTTCTCAAAGTCCTTGCAGACTTGGCACAGCTTGGCAAAGTTACAAACAAAACAGTCAATTGATGAAGCAATAGAGATGATCTTTCTTTCCTTTCCTTGAGTTACTGAGGCAACTTTCCCCCCAAAAGGCAGATAAGATTCTGGAATCTTTCACCCTAACCCTGAGCTGCTATGGTTTAGAAAAAAGCAGGTTTTTTTCCCTATCTATAGCTCAAGGTTAGCTTTGGAGATGAAGTAATGCTCAATATATATCATCAGTGGAACTCTCTGCCCCAGAGGGAGTGTGGTGGAGGCTCCTTCTTTGGAGGCTTTTAAACAGAGGCTGGATGGCCATCTGTCGGGGGTGCTTTGAATGCAATATTCCTGTTTCTTGGCAGGGGGTTGGACTGGATGGCCCATGAGGTCTCTTCCAACTCTTTGATTCTATGATTCTACCTATTCTATCTATCTCTATAGTACTCAATAGTTGCTTATATTCATGCTTATATTGGCAGGGGGTTGGACTGGATGGCCCATGAGGTCTCTTCCAACTCTTTGATTCTATGATTTTACCTATTCTATCTCTCTCTCTCTCTCTCTCTCTCTCTCTCTCTCTATAGTACTCAATATCTTCTCTATCTAAATCTCAATATGCTTCTAAATATCTCAATACTAAATTTATCTATTTCTCAATCTTACTCAATAGTTCTTGTAATGGTTTTCTCGGAGTACCTGCCTGGCCACAGCACATCTGAAGCTTTCTTTCTCAACTGAACAAGGCAGGGGAGATTCCAAAATGGAAATCTCAACCCAGGAAAAAAGGCAGTCCCTAGACCCAAAGAGATACTTTTCCAAACCAATAGCTGCAAAAGGGCCTGCAGACTGGCTTTCCAGCCTCTGATAATGTTAACTTTCAGAGTGCAGCTAAGATTGTAGCAACCCTGGGGAAATGCAAAAGAATGCTATCCCATGCAACTAAAAGGTAATGCAAACTATGCTCCTGGAAGACGGAACATAGGGTAAAGGTAAATGTTTTCCCCTGACATTAAGTCCAGTCATGCCCAACTCTAGGAGTTGGTGCTCACCTACATTTCTAAGCCAAAGAGCTGGCATTGTCCACAGATACCTCCAAGATCGTGTGGCCAGCATGACTGAATGGAGCTCCATTACCTTCCTGCTGGAGTGGTACCTATTGATCTACTCACATTAGTATGTTTTTGAACTGCTGGGTTGGCAGAAGCTGGGGCTAACAGCAGGACCTCACCCCACTTCCCGGATTCGAACCACCAACTTTCCGGTCAGCAAATTCAACAGTTTAGCGGTTTAACACACTGTGCCACCGGGGACTTCATATCATGCAAATCCTTGTCAAAACTATTCATCTTGAGGGAGTCAAATGCCTTTTCCTATATAATAGCCACCAGAATGACATTACTAAAATGCCCACAGAAAAATTTCAATTTCTGTCAAGAGTTGTTGTCTTGGCAAATTATATCTGTGGTGACGTGGGGGAAAATGGAATATTCCATGAAATTTTCATGACAACACATAGCTGGGTTTTATATGATACACCTGCTGTCTGTACCTTGGGAATCATGTAGCCTCTGAATTCAGTGTCACGCGTAACCATGTGGGGCAGGGCCATGGGAAACAGGTCACTGACCCTCTGCACTTCATGGATGACAGCATCCATATATGGCATCTGGCTCCGGTCTTCAATATTTGGGGCACGGTTCTGTCCAATCACTTGGTCAATTTCTTCATGCACCTTTGCTGTTAAATGTAATCACTAAATTAGCTTCTTTTGATGTATAACTCTGAAAGGAAACTGATTTTCAGACTTCAATATTACCAATTGGAATCTCCATATTCAGAACTTGGAAAGCTTTGAATAATACCAGTTGCAGGAATATATAACATCTGTGATGGCCTTTGTTTATATTCTGGGAGAAGGGGGTTTCTACTGTTGAAAGAGTTCCTCAACTATTTTCCTCCATCCCTCAACTGCTCTGTACCTTGGACTTCAGGATATTTCATCAGGAGCAGAAATCCATATCTCAAGGTGGAGCTGACAGTCTCTGTTCCGCCGAAGAAAAGAGTAAGAGCTGTGAGCTCCAGGTTTCTCATGTTAAATTCACTGGATGGGTTATCTTTTTCCTGAAAAGAGAAAAGAACAAAACATCTCAAGATCTTTCCAAGAAGGGTCATTATCAGCAATACTGGGAAAGTCTGTTGCATTTTTAAGGTCAACTAAAAGTATCATCAAGTCCCATGATTTATCATTAACTGGTTGAATTAAAGATTGCAGTTGAGATGCAAGTTAAGAATAACATTATCTTTAAGTATTTCAATGAACACTTGAGAATTTGACAGCAGAATAACATTTTGCACATATATCTCAAACCATGGACTGACAAGTGACTGAAAGAGTGGCATGCTTGATCACAGGGTTCATGATTTAAACCAGTGGTTCTCAGTCTGTGGGTCCCCAGATGTTTTGGCCTTCAACTCCCAGAAATCCTAACAACAGGTAAACTGGCTAGGATTTTTGGGAGTTGTAGGTCAAAACATCTGGGGACCCACAGGTTGAGCACCACTTTTTTGTTTAGTGTCAGGAGAGACTTGAGAAATCGCAAGTCACTTCTGATGTGAGAGAATTGGCCGTCTGCAAGGACGTTGCCCAAGGGATGCCCGAATGTTTTGATGTTTTATCATCCTTGTGGGAGGCTTCTCTCATGTCCCTGCAAGGGGAGCTGGAACTGACAAGAGGGAGCTCATCCACGCTCTCCCCGGATTTGAACCTCCGACCTGTTGGTGTTCAATCCTACCTTCACATGGTGTTAACCCATTGCACCACCAGGGTGTCATGTATTATGTTCTGCAGTTGATGGTGTTTGGTGATAGAAGGGTTAATGTAAGTCTTAGTTCTAAAGGGTTGAGTAATCTGTAAGTGATCATGGGTGAAAGCAATTAAGGGTGGAGGTATGCAAGAGATGGGTTGCAGCTGGGTGTTTCTGGACATAAGGAGCTAGCCTTGGGGCTGATCTTTGGGAGAAAAGTATTTGTTTTATCTTGATGGTAGATGCTGCTGGTTTTCCCCCAGGTTTGTGGATTTTCGGTATCCTGACCTGTATCCTGCACTCTTGGAACCCTCAAACCTTAAATCTTTGGACTGGCTTTTGACTACAGTATAGACTTTTGATCCCTGGACCTTGCTCATTGAACCCTTGGCGTTTGACTACTGGACTGGACCTTTTAACTATGGTGTTATCTTGAACCTGCAACAGTGTTTGCTGTCAGTTTTGTTTTATATTCTGTGGCTGAGTGCTATCTTTATGTTTTGGACTATTAAAACAGCCAGAAAGTCAATGCTGTTTTAATTAAATTATTTAACACTAACTGGGAGTTTGGTTCATCTCTGCCTAAATATTGGCAGAGCCCTGGCATCATGACACAGGGGATGATTTAAACAATCACCAATTTCTTTGGATCTCTTCCTGCTTTTCAAAGGAAGTGATATTACTACAGTAGTATCCTGATTTCCTAAATGGCTGCAATCCATTAAAGCCATATCACATCACATCATGCCATCCAGCAGGAAAACAAGCATGATTGCAGACATCTATGAGTGTGGCATGTACTCCCAGTTTTGTAAATATCAAGCCATTTGATCTGTGGGCTTAGAACAGAACCAGCAGTTGCACTCTCATAAAAGGTTTGGATTTTAATCCCATCAGACTAGCCATTGAGCAAGAGGTGAGTGATAGTTGCATCAACTCCATCAGGTTGAGTGGAGTTGAAAGATCCTCATGCCCCACCAAGGTACCTTTTCCATCTGGATGAGGAAACAGTCAATGAAGTCCCGTGGGAAGTTGGGGTCAAGGGTCTCTTGGTTCTTTTTCACTCTCTTGGCAATGTAAGTCCTAATCCCACCCAGGAGGTCATAGACTTTATCCTGGGGCCCTGGGAAGTACTTCAGGATGCTGACATAGATGTCGTACAACTGTATGAAGAGAGAAAGCATGTCTCACAGATGATCTGCTAGTGCAGTAAATTCCTCTCTGGTATCAGACATATGCTATCAGTCTATATCTGGAATGGGTCTAGTCACTCCTAATTCTAAAGGAGTCCATCAAGAGCAACTGAATAGCAGGCCTGTTTGTTTAGATATGTGCATGTGGCCAGAAACAAAGAAAAGAAAAGAAAACCTTAAACTGACCAGATAAAAAAACAATTATGTTTTGGAGATAACATAAAGCAGGAGATCTATTTACAATACCACATGAGTACAAGTGAAAATTGAAAAAAATCTATGGAAAGGGTGGTGTGGAGCCATGTTCTTTTAATGTACGAGGGTTGAATGAAAAGTAATGCCTCCACCTTTGTAACTCCTCAACAGATGGCAGTACTGGTATGCGGCAGGTACTGGCTTGTTCAGTAGACTCTCCTCTACAGTTGCATTTTGGCAGGAAGCCTTAGCATTGAATGGTTGTGTTGTTGTAGTGCAAAGTATGGAACCCTGCGCGGATGGTCGGTCAATGCTACTTAAGCAATGTGCAGTCAGAAGGTGTCACCCCAAAGGAGCTTAATCAGAGAATGCAAGCTGTTTATGGCGATTGTGTTGATATGAGTACTGTGTGTCGTTGGACAAGAAAGTTTAAAGATGTTGAGGTGAGAACATCTGATTTGCATGACAAAGAGTTGGACATCCTGAGCCAGCAACCATTGAGTTTCACAAGCAAAAGGTTAACAGATTGATTCAGAACAATTGTTGTATCACTCAGAGAGAAATTTCAAGTATCGGCATTTAACAAGAACATGTGGGTCACATTATTGCTTTGCTTGGCTATAGGAACATCTGTGCTCAATCAGTTGCGGAAACAGAGTGTCGACTTCTTCTTTGACGGCTTCAGAAAACTTGTTCATTGTTGGCAGAAATGTATCCAATTGTCTGGTGATTATGTGGAAAAGTGAATAGTGGTAGTTAAAGAGCATATTCTAAGGATTATTTCTGCGTTTGATTTATTAAAATATTCCCATCCAAACCCAAGTAACGAAGGTGGAGGCATTACTTTTCATACTTTTAAAGTGTGCACTTGTACATGGGTTGAGTACATTTCCACATATAACTATCAAATCTATCATAGCTTCAAGACTCATGGTTCTTTCACATTACACGATTTCTCTGATTCCTTAATTGTTCTGGCAGCATGCCATAGAATCCTAAGATTTGCACTTTACCGAGGAGGATTTAAGAACTCTTAAAGAAAGAGCACTCATGAGGTTTCTCTGAAGTGAAAAAAAAAGGGAGAGAAAGAAGCAAAGTAAGGGGCAGGCAAAGTGATGATTTAAAAAGTCCAAAGAGGAGGAGAGCAGTAGAGATGATGGAGGTAGTAATAGGGATGTAATAATTTCAAATACTATTTCCATTCCAAGAGGGAAATAGCTGAGGGAGAGAGAATAAGCTTGGAAGTGGGGAGAAACAAAGATCACCTGGCTAAATAGTGTGGGAAGGTGCATCGAGGAAGAGATGCACCATTAAAGAGAAAAATTAATGAACTTCGAAATCACCTTAATTGCCAAGAGTCAATGGCATGGAATCCTGGAATTTGTGGTTTGGCACCAGAGAAGACTAGACCTTGTAAAAATTGTGACTCCCATTATTCCATAGCATTGAGCTGTGGCAATTCAATTGCTCTCAAACTGCATTAATTCTATAGAGTAGATATCCCCCAAAATATCTATATTGGAAAAGGCTAGGCTTGTGCAATTCATTGGGAAGGCAATCTGGTTTTGCCATCCAAATTTTGTTGGGCATCCAGATCTGTTTTTCGGGAAATGGAAAATGGAAATATCTGGTTTTGTTTAGACAGCCAAAAGATCTGGTAAGATCCAGCCAATTGGTGGCAATGGGGAACTTACAAGGTTCCCCTTTCCATTCCTGGGATCCTTTCCTTTCTTCCTTTTAAGTGAGTCTGGGTTTCAGCAACGGGGTTAAGGAAGCACCCTTCCTGGGACCCATTTCTTTCTTCCTTTCAAAGAAGTCTGGGTTTGAGCAATGGGATTAAGGAAGCAGTGCATAAGACACACCACAGTGTTTTTCTATTCAGATTGGCCCAACAGGCAGGGCTCACAGGGAAACCCTGTGTACGCAGCATTCCTGTTGCACCTCAGCTGGGGTTCGCCTTGCTTAAGCACTCACTAGGAAGCCCAACAGTTTATTGAAAAAGCACACACAGTAAAAGAGTAAAAAATCCAAATAGCTAAGATGAAAAGAGTATCAAAAAGCCAGAAATAAAACTCCAATGCAAAGGTTAAAGCATGAACATAAATCTAAGGAGTAGGGCAAACTCATGAGCTTGAATAATCCAAAGATGAGGAATAAAACATCCATTTAAGTGATCCAAGAATGAAAGAACAATACCTTAGCTTGAGTTCATGGTAAAATCCCCAAGACTTAAAGCAAAACTTGACCAGGGCATGACTTGGAGCGAGAACCAAGGCAAGAGATCCTTGCTCTAATTGTTAAGTTGCTTGATCTAAAAAACCAAAAGCAGTTTTTCCCCTCAATAAGGATAGCAATGCATGAAAGCATTCCCTCGGCCCTTTGGTCGCTTTTCCCCATCGCCTGATTTGCACCTGGAATTCTTCCCACACAGAAGCTGTCTTGCTTCTCTATCTAATATCTCTTCTTGCCTGTCATCCTGCAAAACAGTTTTGTTTTCACACAGAGAGTCCTTCATTCTCCAACCAGGGAATTGCCTTCCTGTTCCAACATCCCCTCTGTCTGAGCACCTTCAGAAACATCAGGACCTACAGGCCCTGCACCCCCAGACGCCTCATCAACATCCTCAGCTGGCTGAGCTACAACAATGTGGCAGCCTCTTCATGCACTGGGTGATGCTGAATAGGGTAGGAGGAGCTGTGATTGGCTCCCAGGTAGTCCCATAACTGATGAAATACGTGACGGATGGGCCCTTATCATTATGGCCATCCAGCCAAGCCATATGGCCTTAACTACAAATCTGTGCACAAGCCCAGAAAACACAAAAAACAAACTCTTAACTTCATATGAGAAAAAGGACAATAAGACTAGAGAGTCAGGAGAGAAGAGGAGTGTTGAGGTGGCTGGAAAGGATGGGCTGCATATTGCCTCTTAAGTCTTGTAGAGCCACTGTATATATGTAGATGTTCTTCAAACAGGAGGTGTCTATTGTCATGGGCAATGGATCAATTTCCTTTTTCCAGTCAATTACCTGGGCTCTGGCTGAGCTCATCTCCCGAAAGCTGCTGTTCATCATTTCCATAATGGCCTGGAAATCCTTATCCTCATAGTCAAAGCGATTACCAAATACAATGGAGCAAATAACATTGGAGACAGCGCAGCTGAGGATGAAGGCAGGATTAAAGGGTTTCTCTGAAACACAAGGACAGAGAGAAAGAGTGAGGAGTCACTCCATTAAAGGCACCCCTAGTACCTAGAAAAGTCTCGCTCAAGCTGTTGCCAGAGCTTTGGAGAGGGTGAGAAGCTTTGTCTAGCACACCAGGAAAGATGGCATCAGAATAGGCAATGGTAACTTCTCTCACTTCTGCTTTCCGAAACATTTAGAATACGGAAAATCTCTGCTTTACAATTCCATTTCTTGTTCCATTTTCATTACTATATTTCTCCTCTACATCACTTATATACAATATCCTCTTATTTTCTTTTCATCTCAGCATCTCCTGTTCCATCTGTTTCCCTCTGTCTCCTTCAATCTGGTGATCTCCAAGTATAAGGAGTGCATTTAACTGTAATTTTTCTACTGTTGTGAATTGTAATATAAATATCTGATATACAGGATGTATTTTCATTCACTGGATCAAATTTTGCACAAATAACCGATATGCCCAAATTTGAATACTGCTGGGGTTGGCGGGGGGATTGATTTTTTCATTTGGGAGTTGTAGTTGCTGAAATGTATAGTTCACCTACAATCAAAGAGCATTCTGAACTTCACCAATGATGGAATCGAACCAAATTTGGCACACAGAACTCCCATGACCAACAGAAAATACTGGAAGAGTTTGGTGGGCACTGATCTTGAGTTTTGGAGTCGTAGTTCACCTATATCCAGGTAGAGCACTGTGGACTCAAACAATGATGGATCTGGACCAAAGTTGGCACAAATACTCAATATGCCCAAATGTGAACACTGGTGGAGTTTGGGAAAACAGTCCTTGACATTTGGGAGCTGTAGTTGCTGGGATTTAAAAGTTCGCCTACAATCAAAGAGTATTCTGAACTCCACCAATGATAGAATTGGGGTCAACAGAAAATACTGTGTTTTCTGATGGTCTTTGGCAACCCCCTGACACCTTGTCCCCCAGGAATCCTGATCCCCAGGTTGAGAAATGCTGGTCTACAGGGTGAAGCATATGATACTAGCTTTCTTTGTGACTAAATTGGGATAAACTAGAGGCCATGTATCTTTCATTCCCTTCTTTTTTAAAAAAGGGAATAGTGTATGCAAAGAGAAGGTGCAGTAATGTTACATGGACATGAAGTGTGTATAAGTATGAGCAGCAACGGAAACTAAATATAAACAAGATGTAATGTTGAAACAATAAAAAAATAAAGTGGGGGGGGGGAGGAAAAAAAAGAAGTCCAAATATAAAACCTCAGTTTTGCCATTTTATAAAAGGGATACAATTTAACTGCATCATTTTTATGGGCAATGGGATTCATGGATTTTGATATCTACAAGGGGTCCTGGAACAAAACCCTAGCAGATGCTGAGGAACCACTTATTGAGAAGAGAAAGTTGAGTAATACTGTTTATCATTCTGCTCACCCTTAGTTTTCTTGAATTCCTCCAGCAGGAACTGAGCCTCCTCTTGAATCCGCTCTTGAATGGATTTTTTCCCCATTCCGAAATCCCTCAAGACGGTGAGGGAGAACCGGCGTAGTTGCTTCCAGCGCTCCCCGGTGGAAAATACCACTCCTGTGGGAATCCAAAAAGCAACCGAAAAGCAAATAGGAAAGAGGAAAGAGTGAAAGCCATTATTGCAACACTGATAGAGATTCCTCACCATGACCTTGGAAGGTCCTTTCCAGAGTAGGATTGGTGGCTCTTCCACTGAATTCTTCTGCCTTGTCTATCAGGGCCTCCTTCACAGCATCATGTCCACACAAGACCACAATCGGACGGGTTCCGAAATATACAGTGAACACAGGGCCATATTTTTCTCGAAGCTGTGTAGGAAAATAAGCTGTTATGTTGGGACAATCTCGTTATGAGGTTGGCAGACTTTTTGTAATGGTGTTCTTTGATATGATTCTGGCTAACAACTCCAGTGCATGAGAAGCAATGGGATTTGAATCTTACAGCAGAAGAGGGCAGAGTGAAGATGATGTCTCTAATTTATGACTAAGAGCCCTTCTAGACAGGCCCTATATCCCAGGATCTGATCCCAGGTTTTCTGTTTATCCCAGATTATCTGGCAATGTCCCCCTTCGGGGTTTGAGAAGGGCGGGGTAGAAATGCGCAAAATAAATAAATGTGGACTCATATAATCCAGTTTAAAGCAGAAAACCTGGGATCAGATCCTGGGTTATAGGGCCTGTCTGGAAGGGCCCTAAATCATCCCAGAGTTGATTGAACCTTGATGAAGCTTCCCTGTCTTTAAATTTGATTTGACGAGAGCAATGACTTGCCAATAGTGGCATTTAGTTCTTTGTATTTGCATTCAAACATCCCACCTCCATGGAAACCTAAAGTGGGAGGGAAATATTATGCAAGCATTTGTTCCTGCCAGCTTTTCCTAGCAAATACAGTTCTTTCCTAAACAAAGGAGAAGTGATCTTTTAAAAAAGTTGTCCAGCTTGTTAGCTGTGTAAATATGATATAGCACACCCAAAGATTTCTTAAAGTTGATGAAAGAATTTAATTTGGCATAATACTTCTTGGATTGCATCCCATTTAAACGTGCAGAGAATTTTGAAGGCTTTTTGTGTGGTCATTGAAGAGTTTTGAGAAGCCCAAAGCAACTTTTGAAGTGGATGGAGAAGATGAATATGCAAGAAAGGGAATACTGAATGATGCAAAAATAATCAAAAGGTAAATTCATAATACAAGAGGGATATGCTTTCCATTTTTGGAATGCTGAAAGGACTGAGCACCTGAATAGTGGGTACAAGCTAGACTGTTGTTGTATAACCAAGCAGCTATGCCAGAATTTAGACATCTCCATTGCTTGCATAAGGTCTCTGCCCTCTTGCATAAACATTCATCTGAGTTGTGTAACAATCCATAGTGTCCCTGGAAAGTCACCAGTACCACTCTTTCTCCATTAGTTTGAGCACCCCATATTCCTTACAACTCCATACAGTTATGTTGATGTTAAAAGATAAAGGTTTTCCCCTGACATTGTCCAGTCGTGTCTGACTCTGGGGGATGGTGTCCATCTCTATTTCTAAGCTGAAGAGCCGGCATTGTCCGTAGACACCTCCAAGGTAATGTAGCTGGCATGACTGCATGGAGCACCATTACCTTCCCACCAGAGCAGTACCTATTTACATGTTTTTGAACTGCTAGATTGGCAGAAGCTGGGGCTAACAGCAGGAGCTCACACCGCTCCCCGGATTCGAACCCTGTTTGTACAGCACCAATTAAAGAAGGTGCCCAGCTGGGGAAGATGGTCTCTCCACCATTCCAGGATACTCCAGCAATGGATTGGAGATTAGTGTTGTTGAGCATGGACCCCACTCCCCACCGGGTCAAAATATTAAATTGATAAATGGACAAACCTGGTACTGCAGTGGAGAGTTCTACAGATAGCAGGAGCCTGGAGCTTTCTGAATTGAATGAGTTGTTTATTGTACTAGCCATAGGCCACAACAGCAAATAATATACAACTTTTAAAAATACCGTATACATTTTCCAATATAAACAGTAACACTTATTCTCTAAACTAGATCTTTCAAATTACAGTAGCAGTGATCCCTGTAGGCACGATAACAGTAGCAAAATCTGATTTGTATTGTTCTAAACAGTTTCCATTTCCCTTTCTTGGCTTTGTGGATGTCCCGCAGTCTGGAGGAGCCCAGCAGCAGCTACCAGCACCTGGGATACTTTTTAAAACCACTTTTTAACTTTTTGATAGTTACAATAGAATCTCACTTATCCAACATAAATGGGCCAGCAGAATGTTGGATAAGCAAAAATGTTGGATAATAAGGACGGATTAAGGAAAAGCCTATTAAATGTCACATTACGTTATGATTTTACAAATTAAGCACCAAAACATCATGTTTTACAACAAACCGACAGAAAAAGCAGTTCAATACATGATAACGTTATGTAGTAATTAATGTATTTACTAATTTAGCACCAAAACATTGCAATGTATTGAAACAGCTGCGGACCTGGGCAGGAAGCAGACTGTGTTGGATATCGTTTTTATCTTGTACATTTGGCTGACCCTTTTTGTTCGGCTTTTATTATGTTATTTTGCACTTTTTATTTTACCTTGTTACTTTATGTATTTTGTTGTGATGTAATTTTTCTGTTGTTTTGTATTTTATTTTGCTGTATTGTATTTTTGGGTTTGGCCTCATGTTAGTTGTCCCAAGTCCCCTTCGGGGAGATGGTGGCGGGGTATAAATAAAGATTATTATTATTATTATTATTATTATTATTATTATTATTATTTGAAACACAACAAGATTAGTCTACAGCAGACACTCTACTGGCTGTTGAATTGGATCACATCCTCATTATTATTATTATTATTATTTGAAACACAACAAGATGACTCCATAGCAGACACTCTGCTGGCTGTTGTATTGGATCACACATAGGACACTTCTCAAGTATCGGCGAATAACGCATGCAGATCCCAGTAAGGTGGCCTTCTGCAGCTGGAAGATGGTAATTTGTCAGCGCCAATTGGTCTTTAGGCACAGCACCCAGTGTGCCGCTCACCACTGGGACCACCTTGACTAGCTTATGCCAGAGTCTTTGCAGTTCGATCTTTAAATCCTCATATCATGTCAGCTTTTCCAGTTGTTTCTCTTCAATCCTGCTGTCACCTGGGATTGCAACATCGATAATCCATACTTTGTTTTTTAACACAATCGTGAGGTCAGGAGTATTGTGCTCCAAAACTCTGTCTGTCTGAATCCGGAAGTCCCAGAGTAGCTTGATGTGTTCATTCTCTGTAATTTTTCGGGCTTGTGATCCCACCAGTTCTTTGTTACAGGCAGATGGTATTTGTGGCACAAGTTCCAATGAATCATCTGAGCAATGGTGTTATGCCTCTGCTTGTAGTCTGTCTGTGCAATCTTCTTGCAGCAGCTGAGGATGGGATCTATTGTTTCATCTGCTTCCTTGCAGAGTCATCATCATCATCAGCATCATTGGATAATACAGAATGTTGGATGAGCAAAGGTTGGATAAGGGAGACTCTACTGTATATCGTTCCCATCTCTGGACCCATGCACTGGACCCATTTGCTGGGGACTCATATCACAATTATCTTGTCAATAAAATGCATGGGACCCTGATTGTTTGTCCTGGAGAAGGGACAAGATAATCCAATCATGAAAGTATGTCTCCTTTGTCACAGGTTTCTATCCTGCCTATAGTCAGCCATTGGAGAGTGAGAATCTGCATTGGGAGCGGGGAATGTTCTATAATTGGCTGGCGGGTGCCGCAGTTCCACCTTACCAGGGAATCCCTGCCCAGCTGTTTGTGATGTCAACAGGGTTCAGCCAATCACAGCAAAGCCAGGTCCAGCTGGGGTAGGAGTGGGAATTTCAAAGGACTGTATTGTATAAAAATGTCTGTTTTGCAATGATATGGTATCTCAGCTTACTTTGGCAGATTACCGCAGGCTGGCATCGCTTCAGTTGATTTCAATAAACACCTCAGTGGCTTCCTCTTGAACTCAGGGAGATTTATTTGGGAATATTACTCTTCTTCGTCTCACCAGGTACACAGACCTTACAGGGTGGCCTATTGCCAGTATTGGTAACCAATAACCATGTATTGGAACTTGGTATCCGTGCTTCAGGTTTTGCATCTCAAATCTCACTATCCATGGCCATTTTAAATTTCTCTATTTCAGTAGGGCTTATTGACCAGCTATGGCTGGATTGTGCACAGATTTGGACCAATGTGGACGGCAACCAGATTAGGGTGATAGTCATATTGTGCCAATAAATCATCCAAATGATAAATTGGTATATGCATTTTCAATAGAGGTGCCAATGCAAGCATGGCCTTTGCAACATCAGCCTCTAACAGAATCCAAGAAAAAGAATATGTCCTTTACAGCTTCCTACTATGAATCTGCTCTCATTGCCACTTTAAATTCATAAAATCATTTGTCATATTTCTTTCAGATGGAAGTCAATTCATGGTACTAATAAAAGGTAGAGTGCTTTCTTTCTTTCAGTAGTAAAAAAAAATAGGGGAAAGAAATAATACAAAAACAGCAAGGTTACATAACTACAGTGCTTTTCCAAAGGTCAATCACTCATACATAGCTTTCCTAACAAATCTGTGCCACAGAAGCTCTTTTTATTCCTATCTACTTATATAGAAGTCTTAGAAAGCAAACCCATCTACATCGTCCTGGTATCCTTTACTCTTTTCCACCAGATTCCAAGGAAGCCCCTTGGATCCTTGACCAATTTCTGGCAGCTGTGATGGGCTGGATGAGAGCTAACAAATTGAAGCTTAATCCTGACAAACAGAGGTCCTCCTGGCCAGTTGTGGGACCAATCGGGGTATAGGGTGGCTACCTGTGCTTGATGGGGTCACACTGCCTCTGAGGACACAGGTCCACAGTCTGGGGGTCCTTCTGGACTCCGCTTTTACACTTGATGCTCAGGTGTTGGTGGTGGCTGGGAGGGCCTTTGCACAGTTAAAACTTGTGTGCCAGCTGTGCCTGTACCTCGTGAAATCTGACTTGGCCGTGGTGGTCCATGCACTAGTTACCTCCAAGTTGGATTATTGCAATGCACTCTACGTGGCGCTGCCTTTGAAGACGGCCCAGAAACTACAGTTGGTTCAAAGATTTGTGGCCAGGCTGCTTATGGGAGCTACTTACAGGTAGCGGTCAAACCCCCCTCCTCCCCGTTTAAACAGCTCTACTGGCTTCAAATGAGTTTCTGGTCCCAAGTCAAGGTGCAGGTGATCACCTATAAAACCCTAAATGGTTTGGGACCTGCCTATCTCCGTGATCGCATCTTCCCCTATGAACTAGTGTGTATCCTTAGATTATCTGGGGAGGCTCTGCTCTCTCAAGTGCAGTTGGTGGGGAAGAGGGAGAGGACCTTCTTGGTGGTGCCCCCCTGGCTTTGGAACTCCCTTCCTAGAGAGATCAGACAGACTCCCACTTCGTCCTCCTTTCACAGGGAATTAAAAACCTGGATGTTCCATTGTGCCTTGAATTAGGCAGTTCACTAGAAAGCTATCCTGTCCCTACTTGAAATTCTGCACTTTATTTTGGCCCTCTTATCGGCTACCTCGACACTTTCTACAATAATATTCCCTAGCCCCTGTTCATTTGATTTCGGCACTTTCCATGGGCTCCTTTTAGGAATTATTGCACTCATTGAGCCTGAACTCAACTATGTTCCCTGTATCTCAGCCATATTGTTTTATGTTGTTGTTTATGACTGTGTTTGTTTTATTATTTTATTTGATTGATTTTAATTTTGTCTCTGGTTTTAGCTGTGATTTTTTTGGGCTTGTCCTTTTGTAAGCTATTCCGAGTCCCCTAGGGGAGATGGTGCCGGCATATAAAAATAAAATAATAATAATAATAATAATAATAATAATAATTATTATTATTATTATTAGAAACACAACAAGATGAGTCTACAGCAGACACTCTGCAGGCTGTTGTATTGGATCACATGTCAGACACTTCTCAAGTATCTAGCACTGTGTGATGTATCGGCAAATAATGTGTGGAGATCCTAGTAAGGTGGCCTTCTGCAGCTGGCAGATGGTAATTTTGTCAGTGCCGATTGTGTTTAAGTGCAGGCCAAGGTCTTTAGGCACTGCACTCAGTGTGCCGATCACCACTGGCACCACTTTGACTGGCTTGTGCCAGAGTCTTTGCAATTATTATTATTATTATTATTATTATTATTATTATTGTTGTTGTTTACACAGTACACAAACAAACAAGAATCGTGGACCAGGGTGGTGGATGAAGATGTTTCAGTTGGCAGAAGGTCTAGGAGAATACTATCAAAAACTAGAGAAAGACATAGAATATTACCCCAAATCAGTGAAAAGCATAGATGATTATGGAAGAACTGTAGGGAAAGAAAAGATTCCCATGAAGTCTATATAAAAGAAGGAATGGATGAAGGTTCAGTAGACAGCCAACCCTTTAGGGTCTCTTTAGATTTGCCACCATCCCCAACATGCCCACACTGTGTTTCCAATGGACAATCACTCACCTTGAGAAGAGATGTTAAGATTTCTAATGACTTGATCTGCAGGAAATTCCCGATCAGAGGCAAAGGAGTGGGTCCCGGAGGAAGCCTCCCCTTGCTCGATAATTTCTTCTTAAATGATACAATGGCAAGGCAAGACAGGTAGATGACAAGGAAAAGTGTGACTGCCACAGATAGCTCCATGATGGAGTTTGCACTCCTCGTGCGCCTTTACTCAGAATGTGGGCTTCATGTTCTGTCCATGTATTTAATTTGGAGGTAGATTGGGCCCCACCTTCTGCCTTGCATAACCATGTGGCTCGTGGAGTGTTTAATTTACGGAACCAAAATCAAATTTAATTGTCTCTTTCCTGGTTAATTATTATTATCCTTAGAGAAGACATGTAGATTTGCATTTCTGTGTTCCTGCAGGCCAAAACCTGCTTAGTTTTTTTCTTTGAACCCTTGCAATAAAATCATTCCTGGCAATTGAGTTCACCAACCAAAAAAAAAAAGCAGAAGGGAAGACAACCCTATAGTGAAGAAATGGAAATGGAAATGGTCCTAATCATTGTAGAGTGTTGCCAAAATGCAATAAAAAATTAAAGGTGGACGCAGGCCATTTGCTCTCTTCACATGTGGGTCGCAGTGCAACAGCCTGTCCAAGCCCTATGCGGAATATCAACATTGCTGTCTGTATGACTGGAGGCCTTTGTGCCATGTGCAGGTACAATGCTCAATTGTGATGCATAATGCGATACATAATGTTGTTTCACGCACAACTCCATTTCCACCTAAGTCCATCAGGATTCCTGTCACAATCCCTCTTTTGCACCAAAGTTCACTGGAGTGAGCAATGGAAACATCATTTTGTTGTATCTGAATAACGGAAAAACAGAGCTCTGCTACTTTCAATGACTATGCCCAGTAAATCTGGTCTGGATATGTGATTTTGCTGCATTTCTTGAAATACTACCAGCTTTTTCATCCTTTCTCTTTTTCGTATCAGGTTGAAAGTCTTTGTGATGCAATTGGATGAAATCCATGTCTTAGTTTAAATCTATGAACATTCTTCTAATGTGTTAATTTTGTCACTGAGCCAAAGAATAAGGTGCTTTTATAGATGGTTGTATACTGTAATTTCCCCCCTACTGCTACATAGAAATGCCATGCGTTATTCTTGCATAATTAGTGTGGGAAGCTAATACCTTTTGTTAGTTTTTTTTTCGTGTCAGGAGCGACTTGAGAAATTGCAAGTCATTTCTGGTGTGAGAGAATTGGCCGTCTGCAAGGATGTTACTCAGAGGATGCCCAGATTTTTTTTGATGTTTTTATCATCCTTGTGGGAGGCTTCTCTCATGTCCCTGCATGAGGAGCTAGAGCTGGCAGAGGGAGCTCATCTGTGCTCTCCCCGGAAGCTCCCCCCTTGCATAATTACATAATGAAAAAGTAACGATAGTAATGATGCGGACCCCTTACTATACTTTAGAAACACATTAGAAACTATTGCCCCCCTCCCAATTTAGTAATGAGTATTGAAACATTTTTTCATTGCTTGCAGAGGCCTAATATATATCGTTCAACCCAAATTCCTATAGGAATAGTACCCATAATTTCACCTACCTGCATCTGACAAAATATGTCCTCTTTGGGAATTTTCTAGATTCGTTAGGCAATTCTATGGTATGCTTCTCCCAAAAGATACCATAGAGTTGTCGTGGAGGACCTAGGAAATTCCTGTTGGAAGTCATTCATTTCATTATTATTCATGGCTTCCTGATTCCACAATGTTCAGGATTCTATTTTTCCCTTTCTGCTTCTGCCTCTTCATTTCGTGCTTCATGTTTCCTTGCCACAACTTTGTGCTTCTACCATTTTAAAGCTAATTTTTCTTTTTTTATTGTTCCACATGAATGTGAATTTATACATTATTTGTTATTTATAAAGTACATTTTCTTATTTCAAAACAAGTATCAAAAAATGGAGGAGGTGGGTGGGTTTCAAGCCAGAATGAATGAATTAATAGCATTTCAATGCATTTCAAAGGGAAAAAATCACTTTGTAATAAGAACATTTGAATTAAGATCTTGGTCACAGAACCAATTAACTCTTAAGTCAAGGTATCACTGTATATACACACAGAAACAGAAAGAGAGAGAAAAGCAAAGAAGCACCAAAATCCTAAAATGCAGTAGATCAAAAGTTTCTTCTCTATGCCTTGGATTACAACTGCATGCCAATTCAAGAAGCCATAATCGGGGAAAAACTATATCTGGTAGCCATCATTAAAATGTGCCATATGAGAGTCAGGAAAGAGAGAAAGATTGCTCTGCCTTCCCCATACAAAGGTCAGATGCAATGCAAGTACAAAGAATCCTATAAGTGGGATCTTCGGGTCAGCGTGAGACCATGCAGAGCTGATAGTAATGTGGGATTCTGCCAAATCCAACCTCATGAGAAGTCACGTCAATGTCCTTGGGGGCCACGAGGGGTTTCAGCTCAAATTTCTGCAGGATGGTGGCCAAAAAGATGAAAAGCTCCATGCGGGCCAAGGTTTCGCCCAGACAGACCCGCTTCCCTAGAAGAACAATTGGAGAAATTTCAGCAGGGAAGGATTTAGCTATCTCTCTAGTCCAGTGGTTCTCAACTTGTGGTTTCTCAGGTGTTTTGGCCTACAGCTTCCAGAAATCCACTTTACCAGCTGTTAGGATTTCTGGGAGTTGAAGGCCAAAACATCTGGGGAACCACAGGTTGAGAACCACTGCAAGTCTAGTCAGCTGTCCCCTTCTTTTCACACTACACATTTATACTGCTATGATTACAACCATGGGAGCATTAAGCTGAAGTCCAAAACACCCAAAGGAGTAGAGTTTGGGAATCACTGCTTTAGGTTACCTGAAGCGAATGGCACAAAAGCATCGCTCTTCTTGAAGCGCCCGTTCTCATCCAGGAAATGCTCTGGGTTAAATGCATAGGGGGTTTTAAACATGGTGGGGTCATACAGGACTGTGTTGAGGAGGGGGTAGACTTCTGTTCCCTGGGAAAAAAGAAAAGAAAGCAGGGTGACGTGAAAGCAATAAAGTTTGGGGTGGGGTGGCATTAACTATAATATATATAATACTTTATTTCTAGACCTCCCTATCTCCCTGAGGGTACTTAGAGCGGTGATGTGAGAACAATACAATTGGGGGGGGGGGTGCCGATGACCACTTGGACAACCTGTACAGGTTTATGCCAGAGCCTTTGCAGTTCAATTTTGAGGTCCTGATCATGGCTGAGTTTTTCCTGTTGTTTTTCCTGTCAATTTGGCTGTCACCTGGTATGTTGACATCAATAATCCAAACTTTTTTCTTTTCCACAATTGTGATGTCTGGTGCATTGTGTTCCAAAACTTTTTCAGTCTGCATTCGAAAGTCCCACAGTATTTTTGCATGTTCATTTTCCACAACCTTTGCAGTTTATGATCCCACCAATTCTTTACTGCTGGCAAGTGGTACTTGTGACATGAGTTCCAGTGAATCATCTGGGCCACAGAGTTGTGCCTCTGTTTGTAGTCTGTCTGTGCGATTTCCTGAGTTACAACACGATCAAGATGGCTGTGGTCAGTTCTTTCATTGTCCATTAGTGGACGCCTCTTAGCTCATGTAAGCATAGATTGCATCAAAAACAGTTTATACACATTTCATTCATCAGTACACTCTCCTTGCCACCAATCAAACTCATCACTCTGGGCTCCCCCATCTTCCCCTTTATTATGTTTACGTCCACACTAAGCCTCATTATCTCCTACTTTACCCATCTCTTTTCTTCTCTTCATTCCTTTTCTCCAGGCAGCATTTCTTGTGTTCTTCTATCTCCTCATTTCAACGTACCACAACTCACATTTTCCTTCCCCCTTTTTGTACTCCCGTCCACCCTGCCCTCCCATTCTTCTCACCCTTTATCTTATATCCTCCTCATTCTCCTGACCACACTAACCTTCACAACACAATACCTCCACTAACAAACAACCACAACACTTAACCCCCTCCTTCCCCCCCTCCCCTCCTTCTCCCCTTTCCCTCCTTCCTTCCTTCCTTCCTTCCTTCCTTCCTTCCTCCTCTTCTCCTCCCTCCCTCCTCCCCTTCTTTCTTCCCTTCCTCTTTCCCTTTTCTCTTCTTTCCCTCCTTTTCCCTTTTTC
>NW_026847771.1:10030388-10061238 GCF_025583915.1 Anolis sagrei ordinatus | reverse complement strand
GTACTGTACCTCAAAATATAATTTGTGGAAAGAAGGAAGGGAAGGGAAGGAGTTCCAGCTGTAAAGAAATGGGATTAGTGTCTTCAGCCTAATTTCTTCATACCTTGCACTTCAGGATATTTCATCAGATACAGAAATGCAAATCTCAAGGTGCTGCTGACTGTCTCTGTCCCAGCAAAGAGAAGAATAAGGACACTGAGCTCCAAGTTTCTGATGGTAAATTCGCTGTCTGGGTTGTCTTTTTCCTGAAAATGGAAATGAACAGAACAGCATGACAACATTACAGGAACGAGCTAAAACCTCAGATATATTATTAAGGGGTAGTATGGGCTTCAGAGATGCTTCCACCTTGCTCCAAAATTGCACTGATTTTTAAAATGTAGTTTAGTGTTGCATTTTGCCCACCTCTGGCCTAGCCCAAAACTAACATTTTCTATGTACATTCTCAGCACTGAGACTGTGGTGCAGCTGCATTAAGATCACTACTGACCAAAAGGTCATGAGTTCAAAGCCAGCCCTGGTCAGAGTGAGCTTCCGACCATTGTGTGTAGTTTGCTGTTGACCTTTGCAGCCTGAAAGACAGTTGCATCTGTGAAGTAGGAAATTTAGGTACCACTTATGCGGGGAGGCTAATTTAACTAATTTATGATGCCATAAAATCTCCAGCAAGCAAGCAAAGAATGAGGAAGTACTCCATGAGTATCTCAAATTGATGGTGAAGCGAGAACTCCCCTGGTGGCCAGAATATCCTCATGAAAGCTGGAAAGTTAAATAGCCTCTGTGTGTCTGCCTATATATGTTGTGTGTCTATGGCATTGAATGTTTGCCATGTATATGTACATTGTAATCTGCCCTAGTCCCCTGTGGGGTGAGAAGGGCGGAATATAAATACTGTAAATAAATAATTAATATGGTTTTTTTGACCATAAGTCTCCTAAGCCCGAGACATTCTGGTCAACATTTCAGAGGAGAATAAAAGTCTTTGTTTTAATCATCAATTTTTCTGCTCCTCAGCTTGTAGACCTCCCATTCCAGTATCTACTAAGGTACCTTCTCCTTCTGGATGAGGAAACAATCAATATAGTTCCGTGGGTTGTTGAGATCCAGTGTCTCCTGGTTCATCTTCACATGCTCGGCAATGACAACTAGAATCTGTCGTAGAAGCTCATTGATCTTGGTCTGGGTTCCTCGAAAATACTTCAAGAAACTGTAATAGACATCATATTTCTGTGTAAAGAGAGAAACCAGTAGTTTTAGTAAATTGTATGAAGACTTATGTCCCTTCTAGTCAAAGTGGTAGATGGGAAAAAATGACACTGGTTGAGGAAGGACAAAAGAGAAATGGTGCATCTACAGCATAGATCACTTGAATTGATCACTGGAACTGTTGTGGCACAGCACTGTGGAATCCTGGGAGTTGTAGTTTTACAAGGTCTTTAGCTTTTCTATGCCACCATACTATAAATCTTGGGATTCCATAGCATGAAGCCATGATGTCAAACAGTGTAGCTAGCCTAAGAATCAGAAAAAAGGTATGGAATATGCCCCATGGTAGTTATGGAAATTAGTTGTGGGGTGGGAAGGGGGAGGAAATTAATAAGAAGGAGAAAGTTCAGAGGGAAAGAGACACTTGACATTGTGATCAGGAAAGAAGAAGGGAGGAAAAAGATAAAGAGAAAGACTGAGAAAAGGAGAAAAAGGAAATATGTTGGGAAAGAATGAACACTTAGCTTTGTTGGACACAAAAGACAAAGGGTTATATGAGGGAAAGCTCAGGAATCAGACCACAGATGGAAATTAAGAGCTTTCGAAACCCTTCAAAGTTGCATACTTCTATTGTCGAATGCTTTCATGGCTGGAATCACTGGGTTGTTGTTTGTTTTCTGGGCTGTATGGCCATGTTTCAGAAGCATTCTCTCCTGACTTTTCGCCCACATCTATGGCAGGCACCCTCAGAGGTTGTCTGATCGGTTGGAAACTAGGAAAATTGGGTTTATATATCTGTGGAATGCCCGGGGTGGGAGAAAGAACTCTTGTCTGTTTGAGGTAGGTGTGAATGTAGCACTTGGCCACCTTGATTAGCATTTAATGGCCTAGCTGTTTTCAAGGTGTGGCTTCTTACTGCCCGTGGGAATCCTTTGTTGGGAGGTGATTAATTGGCCCTGATTGTTTCTTGTCTGGAATTCCCCTGGTTTTTAGTGTTGTTCTTTATTTACTGTTATGATTTTGGAGTTTTTTAAATATTGGTAGCCAGATTTTGTTCATTGTTATAGTTTCTTGCTTTCTGTTGAAATTGTCCACATGCCTGGGGTTTTCAATGGCTTATCTGTGTAGTTTAACAGGGTAGTTGTTAGAGTGGTCCAGAATTACTGTGATCTCAAATAATATGCTGTGTCCTGATCCCTAATCCACTAAATAAATGGGAGAGGACTATAGTGAGATGCATGTTTGCTTTAGTGTCTGACTGCCCAAGTTTACTGCTGACATCTGTCAGCAGCATCCAGGGCCGGCCCTAGGTAATTTTCAGGTGTAAGCGGGGGTGCCTCAAGAGCACCTCTCAGGGATTTTGCGCTATACACAAATGCATAACTTCCATATTGCGTCAGCCACCCCTCAATTTAATGTAGTTAATCCTCACTGCTTGGGATTGGGCTCTTCTCGGAGTTGTAAATACTACAAATAACTGTTTCCCACCAGATTTGGAATTGTAGAACTGTCATCCAATTTGGAGCAGGGAACGTGCATTGGGACCTAAACCAGCAGATATTACTGTCTCTGAAGGCTTTCGCTTTCGGGCATTGGTCTGGAGCCAGGGAGGAAAACGGCCACACTGATCATTTCATGTAGTTTCAAAGCAGTTTCGCTGTGTGTGCAGATGATTACATAGGAAAACCAGTTTGAAGCTGGGATGGGTTTTACACAAATAGCAGAGCATTGATGCTCACAAAGGACTTGCTTTTGTGGAAATTTTGTTGCCTTTCTTTGAAGTGCATATAACGTTCAGTGTGGATTGAGTCCCCTTCTACCACATGCCATATCAAATACTGATAGTCTGCTTAGAACTGGATTATATGGCAGTGTAGACTCACATAATTTGTTTCAAATGAGATAATGTTGGTTATATGATTTAATAATCTGGATCATGGGGCAGTGTAGAATGGACCTGGGAGACCTGGGACCTCAGCGACACTACTATATAAAATCCAGATTTATCTGCTTTGAACAGGATTATATGTGTCTACATTGTCACAAATTCCAGCTCAAAGCAAATTATTTGGATTTTATGTGGTAGTATATAGATGGGGACTGAGGGCCCTTCCACACAGCCATATAACCCAGAATATCAAGGCAGATAATACACAGCTTTGAACTGGGTTGAGTCCACACTGCCACATAACACAGTTCAAAGCAGATAGTTTTATTAAGTTGTATGGAACGGGGCTGAGTCAGGTTGGTTGGGATCTGGTTCAAGACTTTTCCTCTTTCTTTCCAACATCTTCTTCTCAAGTTTCATGCTAGATAATGAATCCACTTTAAATCTGGTTGTTGCCTCCTGCAGAATTCTGGGGTTTGTAGTTTAGGGAGGAGCCTTTAACAACCTCACTAAACTACTAACTCCAGAATTCTGCAGGAGGCAGAAACAGAATTTAAAGTGGATTCATTCTCTAGTGTGCCAGTCCCAGAATCCTTCACTAGCTAATGGGAATGGGAGTCCTCCCAAGAACTTTTGGCAGGACCTGGCTTTGTCCTCCAACTGGAGAGAGAAGGGCAGACAACGAGAGTGAGCCTGGCCTGCCTTTGGGCTGTGCTTCTTTCTTCCTCTGTGTTGCTCCTGCTGTTCCTGCCCAATTTTGCCTCTCCTTCTCTTTCTCCCTGGCCAGAAAAGGAAGGAAGAAGGGGGAAATAAGGCGACAAGTGACCTTGATGACCAAACACATTTTGGGCCCCCAAAGCAAACAACCCAGAGTCAACCTGGGTGGGCCAAAGGGAGCCTTTACCTGCAGGAGATGCCACCTGACCTTGTCCTAGGAGGTGACAGGAAATGGCAGGGATTACCCAGAGAAAAGCCCCACTTTCCTTGCATTGCTTTCTTTGGGTGCAAAAGAGAGAGAGAGAGAGAGAGAGAGAGGCAGATCCAATTCTTTCCCATCTCTCCTGCTCTTCCAGCCCTCTTTCTCCCCCTCCTGGGAGAAAGCAGGAAAACCAACACATTGGGAATGATTTGTTTTTCACAGGGCCGGCCATAGGTAATTTTCGCATGGGTGAGCACCCCTTGGGGATTTTGTGCTATACGCCAATGCGTAACTCGCCTATTGGTTCAGCCGCCCCTGGCAGCATCCTTCATTCTCTTCTTTCTCCTTCTCTCTTTTTCAGCGAGCAAGGTACCTGGCCAGAGGGAGTGCTCATCAAGCGGAAGATGTCGTTCGATGTCTGTGTGAGCATCTGGAAAACTTTATCTTCATAGTCAAAGCGGCTACCAAAGAGGATGGTGCTGACAACATTGGAGACAGCACGGCTGAGGTAGAAGGTGGGGTTGAAGGCCTTCCCTAAAAGACAGAGAGAAAGAGTCACTCCACTTGATGCTTTTGAGAGTCTTCTTTCCAATATTTGGGAAGTCTTTGAGCCGTAGTATTATCACATCTATGGGGATGGCACCAGCTTGGAAATGAGTGACCTAGACTGTATCTTGTTTGTGGTTGTTCTTTACTATCAATAGACACCACAAGGAACACAACCAAAATGGGTGGAATCAATTCATTAATCAATAACTTAACAAGCCCAAGATAATGGCCTGTATCATCAGTCACATATTAAGCTGCACATTGCCATGACTGAAAAGTCTATGAATAGATGGATTTTAGGAAGCTAGGAAATTATTACTAGTTGTAGAATGCATTGACTTGGGAAACAAATAAAATCCCAAGTTTGGCTTAAAAGAGGTCATATTCAATCATCTCTACTCAACCCAAAGAGCTGAATCTCAATTCAATTCTTTCTTGTAGGCAGGAATGTTTTATTCCCAGTGGTTGAGATTGCAAGAGATTCTAAACATTTCCTATCATTGTTCACATGACAAAATTTTTTGGCTAATGTTTTGTTTGCATTAAGAAAAACTGTCCCAAGAGAAACCATGAACACAATGCATTTTGGGTTGCTGTGAGTCTTCCGGGCTGTATGGCCATGTAGCTTAAATGCTAATCAAGGTAGCCAATTGCAACATTCACACTTGGCTCAAACAGACAAGAGTTCTTTCTCCCACCCTAGACATCCCACAGATAAAGGTCTTTAGCTAGTTTTCAGCAGACCCCTCAACTTCTGAGTATGCCTGCTATAGATGTGAGCAAAATGTCAGGAGAGAATGCTTCTGGAACATAACCATACAGTCCAGAAAGCTCACAACAACCTAGTGATTCTGGTCATGAAAGCTTTTGACAACCTATTGTATTTTCTCCAAACATGGATAAAAAGTCAGAAGGACAAAATCTCAAGGGGATTAGTTTGTTTTAATGGACTTCCTTTGTTAAAACATTGTTTGCCAATCAGAATGAAGAAATTTGGAGCAATCAATAAGCTATCTGTACTCACCATTTGTCTTTCTAAATTCTTCCAGTCGGCGCAAATGGATTGCATCTTGATAGCGCCAGAATGGCCACGACAGCCGTGGTTCCCGGTCCTACTCCAGCTGTCCGAGGGGCGGATGAAACGTCTTCCACTTCGACAGGACCTGCTCTCTCGAGAGGACGGTCAACTCCTCCACCCCGACATCACTTCTCTGCATCTTTCGGCGTGGAGGATCCGGTGCTGAGGTCGCTGTGCCCAGGAGTCCTCCCGATCTTGGAGGCAGCGCACAAGCCGGCTACCAAGAAGTGCTACTCAGCCTGCCTTAACCGTTTCCAGGCCTTCCTCTCCGATAAAGGCCTGGACGATCGTCGACCGTCGATACCGACGATCCTTTCTTTTCTGCTGCACCTTACCGAGCGGGGGCTGTCGCTGTCTTCGCTCAAGTCATACTTGGCCGCCATATCGTGGCAGCTCCAGCGGACGGGGGAGGCTTCCCTGTTCAGAGACAACTCTGTGAAATCTTTTTTGAAAGGTTTCAACAATTTGTATCCCCCGGTTCGGTCTCCGACTCCGGGATGGGACCTTGACCTTGTACTGGCTAGGCTCGGGCATCCGCCTTTCGAGCCTTTGATTTCAGCTGACCTGCGGTTGTTGTCATGGAAGGTGGCCTTCCTAGTTGCCATCACCTCAGCCCGTCGGCCATCGGAGCTGGCGGCTTTGCGGGTGGACGAACCCTATTTTGTTGTCCACGAGGACAGAGTAGTTCTCCGCACAGATGTGACATTTCTCCCCAAGGTCGTGTCCCCTTTCCATGTCAATGAGGACATTGTTCTTCCCTCCTTGTGTCAATCCCCCTCGACCCCGAGGGAAAAGAGACTTCATATGCTCGATGTGCGGAGAGCATTGCTGTGTTATAGGGACAGGACTGCCCAGTCTAGGCGATCACACAGACTTTTTGTAGCATATGCTCCTGACAAGATGGGCCTGCCGATCTCGGCGCAACGTTTGTCCCACTGGATTACCTCGGCCATCGAGCTTTGCTACCAACTAGCTCGTCAACAACCACCCTCGGTCGTCCGGGCTCGGTCGACCAGGGCTATGGCGGCTTCGACAGCCTTCCTAAAGGGGATTCCCCTGGACGCTATTTGCAAGGCGGCCATTTGGAAAAATCCCCAAACATTCGTGACTCATTACAGGTTGAACACTAGGTTTACACCTGACATGGCCTTTGGGAGGGCGGTTCTGGGCTCAGACCCGCTTTAGGTTCTGGAACGGAATATGTGATGCGTACCAACAGGGTTTTTTGGTCGATACCGTGTATTTCGAATGTGTTGTTTGACATGTTTACTACTTGAAAATTGTGTTTTTCCTCGTTGCTGGGAATAAAGTTGCACCTTTACTCTTAATACCTTACTGCCTGGGGCACAAACAGCCATTCCACTATGGCCCTGATGGGCCCATTACGGGTATTCTGTGTCATTATCGAGGTATTTGCCTAACTAATGTGTTATATTCTTGCGGTAACTGTTGCTAAACTGCTATCGAATGTGCCCTCATTATTATGAGTGTTTTCAACAATCACCATGTGCTTTATTTTCAAGGGTCATAAGTTTACTCGATTGTTGGTCACCTTTGAGTGGCCGGGAGGATCACGTACTCCCGTAAGTTCATGCACTGTGCCCTTCTTTGGAAGTGATTGCAACCTCTTGTTATGCACTATACCCTTCTTCGGAAGTGATTACACTCTCTTGTTTATGACTGTTTTTTGCACTTAATAAAATTGTTTGGCCCTTGATTTTTATGGTCGGTTTGCTTACTTCCCGCCTCCGGGACCTGAGCTTGCTAGTCTCCACAAGTGTGCATTCGCAGAGACCACGAAGAAAAATGGTAGGTTACATACCTGTGACCATCTTTCTTCGAGTGGTGCTCTGCGAATTCACACTAACCCGCCCAGCCTCCCCTCTAAGCAAACCTCCAATTTCTCGCTACCGTGGCGGCGTAGGAATTGGATCGGTGTGCGCGGGGCGCCCTTTTATCCCCTGCCGGGGCTGGGCGGGGTTACCGCCAAAACTTGAAAAGTTTTAAAAGTAGAAGTTTCCGTTGGAGCCCGCGCAGGCGCAGTCTCTCCACAAGTGTGAATTCGCAGAGCACCACTCGAAGAAAGATGGTCACAGGTATGTAACCTACCAATAATAATGCCACAAAACACATAAAATACAGGTAAAATTACATCGCCATATGCAACAATAATATCTATTAACACAAAACAACACATTACACAATAAAAGATACTCATCTTTTACATAATAAATGGAAGGACGAACAAAAAGGAGATGAAAAGCTGGCAGTTGTTATTGCAAACCCAACTGGGTTATCTCACCATAGCCTTGGAAGGTGTCGTCCACAGTAGCATTGGTAACCCTTCCGCTGAATTCTTCTGCTTTGTCTACCAAGGCCTCCTTCACAGCTTGGTGTCCACATAAGACCACAACAGGACGAGGTCCAAAATGGACAGTGAACACAGGGCCATATTTTTCATGCAGCTTTGCAAGAAATAAAAGAATAATCATTGTCTTTTAGTTAAACTCAGGAGCTTTTGATTTGTTTGGCACATCAGCTTTTTCACAAAATGGTGCTTAGTCGTTGTTGTAAAGAAGCCTGTGTGATGTAGCATAGTGGTTTTCCTATAACAATTTGAACACTGGACTGGGACTCTAGAGACAAGGGTCTGGATTCTGGGAAATGTAGTTTTGGGAGGCGAGGAGCCTTATGCCAGAGAATTCAAAAGGCCCTGCCCTAAACTACATTTCCCAGAATTCTGCTCAGCATCAGAAACCCCCAATCAGGAGAAGGGAGGGATTTGTCCTTCTGTAGCAACTGCCAGCCAGAATTCCAATAAATTGTTGAATCTGCAAAGAATAGGACTGACTGATATTTCTAGTAAGTAAATATCTGTGCTAGGCTGGGAAAAATCCTTAAATGGAAATTCTAATAGTTAATATGAGATACATTCGATAAGATAGCTGTTGTCAAAGGCTTTCAGGGCTGGAATCACGGGTTGTTGTAGGTTTTTCGGGCTATATGGCCATATTCTAGAAGCATTCTCTCACAACCTCTGAGGATGCTTGCCATAGATGCAGGTGAAATGTCAGGAGAGAATGCTTCTAGAACATGGCCATATAGCCCGAAAAACCTGCAACAACCCAAGTTGTTGCTTTTTAAAAAGTAAATTTTTAATCAAAACTTTAAAAAATCCCTAAGAAATGTATGCATATTTCTAAAAGTTGCGAGGAATGATCCCCTGTTATCTTGTGTCATTGTATAGAAAATTCAAGGAGATATCTCTTGTAGTTTTTTTTAAATGTTGTTTATAAAAACTTTGAAAATTTTCCAAAAATCTGTGGATAAGTGAAATGTTCTTAAACTTGATGGGCTAACATTGGTAAATGTGTTCTACCACTGTAGGAAGTTTCACCCCAATAGTCCTAAAAACAAGGGATAAAGGAGCCCCTGAAGTTTCCTCCACTTGCGTAATGACTGTAACAAAATGTCGTACTCTTGTTATTATAGTAACAAAAGTTTTACTAACGATACTTTAGACTCACTTTACAAACAAAGCACCAGCACACACCATTTTGTTATGACTTTTGAATCATTTTTAATCAATTGCACATGCCTACAGCATTATGCAATGAAATACAGTATTCTATCCATGTGAGAAGAAATTGTATTCACAAAGTCTCAACTGAAAGGACTCAGAATCTTAATTTGGATTTGGTATCTTGCACACTACTCAGTTAAGGCATTTTAATTCCACTTTAACTATTATACTTCCAAGCTATAGAAGGCGTGGATGGGTACATTAGGGAGACAATTGAGTTCTTTGATAATATTTGAATCCTACAAATTGCATGAGCTCTAGGATGTTATGGCATCCTGGGAGTATTAATTTGGTAAGGCAGCAGGACTCTTTAGCAGAGAAGGCTAAAGATCTTGTAAATAGTAAATACCCTGGATTCCACTGCATTGAGCAATGGCAGTTAAAGTGGTGCAGAAGCCTCCTATGTAAAACTCTAAAATTACAACAGCACAACAGAGAGGAAACAAACAAGGACATCTAATCACCTCTCAACAAAAGTTTGCTCCAGGCACTGTCAGGCCATTATATGCTAATCAAGATGGTCAGTTGAAACATTCACACATAGCTCCAGCAGACAAGAGTCCTTTGTCCCACCCTGGTCATTCCACAGATATATAAACCCCTTTTCCTAGTTCCAACAGACCTCACTACCTCTGAGGATGCTTGCCATAGATGCAGACGAAAGGAGAAAATGCCTTTAGAACATGGCCATATATCACAAAAAAACCTACAACAACCCACTCCTAAGTATTCTTGTATACACTCCTTCAACCTAGAGCCTCATCAGATGGGCTAAAATGCCCATCCTATGCTGCTTTTACCCCTCTTCAAACACGTAGTCTGCTGGCTTCCATACCAAGATGTTGATCTAATGTTGGAGTTTCATGTCTGAAGAGGGTTGAAATCAGCATTGTCTGCAGTGGTGGCAACTTGGGAAACTTCTTGTGTTGCATAAGACACAATGGGAGGAAGCCAGGTGGCAGACACTTCTCCCGTGGAATGGGGTAAGTGGAAAGGTGGGTGATGCAGGGCATAGGGCACTTGGTTCCCCATGTCCCCGCCGGGCCCCGCCAGATTTGCCAAACCCAATAGTTAATGTAATGAGGTCTCCTAGAGCATATTTGTTCTTCTCTTTCCTTGGCAGTGTTATTGTAGCCTACCTACAAGGAAAGAAGGTATATTGCTACTCTGGATGCATTTTCTAGATTAATTCCTAATAATTCTGAGATATATATAGACCAACATCTTGCATTCTGCTTATAGGGTCTATCATGGTGCCTTCTTGGTATGACCAGAGAGGTTTCAGGGAGACAACACAGGCAACGAGGAAGTGTTGCCTCCTTGCCTGCAAGGAGAAGAAAAACAAGAGCTCTCCATCTAGGACAGTGGTTCTCATCCTGTGGGTTTCCAGATGTTTGGCCTTCAGCTCCCAGAAATCCTAACAGCTGGCAAACTGGCTAAGATTTCTGGGGGACCCACAGGTTGAGAATCACTGATCTAGGAGCACCACTTCACTTCTCTTCCACATGCAGCCAAGACTGGCTGCTACTTCGTTTCCTGAAGTGACCCTCTCTCAATCTCATCTAGTCAATGACAAGAACAATCATCCTTCAGGGTTGGGGTAGAAAGGTTTGGATTGTGTTCATGGGGATATTGAATGGCTATTTCCATTTTATCCAAAAGAAAACACATGCGTACATGTCCCGGTTATGTGCAGACATGTTACTTAAAGGTTTCCTGCAACAGATTTTATCTTAACTGGTGAGAACTGGGAAGGAAGAATATGACTATCAAGGTACATAGAGGAAGAATACAGAGACACCTGAATGTCTCCATAAATCTCAGCAATTATGTGAGGTTTTCATCACATCCAAGATGCCTGAGCTGTGCTACGTGGGACAATTACTCACCTTGAGAAGAGATTTTAAAAGTTCTTTTGAATTGATCTGCATGATATTCCCAAGGAAAGGCAAAGGAGTTGGACCAGGGGGGAGCGTCTTCCTCTGTGAGTAGTCCCGCATGACTTTCAGGATAAGAAGAATAATGGTATAGATGGCAAGGAAGAGGCTGATAGCACCAGACAGCTCCATAATTTGTGTTGATTCTTCTTCTCCCTCTGCTTTGCAGAATGTGGTGACCTGTCCCACTTGGCTATAACTCTTTTTATTGGATCGGGTGTCAGACACAACTCCATAGGTTAAACAAACATCTCATGTCTGGTTAATCAGTGTTTTGAACATTTTTCGTGGAGGACATACGACTTTGTTTCTGCTGTTTAAGGGTTTTTTACCTATTATAAACTTTTGGAATTATATCCTGGCTTCAAACTAGGTCAACAAGAAAGAATACCTAAGAAGAGGCGCAAATTGCACTCAATGCTTTATAGAGTTGTGAAATGCAATACGTTTAAATAAAATTTGGCCCAATTCTATTGTTAGTGGGGTACAGAATGCTCTTTGATTGTAGGTGAACTATAAATCCCACCAACTACAACACCCAAGTGTCAAGGTCTATTTTTCCACCAGTGTTCACATTTGGGCATATTGAGGATTCAGGCCAAGTTTAGTCCAGATCCATCATTGTTTATGTCCACAGTGCTATCTGAATGTAGGTGAACTACAATTCCAAAACTCAAGGTCAATACGCACCAAACCCTTCCAGTATTTTCTCTTGGTCATGTAAGTTCTGTGTTCCAAGTTTGGTTCAATTCTATCATTTGTGGAGTTCAGAATGTTCTTTGATTTTAGGTAAACTATAAATCTCAGCAACTACAACTCCCAAATGACAAAATCAATCTCCCCCCTCCCCAACCCCACCAATATTCAAATATGGGAGTATCAAATATTTCTGCCAAATTTGGTCCACAGAATGAGAATTCATTCTGCATATCAGATATTTACATGACGATTCAACAGTAGCAACAAAAATAATTTTGTGGTTAAGGGTCACCACAACATGGGGAACTGTATTAAGGGGTCGCGCCATTAGGAAAGTTGAGAAACACTGCTCTAAAGTTACAAGGAGGTGGTTTTTGAGTGAACGTTAGAAGAAACTCCTTGGCAGTAGGAATGGTGCAGCAATGGAACCACATGCTTAGAGTGATGGTAAGGGCTCCATCTGTGGATGTCTTCAGAAAATAGGCTGGATGGGGACACTCTAGCTGAAGATCCTACATTGAGAAGAGAGCCTCAATGGTCCATAAGGCCCCTTTCAAATCTATGATTTCATAGCTAAAATAATTTAATTGGGAAATGAAAAGAGTGGGGGGAAAGCATAAGCCACATCAGGAATGAAGGAGGCTCACACTTGGCTCTTAGTGCTCTATAAGCTGCACAGAGGTGTTCCATGTAAAGGTAGCAGAAGAATTGGGTTAATGTGTACCTAGTTTTGCACTTCATTACTTGTTCTGATATTGAAGTTTGAAGCAATTCTATTAGAAAAACAGGCTACTGTCCTACTGTCCTTGATTTCGTCATATGAGCCTGGTGCAATCTATTTATTTGTACCCAAATAATTGCCACGTCTTTTTTAGCCATCTGGCCCATAGCCTGTAGATTTGATAAAATAAACTCTGGTTATGCTAAAATACAGCATATCGGCAGCTTTGATGTGTACAAGGAATCAAAAGGTCTCCTGGGAGTTTCAGGAATTAGGAAACAAGGACATACAATGTATTGTCGAATGCTTTCATGGCCGGAATCACTGGGTTGTTGTAGGTTTTTTCAGGCTATATAGCCATGGTCTAGAGGCATTTTCTCCTGACGTTTCACTTGCATCTATGGCAAGCATCCTCAGAAGTAGCGAGGTCTGTTGGAATTAGGAAAAAGGGTTTATATATCTGTGGAATGACCAGGGTGGAACAAAGGACTCTTGTCTGCTAGAGCTAGGTGTGAATGTTTCAACTGACCACCTTGATTAGCATATAATGGCCTGACAGTTCCTAGATTTTGTTGAGAGGTGATTAGATGTCCTTGATTGTTTCCTCTCTGTTGTTTTGCTGTTGTAATTTTAGAGTTTTTTTTAATACTGGTAGCCAGATTTTGTTCATTTTCATGGTTTCCTCCTTTCTGTTGAAATTGTCCTAATCATCTAATCACCTCTCAACAAAAGTTTGCTCTAGGCACTGTCAGGCCATTATATGCTAATCAAGGTGGTTAGCAGACAAAAGTCCTTTGTCCCACCCTGGTCATTCCACAGATATATAAACCCTTTTTCCTAGTTCCAACAGACCTCACTACCTCTGAGGATGCTTGCCATAGATGCAGGCGAAACGTCAGGAGAGAATGCCTCTAGACCATGGCCATATAGCCCAAAAAACAAAACAAAACCAAAACCCTACAACAACCCAAGGACATACAAGCTGCAGATCTAGAATAACACAACTGGAGGCCTCATGTGCCCAAATGATATGTCACCAACTAATCCCCCCCCCTTATTCCATTGCCATTTTGTCCTTCTTGTGAGACATTGCTGTCTGCTTTGCTCTTGTCCGCTTTGAGGAACTTTGGGTTAGTTGATTTTGTGTGGTTTTCATTCCTAGTACACTTGGTTTCATGACGAGAGAGAAGAAGAGAGAGCAAGAGAAGAACGGGGCCTTCTGCCTCATCACTTTGTGTTTCGTGAATCCTTGCCACAACTTTGTTCATCTAACATGATGTACCACAACTTTGTGCTTCTGCCATTTTAAAGTCGATCTTTCTTTTTTGTATTGTTCCACGTGAATGTGCATTGATATATTATTTATTATTTATAAAGTACATTTTCTTATTTTAATACACACAACAAAGAAACAGAGGGGTGGGTGGGTTTCGGGCCCCTGGAATGAATTTAAAACATTTCAGTGAGAAAATTCACTTTGAGATAAGAGCATTTGGAGTTAAGAGCTCGGTCACAGAACGAATTAAACTCTTAAGTCAAGGTACCACTGTATATACACACAAATGGAAAGAGAGAAAAAAGTCAAGAGGCACCAAAATGCTGGTACAGAATAAGATGCAGTAGATCAAAAGTTTCTTCTCTATGCCTGGGATTACAACCGCATGCCAGTTCAAGATGCCATAATCAGGTGAAAACTATATCTTGTAGCCATCATTAAAATTTGCCACATAAGAGTCAGGAAAGAGAAAAAGAGCTTTGCCTTCCCCATGCAAAGGTCAGACATAAAGCAAGTGCAAAGAATACTATAGGTGGGATCTTCAGGTCAGCGTGAGACCATGCAGAGTTGGTAGTAAGGTGGGATTCTGCCAAATCCAACCTCATGGGCAGTCAGGTCAATGTCCTTGGGGGCCATGAGGGGCTTCAGCTCAAATTTCTGCAGGATGGTGGTCAAAAAGATGAAAAGCTCCATGCGGGCCAAGGTTTCGCCCAGACAGACCCGCTTCCCTAGAAGAACAATTGGAGAAAATTCAGCAGGGAAGGATTTAGCTATCTCTCTAGTCAGCTGTCTCCTTCTATCACATTACACATATTTATACCTCTATGATTACACCTTAACAACCATGGGAGCATTCAGCTGAAGTCCAAAACACCTGGAGGAGTAGAGTTTGGGAATCACTGCTTTGGGGCACATCCAGACAGCCTCTTTATTCTGGTAACTCCTGCAATAAAGAAGGAGCTGTCCTGGAAAATCCCAAATTAATTCACTATAAACGAGGAAAGCCCTGGTTTGTAGTGAATTAATTAGATAGTGGATTTATTCCATGCCTTCTTGGAAGGTGCGGGATAAACCCATTACTTCGACTGTCTGGACTGCTCCCCCAAAAGTTCTGGACTTTTGAGGGGGCAAKCCAAACAGTAGCCCCATGTTTTCCAGGCTGATTCAACCTGGAAAACTGTGAGGGCTCCAACTCCCTCCCCAATCCCCCCCCCCTACAAAACCCTAAAAAAAATAAAAAAGAAAGTTACTGGTAGCAATTTGGCTTCTGCTTCTTTCTGCTGGAACATACCAATGACACCCAAAATTAAGTTGGGGGGGGGGGGAGTCCAAATCGCTCCTGACTCCCCCTATGTTTTTGGGCATCATATGTTCCCACAGGTAGGAAGAGAAGCCAAATGGMTCCTGGTTAAGTTTCCTTTTTATTTTTAAGGGKTTTTTTTGGGGTGGGGTGGGGTTGAATGGCCATATGCTATCCTGGAAGTCACATGCAACTCCTAGAATGATTCCATCAGCATTGCCTCCAAAAAATCCTGCAAATCTCTTAGGAAGACAGGCAGACAAATGTCAGTGTGCTGGGAGAAGCAAAGACCACCAGCATTGAAGTGATGGTCCTCCGCCATCAACTCTGCTGGACCGGCCACGTTGTCCAGATGCCCGACTACCGTCTCCAAAAGCAGTTGCTCTACTCTGAACTCAAGAATGGAAAATGGAATGTTGGTGGGCAGGAAAAGAGATTTAAAGATGGGATCAAAGCCAGCCTTAAAAACTCTGGCATAGACACTGAGAACTGGGAAGCCCTGGCCCTTGAGTGTTCCAGCTGAAGGTCAGCTGTGACTAGCAGTGCTGTAGAATTTGAAGAGGCACGAATGGAGGGCAAAAGAGAGAAATATGCCAAGAGGAAGGTACATCAAGCCAACCCGGCCAGGACCACCTTCCACCTGGAAACCAATGCCCTCACTGTGGGAGAACATGCAGGTCACCTACGGATTCAGCGCCACTACACCGATCTTGGAAGACAATCCTACTCAGACAACGAGAGATCACCTAAGTAAGTAAGTATCCTGGAAGTATTCAGGATAGTATTTGGATAGCCAAAGGGGAAAGGGCATTTTTCCCTCGCCTGTGTGGATTTAAAACCCCCTTTGAGCGAGTTTCTTAAACCCGCTTCGAAGTGGGTTTAATGTATGTGTGGAACTGCCCTAGATTACCTGAAGAGAATGGCACAAAAGCATCACTCTTCTTGAAGCGCCCGTTCTCATCCAGGAAATGCTCTGGGTTAAATGCATATGGGGTTTTAAACATGGTGGGATCACGCAGGACTGTGTTGAGGAGTGGGTAGACTTCTGTCCCCTGGGGAAAATAGAAAAGAAAGCAGGGTGATGTGAAAGCAATAAAGTTTGGGGTGGGGTGGCACTAACTATAATATATATAATAATACTTTATAAACCTCCCTCTCTCCCTGAGGGGACTCAGGGCGGTTTACATATATATAAAAAGCAAACATTCAATGCCATGGTTAAAATCACACATTATCAAAAATATAAAATAGACACTAATCAACTTATTACTGAAAAAATAAAGTTAAGTAATAAAAATACAGATACTTAAAGAAAGCATAATTACACCAATAAAACATAATTGCACACGAAACATATATCCTAGACAATTAAATGACTAAAATATAAAGAGTGCCTGGCTTTAGTTGTGATTTGAAAATAGACCATTGCAGCCATAAAGTGCTAAGTGCTAATCCTCCTACATAGGTGTGTTTTCAGAAGTTTTCTGAAGGAGAGGAGGGTGGGGGGCATTTGTATTTCTTTAGGAAGGGAGTTGCAGAGCCAGAGAGCGATCACAGAGAAGGCCTCCTCTCTTGTTCCCACCAACTACACTTGTGATGGGGGTGGGACCGAGAGCAGGGTCTCCTCCGCTGACCACAGTGCATGAGGTGGTCTATATAGGGAGACGTGGTTAGACAAACAGCCTGGACCCGATCTGTTTAGGGCTTCATAGGTAATAACTAGCACTTTGTTTTTACCCCAGATGTGGACTGGCAGCCAGTGAAGCTACTGTAATATGGGAGTAGTTCTCTCCCTTTAGGGAGCCCCAGTTAGTAGCTTGCTCTCAAAATATGGTTTGCCAGTTCTGAGACTGGACCATGTGTTTCTTTTCTAAAGTTCTAGTTCGAAGTCATTTTGGCCAGTAGCCATATAGGACCAATTGCCATCTGAGGCGCCATCTACACAAATGCAATTTGAAACTGCATTATCTGGTCAGTGTAGACTCAATTAATTCAGTTTAATTCGTGTCAAGATGAAGGTGCATCAAACCAACCCTTGTTGGGACAGCTTTCCATCTCAAAATTAATGACTTCACTGCAAATTACATGCGGATCAAGAATAGGTCTCTACAGTAATCTACGGACCCACCACCAAGACCCTACATTTGGAAGGCAGTCTTACTCAGCTACGAGTGATAGCCTATGAATGCAATTTCAAATTGCAATATATGGCAGCGTAGATGGGGATTGAGATGAATGCCCATGGATTTGACAAAAAAGCATTTTTTATTAGGAGTGAGATGGGAACAGAATGTGAATATCTTAGTTCTAGAATAAAGCACCATATCCTCACCACTCAACTGAAGCCTTGGAGGCCATTTTCACACCAATCATTCGCTACTAACGCATTTCCACTTGACATCTACTCATTGGTGGGTGAGGTGATGTAGGTTGGTACCTCATCACTTCTAGCTACAGCTGAGTTTTCTCTCTCTGTAAGATGCCAGTGGAGCACATTAGATGTCACAATTCTCCATGTGTTCCATGGATGTCTACAACAGAATCCAGGATGGCTGTTTGGGAATGGGCTTTGCAGATTGGGCAATGAGGAGAAGCTTTGCTTAGTTGCATGTTCAAGCATAGAGGCATTGCAAACTGAAAAAAAAAAACAGTATCTTTAGTGAAACAATGTTAGTTTAGATGTCAGTAGTACATATGGGCAGTCTGACACCAAAGCATAGAGGCATTGTGAACTGAAAACAACAGTATCTTTAGTGACAAAGGGTTAGTTCAGATGCCATTAGTACATATGGGCAGTCTGACACCAAAGCAAACATGCATCTCACTATAGGCCTCCCTCATTTATTCAATGGGTTAGTGATCAGGGCAAAGTCAAAAACAGAAATACACTTTGCTGGGTCTCTCCCATTTGACTTGGTAGCCCGGTATTTGTACCTTGGGAATCATGTAGCCTCTGAATTCCGTGTCACGCATAACCATGTGGGGCAGATCCAGGGGGATGAGGTCACTGAACCTCTGCACTTCATGGACAACAGCATCCACATATGACAACTGGGTCCGATCTCCAATGTTTGGGGGACGGTCCCGGCCAATCACTCGGTCGATTTCCTCATGCATTTTTGCTGTCAAAATTATGGAGATTTGTTTATTTAGTTCATTTTTCCTCCACCTTTCTCCTGATTATGAGACTCCAAAAAGCAATGTCTTTTAAAATAAATACAAAAGCTAGAATAAAAGCATACATATAAGATTTGATAAAATAAACTCTGGTTATGCTAAAAAAAAAAAACCTTACAAACTGTACAGTTTTAAAACTTCAATCCTAACAAGGCTGATGGAACAGAAATATTTTGATCTGCCAACGGAAATCTGCCGGAAGCTGCTCATAGAGTCATGCCGGATGACCTATGATTCCTAGAGGAAATGCTTTTTTAGGCATTTGCAGATCATCCCATGCAATTCTATGACAAATTTCCAATGTATGTTCTCTGAAGTTAAAAATTAATAACACTTTTTTAATGCACGGTTTTTCCATTTTCATGAAGATCCTGCACCTCTAACTTCTCTGAAAGTGGAGGACATTCTATAAATTGAATTTGTTTGTTTGTTTGTTTGTTTGTTTGTTTGTTTTCATGGAGCACTGTACTGCAAAATATAATGTGGAAGGGAGGGAGGAAGAGAGGAAGGAAGGAAGGAAGGAAGGAAGGGAGGGAGGGAGGGAGGGGAAGCGAAAAGGAAAGCTGTAAAGACACTGGATTAGTGTCTTCAGCCTAATTTCTTCATACCTTGCACTTCAGGATATTTCATCAGAAACAGAAATGCATATCTCAGGGTGCTGCTGACTGTCTCTGTCCCAGCAAAAAGAAGAATAAGGACGCTGAGCTCCAAGTTTCTGATGGTAAATTCGCTGTCTGGATTGTCTTTTTCCTGAAAGCAGAAATGAACAGAACAGCATGAGAACAATACAGGAAGGACCTCAAAGCCTCAGACATATTTAGGGGTGGTATGGGCTTCAGAGATGCTTGCTTCCACGTTGCTCCTAAATTGCACTCATTTGTTAAATGTAGCTTTCTGTTGCATTTTACTCATCCCTAATCCAGTCCAAAACAGGACTACTAACATTCTCCATGTTACTAATTACTAACATGGAGAATACTCAACTCTCCTAAGCCTGAGACATCATGGTCAACATTTAAGAGGAGAATTCTTTGTCTTAATCATCTGGAGGACTTCATGTTTTCTGCCCCTTGGCTTGTAGACCCCCCATTCCAATATCTACCAAGGTACCTTTTCCATCTGGATGAGGAAACAATCAATATAATTCCGCGGGTTGTTGAGATCAAGCGTCTCCTGGTTCATCTTCACTAGTTCTGTGATGACACCTTTAACCTCTTTTAGAAGGTCAGTGACTTTGGTCTGGGTTCCTCGAAAATACTTCAAGAAACTGTAATAGACATCATACCTCTGTGTAAAGAAAGATATGAGTAGTTGTAGTAAACTGTATGAAGATTTGGGATTTTATGTCCCTCCTAGTCAAACTGGTTACAGTAGATGGGAAAACAAATGACACTAGTTGAGGAGAGACAAAAGAGAAAGGGTACATATACACTGTAGATCACTTGAATTAATCTCTGGAACTGTTGTGGCACAACAGATGGAAATTAGGAGCTTTCTATTTTGTAAGCATGTGCTTCCATGTATATGGACATGGAAAAACATTTCTCAAGCATTACGATCCTTTTTCCAGGTGTCAACAGCACCCTTCATTTTCTTTCTTTCTCCTTTCTTTTTCAATGAGCAAGGTACCTGGCCAGAAGGAGTGCTCACTAAGCGGAAGACATCGTTCGATGTCTGCATGAGGTTCTGGAAAAGTTTATCTTCATAGTCAAAGCGGCTACCAAAGAGGATGGTGCTGACAACGTTGGAGACAGCACGGCTGAGGAAGAAGGTGGGGTTGAAGGCCTTCCCTAAAGACAGAGAGAAAGGGTGAGGTGTCACTCCACTTGATGCTTTTGACAGCCTCCCTCTACCTGGTTTCTTTCCAATACACAGCAAATCTTTGAGCCGTAGTATCATCGCATCTGAGGGGATGGCACCAGCTTGGAAGTGGGTGACCTAGAATGTGCTCATTTGTGGTTGGTCTTTACTATCCATAGGCACCACAAGGAACATAATCAAAATGGGTGGAATAAATTCATTATGGACAGAATCAATAAACTAACAAACCAAGATAATGGCATATATACTTTATCATCAGTCACCTATTAAGCTGCACATTGCCATGACTGAAAAGTCTATGAATAGATGCATTTTAGGAAGCTAGGAAATTATTACTAGTTGTAGGATGCATTGACACAGGAAACAAATAAAACCCTAAGTTTGGCTTAAAAGAGGTCATAGTCAATCATCGCTACTCAACCTAAAAAGCTGAATCTCGATTTAATTCTTTCTGTATGCAGGAATGTTTTATTCCCAGTGGTTAAGATTGCAAGAGATCCTGCACATTTCCTGTCATTGTTCACATTGCATAACTTTTTGGCTAATGTTTTGTTTGCATTTTTAAAAAAACTGTTCCAATAGAAACTATAAACACATTTTGTGTTTTCTCCAAATATGCATCAAACGTCAGAAGGACAAAATCTCAAGGAGGTTAGTTTGTTTCAATGGAATTCCTTAGCATGTTGAAATATTGTTTGCCAATCAGAATGAAGAAATTTGGAGCAACCCAAGATATCCATACTCACCATTTGTTTTTCTAAATTCTTCCAGCAGAAACTGGGATTCGTCTTTAATCCGCTCTTCAATGGTTTTTTTCCCCATTCCAAAATTCCTCATGATAGTAAGAGAAAACCGGCGCAATTGTTTCCAGCGTTCACCATTGGAAAAGATCACCCCTGGAGAAAGCAGTAAATGGAAGGATGAACAAAAAGAAGATGAAAAGGTGGGAGCAATTGTTGCAAAACCAATTAGGTTATCTCACCATATCCTTGGAAGGTTTCATCTAGAGTAGCATTGGTAACCCTTCCGCTGAATTCATCTGCTTTGTCTACCAAGGCCTCCTTCACAGCTTTGTGTCCACATAAGACCACAACAGGACGAGGTCCAAAATGGACAGTGAACACAGGGCCATATTTTTCATGCAGCTGTGCAAGAAATAAAAGAATAATCATCATCTTTTAGTTAAACACAGGAGCTTTTGATTTTTTTGATACATCAGCTTTTTCAGAAGATGATGCTTAGTTGTTCTTTCTTAAGAAACCAGTGTGATAGAGTATAGTGGTTTAGCTATAATAGTTTGAACAGTGGACTGGGACTCTAGAAACAAGGGTCTGAATGCCCATGTCGTCATGAAAACCCAGTGGGTGATCTTAGGCAAGTCAAACTCCCTCTGAGCTAATTTTCCAAGAAAACCTTGTGCTAGATTCACCTTAGCGTTGCCATAAATTTAAAAATGACCAGGGGCCTTTCCACACAGCCCTATATCCCAGAATAACAAGGCAGGAAATCCCACATTATCTGTGTGTGGACTCAAGGCTTGTCCAGACAGTGCCTTTATTGTGGTAACTCCCGCAATAAAGGATGGGCTGTCCAGACAACGTTCCAGTCAGTCCCAAATTAATTTTCTACAAAAACCCTGATTTGTAGCAAATTAATTAGATAGTAGATTTCTTCCATGCTTTCTCGGAAGGTGCAGTATAAACCCACTATTTCCAGTGTCTGGATTTCACTCCAAACACCATTCCCACAGTTTTCCAGACTAGATTAGTCCGCAAAACTGCGGGAATACCCACCCCCTTTCCCAAAGCCCCCAAACCCCTTTGAAAAGTAAAGAAAAAACTTACCCAGCCTCCAGTACCCTCTTGGAGCACCTCTCCTGGTGCGTAGAAATGATGCGCCAGGAGAGAATGTGTGTGTGGGGGAAATCCCTCTCCCACTCTCCTGGCACATCATTCCTACGCACCGGGAGATCAGCTCTGAGAGTGTACTGGAGGCTGGGTAAGTTTTCTTTACTTTTCAAGGGGGGTTGGGGGCTTCAGGGGAGGGTGGTAGGGCCTCCAGATATTCTCTCAGGCCAGTCCCATGAGAGTATTTGGACACACACCCCAGAAAGTGCATGCTTTCTGGGGTGTGTGTGAACAGGCCCCCAGGAAGGCCTGTGTTTTTAAAATGTGGATTCTCCTGGGATAAAAGCCTGTCTGGATCCACTCTCAGATAATCCAGTTCAAAGCAGATATTGTGATATTTTCTGCCTTGATATTCTGGGATATAGGACTGTGCGGAAGGGCCCTTGGAGGCACACAGAAATAGGATCTAGCTGGAACCTAGCAAAAGTGAGGCCCCTTTCACGTAACAGAATAAAATCCCACATTTCCTGCTTTGAATTGAGATATATGTCAGTGTGGACTGCAATAACCCAGTTCTAAGTAATTATTGTGGGATTATTTGCCTCAATATTCTGGGCTATATGGCTGTGTGGAAGGGCCTTGAGATAACAATACAAAGTGTCTATAGCTCACTCTGGTGGAGGATTTAATAATAACCACAGTTGGATATTCCAGTATTTTACAATGCAGATTATATTTCCTTGGCAGAAAATATTTAGATGTGGTTTGTCATTACCTTCTCCTAAAATGTAGCCTGGCATTTCTTAACCATCTCTTTTCTAAGTGCTAACCGCTTTGGGCTATACTTAAATTCTGAGACCCAGGTCTTTGGGGTATTTTCAAAGAATTTACAGGATGCTTCCAAATGGAAATCTCTTGGTGCCAACAATCAGAAGAAAGTGTTTTTGGTAACACATGTTTCCCTTTTTAATGGGACTACAATGGTAAGAAAGAAGAGCATAGGAACTAGGAACACATAAGAGTTACAACTAGAAGACTAGCTACTGTATTTCATCACATAATAGTTGCCATTGCATAAGAGTCACACCTTCCTTTTTGGGGTCCCATTTTTGCAATTTCTGTATGTATTGCCTCTGTAGCTCCGAGGGGCAGACATTCTGGAGGCACTAGGGCTGGGAGGGATCCCTGAGCTGCCACAAACTGAGAGAGGCCTCCTAGTTCTTCCAGTTGTGCATGAGTGCAGGTGAGTCAAGGCTCACCTGTGCATGAGCCTACCGGTGCAAGTTGTGGGGCCTCCCTCAGTTGCCAGCAGCTGAAGAAGGTCCCATAAGTGTTGCTTGCCCACAGATGCCTCAAAATTCCCTAAAATCAATAGATGTAAGGATATTTCTGAAAGTTGGGAGGAATGATCCTCTGTTATCTTGGTCATTGTATAGAAAAATTAAGGAGATAGCTCTTGTAGATTTTTTTTAAAAGCAATGTTGTGTATAAAAAATTTGAAAATTCCCCAAAAATCTGTGGATAAGTGAAATGTTATGAAACTTGATGGGCTAACATTAAATAGTCAATATCCCAGATTTCATTACATTGGGCCATGACAGTTAAAGTAGTGCAGATGCCTCCTAAGTATTCTTGTATACACTCCTTCAACATAGGGCCTCATCAGACAGGCAAAATAGGCTGTCCTATGCTGCTTTCACACCTTTTTAGGCACGTAGCCCACCGGCAAAATAGCCTGTCTGAGCTCTAGGATGTTATGGGCTCTAGGATGTTATGGCATTCTGGGAGAATTAAATTGGTAAGGCACCGGGACTCTTTAGCAGAGAATGTGAAAGATCTTGTAAATAGTCAATACACCAGATTCCATTGCATTGAGCCATAGCAGTTAAAGTGATGCAGATGCCTCCTTAGTATTCTTGTATACCCTCCTTCAACCTGGGGCCTCATCAGATGGGCAAAATTGCCTCTCCTACGCTGCTTTCACCCCTTTTCAGGTACATCGCCCACCGGCTTCCATCCCAAGATGTTGATCTACTTTTGGTGGGGCTCTGTGTCTGAGGAGGGATGAAATTAATGTTGGCTGCAGTGGTGGCAACATAGGAAACTTCCTGTGTTGCATAAGGAACAACAAAAGGACACAGGGCAGCGGATGCTTCCACCATGAGATGGGGTAAGTGGCAAGGCGCGTGGTATGGGGTATGGGGCACTTTGTTCCTCATGTCCCCCGCCAGGCCCCACCAGATTCACCATGATCCATGATGAACCCAGTAGTTAATGTGACGAGGTCCTAGAGCATATTTGTTCTTCTCTCACCTTGATAGTGTAGCTGTAGCCTGCCTACAAGTGAAGAAGGTATATTGCTACTCTAGATGAATTTTCTAGATGCATTCCTAGAAAAACCGAGACAGATATAGACCAACATCCAGATATAGATAGATTATAGGGTGTCTTCTTGGCATGACCAGAGAGGTTTAAGGAAGACAAAGCAGGCAATGAAGAAGTGTTGCCTCCTCACCTGCAAGGAGAATTAAAACAAGAACTCTCCATCTAGGAGCACCACTTCACTTTTCTTCCTCTTGCAGACAAGACTGGCTGCTACTTGATTACCTGACCCCTCTCAATCAAGATTGGCTGCTACTTCATTTCCTGAAATGACCCCTTCACAATCTCATATAGTAAATGACAAGAGCAATCATCCTTCAGGGTTGGTATGGAAAGGTTTGGATTGTGCTCATGGGGATATGTGCTCATGTGCTCATGGGGCTCTTTCCATCCCATCTGAAAGTAAACACACGTGTACATGACCCGGTTATGTGCACACATGTTACCTGAAGGCTTCCTTCAACAGATTTTATCTTAACTGGTAAGAACTGGGAATGAAAAACATGAGTCTATCAAGCCACATAGAGGAAGAATACAGAGACATCTCAACGTCTCCATAAATCTCAGTCATTCTGTGAGGTTTTCATCACATCCAAGATGCCTGAGCTGTGCTACGTGGGACAATTACTCACCTTGAGAAGGGATTTTAAAAGTTCTGTTGACTTGATCTGCATGATATTCCCAAGGAAAGGCAAAGGAGTTGGACCAGGGGGGAGCGTCTTCCTCCGTGAGAGGTCCCGCATGACTGTTAGGATAACAAGAACAAAGGCATAGATGACAAGGAAGAGGCTGATGGCACCAGACAGCTCCATAATTTGGGTTGATTCCTCTTCTCTCCCTGCTTTGCAGAATGTGTTTATCTGCCCCACTTTGCTATTGCTCTATTTATATCATCGTATATCAGATTGATATCAGACTCTGAGTTACATAGCTCCATAGGTCAAACAACCATCGCATTTTGGTTAATCAGTGTTTTGAACATTTGTCATGTGGACTTCATGACTTTCTGCAGATTAAGTGGTTGTCCAAGGCACTGAATGTTTGCCCAAGGCATTGAATGTTTGCCCAAAGCATTGAATGTTTGCCTTTTTGCTTGGAAGCCGCCCTGAGTCCTTCCAGGGAGATAGGCAGCCTATGAATAAAGTATTATTATTAGTAGTAGTATTAGTAGTATGTTATCTATTACAAACTTTTGGAATTAGACTATGGCTTCAAAGTAGGTCAACAAGAAAGAATACCTAAGAAAAAGTGCAAATTGCATCAAATGCTTTATAAAGAGTTGTGAAATGCAATAATATCTAATAAAAATGGCGGAGGTGTTTACTTACACAGACAGCCTCCCGCCTCCCAAACTGGCTATAACCCATAGTGCGGAGGAGCCACCAAAGCCCTCTCTCCACTGACATTTCAGGTTATAGTGGGAACCATGAACATCTCTCCCAACCCCTGCCCATGTCCTCCCCATCACCTTATTGCCCACCACCCAAATGAAGGCTTTCATTCGGGGACAATTTCATCCTAAATGTTCTGTTTTTTTCCCTCCAGAATGGACATCCCAGGGTTCTTTACTCTGTCCATTGCTGTGAAATTTGCATGACCCTGACCACTGCCTAAACCCTATTCTACCCATTACAATGGCACACAGCAAACAGGAATTGATCGCCAACTGAGCAAGGGGTTTGGGAAGAATTTACCATGATTTGTAAAAGTTGTAGTCCACCTACATCCAGAGAGCACTGTGAACCCAACCAACAATGGATCTGGACAACACTTGCCACAGATGATGGGATTTGCAGTACTTTCACTCACTTTCTGAGACCACTGAAACCTCCATGATTGACGGACCTGGACCAAATTTGCCACTCATACCCCCCCCCCCCCAAGAACTACTTTACGTCTTGGTGCAGTTTGGGGAAGAATGGGATTTGCAGTACCTTCATCCACATCCAGAGACTACTGCAACTTCCAAGAATGACAGACCTGGAGCAAACTGGCCACATAGACTCTCCATGATATACTTTACATCCTGGTTGGTTTAGGGAGACAATGGACCAGGGGCGTTGGGAATTGCAGTATCTTCACTTCCAGAAATGACTGCTATCCGAACAAATGATGCATTTCACTAAATTTGACACATATCTGGGGATGCACAGGTTGAGAACCACTGCTCTAGCTGAAGATCCTGCATTGAGAAGGGAGACTCAATGGCCCTTCAGGCCCCTTCAAATCTATGTTTTCATAGCTGAAATAACTTAGTTGGGTAATGGAAAGGTTAAGGGAAAGCATCAGCCACTTCAGGAATGAAGAGGGCTCATACTTGGCTCTCCCATCCCTTGTTGCTCCATACGCTGCACAGAGGTGTTCTATGTAAGGGTAGTGGAAGAGTTGGGTTAATCTGTACTTAGCTTTGTGCTTCATTGACTTTTTCTGATATTCAAGGTTGAAGCAATTTTAGTAGAAAAACAGACAACTGTCCTACTGCCCTTGATTTTGTCATATGAGCCTGGTGCAATCTATTTATTTGTACCTAAATACTTGCCAGATCTTTCTTAGCCATCTGGCCCATAGCCTGTAGATTTGATAAAATAAACTCTAGTTTTGATGATGATGAGGAATAATAATGCTAAATGGACATGCTTTGATGTGTCCAAGGAACCCAAAGGGAGCTTCAGGAATTAGGAAAGAAAGACTTACAAGCTGTGGATATAGGATAACGCAACTGGGGGCCTCATTTGCCCAAACGATGTATCACCAACTAATTCCCTCCTCATTCCATTGTCATTTTGTCCTTCCTGGGGGCCTTCACTTCTTTGCATAACTGACTCATGGATGTGTCATATAATTCTGAGAGCCTTGGCAGTTTTAAACAAGAGGGCCATGCTAACAGTGCAAATGGACTGGTATTTAAGAGTCTCATATTTTTGTATTGTCGAAGGCTTTCATGGCCGGAATCACTGGGTTGTTGTAGGTTTTTTTGGGCTATATGGCGATGGTCTAGAGGCATTCTCTCCTGACGTTTCACCTGCATCTATGGCAAGCATCCTCAGAGGATGCTTGCCATAGATGCAGGCAAAAAGTCAGGAGAGAATGCCTCTAGACCATCGCCATATAGCCCGAAAAATCCTACAACAACCCCTCTCATATTTTTGTAGGAAGTTTTTTTGAAGGCAAAGTATGATTGTATATTTATTTATATGCAGCTTTTTTCTCTCTCTGAAAAGGATCTCAAAGCAGAAAGCAATGCTAAACACAATACAAGGTACAGTGTAAAATCTAAAGCATATAAACACAAGGGATCTCATCACATTTATGAGGTCCCCCGGATCGATTTGTCAGCCTCCGTAATGAATCAGCGGGGCACGGGACAATCCCGATACTCCACACTAGGAATGGGCAATCAAAATATGGTTCTAAACTGTGTTCAAAAGTAGGGGGTGCTGATGATTCAATTCTAAAGTCACTTCCAAATTTTTCCAAAAAAAATCGGAACTTTCGGAAACTTCTGAATCAATGCATTAATAGAGGATGTGAATGCGCAATAACGGAAAAGATTACTGACACCGGGGAAACTTCAGAGGCTTCACTCTCCCTTCAAGCAGAAAATAACTTTGGTGACTTTCCCCTGACTTAGGGAAGACACCTGGGTGTTGGGATCCAGGGGATTTAGGAAATATTATAGAGCGATCGTGTTATAATGTTGAAAACACAACCCAAAACAGAAGGGAGGCAGTTGAACTCCAAGAAAAAATAACTGGTGCTTTTCCCCTGACTGGGAGAAACGAATCTACTCCTTCTTGCTGGTCATATGGGTGCCTGTTACAACACCACAGAAGTGACAGGAGATGGCCAGGCACTCACATGAAGCTCTGGGATTTGCTAGGAGGAGCAGAAAAAAATGCAGAGGGTGAGGTAGACCAGTACAGACTTGGTCTGGTTGGACCAACTGGAGACCAATATGGCACCATAATGGGTTTGACTGGCTGCATCAGACCCTGTCTTAAGCAGGTTGCATGAGTTGAATATTTCAACCACTACACCACACTGGCTCCCTTCTTCATGCCAAATTGATTCAAAGAATTATTTCCGTTTGTCAAGTTTTCCACTCAACAAACTATAAAAAATGACATCTCCATTGCAGAAGAACAAAGGAGCTGCAAAGGAGACACAGGATGAGGTTTCCCAGCTCTACCTCCACCACCAATAAATAATAATAATAATAATAATAATAATAATAATAATAATAATAATAATAACAACTTAATTTTTATACCCCACTACCATCTCCCTGAGGCAGGCCTGTAGCCAGGATTTTGATTCGGGGGGGGGGGGCTGAGTTTCGGGGGGGGGGCTGAGTCTGAGTGAAAGAGGGTCTACCCTAGCAAACCTTTTGTATCATTACCCCAATACCCCTATGCATATGGGATATATTGAGTATGGTGATCAGATCATGATATGAATAAACATAACAGTTTAAATAATGCACCAGTAAGGCCTTTTAGCGAACCACCATGAGAATTTCGGGGGGGGGGTGAAGCCCCTCAAGCCCCCCCCCCCCCGGCTACATGCCTGTCCTGAGGGGACTATTGGTGGCTTACAAGAGGATAAGCCCAAAAAACACAGATTAAAAACATATACAATAAAATAAGACAAAATAAAGTCAACCACAACATCAGAAAAACATTACAATCACAGTACACTTTTTTAAAAACAGTATCATGGCTGAAAGATTAAGTGCTAAGTGCGGAGGGATCAGGGAATGAGCAATCATTCCAAGATAGAGCCCAGAGAAAGTGCAACATGCACTTCAATTCAATTAAGGTCACAGTTGGACGGGTAACATCCTTAAGGCATTTACAATAACAGGATTACAGATGGAAGAGCCAACGAAAGTGTGAAGAGTTATGGTGAGATTGATCCAATTATCTGGTGAACTGCCTAATCAAATTCACAGCAGAACATCCCGTTTTTTATCTCATTGTGGAAAATGGATAGGGGCCAATCTGATCTCTTTGGGTAGTGAGTTCCAGAGTCAAGGGGCCACCACTGAGAAGGCCCCCTCTCTCGTTCCCACCAGCCATGCTTGAAACAACGGTGGAAATGAGAGCAGAGCCTCCCCAGTTGATCTTAAAGTATGTGCTAGTTCATAGGGGAAGATGCGCTCTCGAAGATAGGCAGGTCCTGAACCATTTAGGACTTTGTAGGTGATCACCTGCCCCTTGAATTGAGACCGGAAACTTATTGGGAACCAGTGGAGCTGTTTAAACAGGGGGGTTGACCTCTCCCTGTAACCAGCTCCTGTTATTAATGTGGCTGCCAATCTCTCTACCATTGCAGTAATCCAACCTGGAGGTAACTAGGGCATAGACCACCATAGCCAAGTCAGACTTCATGAGGTACGGGCGCAGTCGGCACACAAGTTTTAATTGAGCAAAGGCCCTCCTGGCCACAGCTGACACCTGAACATCAAGTGTCAAAGCTGAGTCCAGAAGGACCCCCAAACTGTGAACCTGTGTCCTCAGGGGGAGTGTAACTCTGTTGAGCACAGGTTGCTACCTTATACTCCGATCAGTCACAGGACTGACCTCTTTTTTGTCAGGATTGAGCTTCAGTTTATTAGGCCTCATCCAGCCTATCTCAGCAGCCAGACACTAGTCAAGGATCCGGGGGGGCTTCCTTGGAGTCAGGTTGAAAAGACTAGTAAAGTTGAGTGTCATCTGCATAGAGATGGCTTCGAACTCCAAAAACCAGTACCTTGGACCTCTGGATATTTGGTAAGAAGCAGCAATCCACATCTCAGGGTGATGCTGGCTCTTCAAGCAAAGAAAAGAGCAATAGTTCTCTCTAGTTCTTTGATGTTAAATCAGCTGGAGGGGTCATTTTTTTTCTTGGAAGCAGAAAAGAAGACAATCGATTTTTTAAATGGCAAAGACCTTAGTGACATTGAATTGATACTAGACAAGCCATACACCACATGTTCACTGTCTTTGGTTTGCATTTGAGATACAAAGTAGGTTAAAGAGTGGCATCATCTGGGTCCACGCCAGGTGGTCAGGAGATGAACAAACAACCGAGTTCCACTAAACATTAACAAAAAGCAGAATGGCTATCTGGATCAGCCAATTTTAGTAGAACTGCGCCAGTTGTGCCCGTACACGGGGAAGTCTGATTTGGCCACGGTGGTCCATGCTCTTGTTATATCGAGAGTAGATTACTGCAATGTGCTCTACATGGGGTTGCCCTTGAAGACTGTTCGGAAGCTTCAATTGGTTCAACAGGCGACAGTCAGGTTTCTCACCAGAGCGACATACAGGGAGCGTACAATTCCCCTGTTACACTAGCTCTACTGGCTGCCAGTCTGCTACCGAGCACAATTCAAAGTGCTGGCTTTAGCCTATAAAGTAGGCCTGGGTAACAACGGAAAAATTTGTTTCTAAAATCGATTTGTATTTGGGGGGTTTTTTTGTTTC
>NW_026847771.1:9964904-10030267 GCF_025583915.1 Anolis sagrei ordinatus | reverse complement strand
TATAAAGCCCTAAACGGTTCCAATCCAGCTTACCTGTCGAAATGTATCTCCCTCTATGAACAATCTTCTGGGGAGGCACTGCTCTCGATCCCATCTGCTTTGCAAATGTGGTTGGTATTGATGACGGACATGGCCTTCTCAGTGGTGATTCCTCAGCTCTGGAACTCTCTCCCTAGTAAGATTAGATCTGTGTGCTCCCTCCTGGCCTTTAGAAAAAGGATAAAGACATGGTTAGGGAACCAAGCTTTTGACTCATAATGCAGTACAAGAAGCAAATATGGAATACGTGCAATCATCATTTGGAATGTTTTAGTCTATGAGTTGGATAATGTGATTTCAGTACTTTTATTAGGTGTTTTAATTCTTTTATTTCAGTTTTTAAATGTCTTTTTATCTTATCTTATGGTGAATTGTCCTATTGATTTTATACTAGTTATATGTTGTTGATTGAATTTTGGTTTATGTAAGTAAGGCATTTAATTTTGATGTTATTTTTGTTTAAACTGTTTTGAGTCCCCCCCCAGGGGTAAGAAAAGCAGTATATAAATACTGTAAATAAATAAATAAATAATTGTGGTTTTTTAAAAAAACTTTTGTACAAATAGTTTTTTTTAGCTGTACTGTATTTTTATTAATAGATTACTTTGGGCCTCAAGCAGAGGGAACGATATGATGAAAATATTTTTTTAAAAATGTTCTTATTATTTCCAGACCTTTTGCAGTGCTCACCAAATTGAGATGCAATGTGATTCCCACATTCCTGGAGTTTGCATGGATATACAAAACCACAGATAATAGTGAACCCTATTGAAATGGAAGGATTTCTAGCTGAAGAATACCATAGAATAACTGTAGATTTCTTAGAAAATGCTTCAAGAAAAATATTTTGTCACTGGTACTGGTTTCACAAATATAGGAACTGCACTGCATTTCCATAGACCCTTTAAAAAAACTTATGGTAAACAGAAGGTTGCAGGAAGCTCCAAACACTAACATTACCAATTTTGATTTGAGCCATATCTGTTGTTCTTGATCTATTGGAGGAATAATGATAGACTTTGATTTTTTGCGTAGACCTTTTTGAAGCTATCAAAATCACCCCATCCTATACCATGCAAAGTAGCTCCAAATGCCAACACTGTTCCTTTTCCATCTGTATGAAGAAGCAATTGATACAGTCGCATGAGAAGTTAGGGTCAAAGTTTTTTTGTTTTGTTTTGTGTGACTCTTTTCACAATGAAGACCCTAATCCTTTCAGTAAAGTCATAGACCTCATTCTGCCCCCCAGGGATGTATTTGAGAAAGTCAACATAAATGTCATAGAACTGTATGAGAAAGGGAAACACATTTATTTATTTACTATAGTTTTGTAAATAAATAAAGCAACACACAACATAAAAACACTTAACACACATGATTGATTCAGGACTCTGGATTTTCAGTAGATAGAGTAACTGGTGTAGTGATTCTCAACCTGTGGGCTCCCAGATGCTTTGATTGACAACCCCCTGAAATCCCAGCCAGTTTACTAGTTGTTAAGACTTCTGGGAGTTGAAAGCCAAAACATCAGGAGATCCACAGGTTGAGAACTACTTTTTTTTGTCGTGTCAGGAGAGACTTGAGAAACTGCAAGTCGCTTCTGGTGTGAGAGAATTGGCTGTCTGCAAGGACGTTGCCCAGGGGATGCCCAGATGATTTGATGTTTTTATCATCCTTGTGGAAGTCTTCTCTCATGTCCCCATATGAGGAGCTGGCGCTGATAGAGGGAGCTCATCCGCCTCTCCCCGGATTCAAACCTGCAACCTGTCGGTCGTCAGTCCTTCCAGCACAGGGGTTTAACCCACTGCACCACCGGAGGCTTCGGTGAGAACTACTGAACTAGTGTTACAGTTTAAGACAGAATAGAAAAACTAGATTTTGCTTAGCCATTCTCACTTGCAAGAGGGTAGAAATAAAGCACAGTCTGTTCCAGGACATTTGGCTCATTGCAAGTTATCTGTGCTACTGTGGTCAGTTATAAACAAAATACAAAATACTGATTAAAATAGAAAACAATAAATCTGCACAGAGCAGCAGAACTACATGCTGCAAACAAGACTTCCAATTAGGTCCTGTGAACCTCTGCAAATATTCCTTTTCACAAACACACACACCTGGGCCCAAGCAGTGCTCACACCCTGGAAGGCACCATTCATCCTTTTCAGAGGGTCCTGAATTCATTGTCCTCATAATCAAAACAATCACCAAAAACAATGGAGAAAATGGCATTGGTTATATCTTGGCTGAGGGGGAAGATGAGGTCTAAGGGCTTATCTGAAAAGAGAAAAGAGAGAAAGAGTTGTGAAACTAGAACATACCCTCCTCCCAACTAGATGCCCTCTAGATCAGAGCATCTTTAATCATTTGACTCAGTACCCCTTTTGGCCCAAGACTTTTACATGATCCTGAGTATAAAGGTAAATAAAAAGGTATGTCATAAATACTTTTTAAACTTTACAAAGCATTAAAATTTTCTTTTATTTCACTCACAATGAGTCAGAATATACCACAGAGCAATATAGAGTAAGAAGGTAGGCACACAGATTCTGTAGCTAGCTACATTGGGTACACAAACAAAGGGGAAATACATTTCACTAAGCATTTACACACACATGCACACACACACAAAACATTCATTCATCATCATGCATACATTACCATCTATTCATCCTTCTCCTGGAAAAGAGACCCAAGATAGGCCAGACTGTGTTCCCTTCAAATCTGCCATTCTGTGAATACACCATCTTCCTCTGTCCCTTGGAGAAGATGGTGGGTGGACCAGATTCCTCCAGTTTGCCACAATTTTTGGATTCTTAAGTGTCTCTTATATAGCAATATTTCTGCTAATGGTGTTCCAAAACATTATAAATGAGTGATAGATGTTATCTAGCATAAACTTGTTGACTCCCATCAGTTCCAGACAGATGTTGGCTCTTCTTATTTACTGAAATTGGGTTTCCTTCTTGACACAAGGAACCTCTCTATTTAACATTCCAACTTTCTTGGCCACCAGGGGAGCTGTCGCTTCACCGTCCATCTGAGACACTGATGAAGTACTTTCTGCATTCCCCACATGCTTTGCAGGAGATTTGTTTATGGCCTTGTAAATTTGTTAAGTTAGCCTCCTCACACTTAGGTGGTGCCTAAATTTCCTACTTGACAGATGCAACTGTCTTTCGGGTTGCAAAGGTCCCCTGGAGCATCCCTGCTTTGTGTTGGGGCAATTTGTCTGCTGGAAAGACCTGTGTCTTTCACAAGACCTGAGTCTTTCCAGGTGTGGGGGCTGTGTAGATGGGACCTGGGGATCACGTCACATGACTTCTGGTGCCCATCTACACTTCTGTCTTGGGTTTCTTTGGCCTCCTGGAACTCAAGAAACTCAAGACAGATCCCACCCCCTCCCAAACTCCCTTTAAAAGCCTTTAAAAGGGAAAATAACTCACCCAGCTGCCATTTCCCCTTCTCCAGAATTCTCCTGGCTTGTACCAATGACACACCAAGAGAAGGTGGGGTGGGGGGAGGAGGAGGACTCACCTTGACAAATGAATTTAAGGTTTCTAATGACCTTGTTGGTAGAAAATCCCTAATCAGAGGCTGGGGAGTGAGTACTGGAGGGAGCCTTCCCTTATGAAATAGTTTCTTCATAGCTGACATGATGACAAGATAGGAAAGGTTTAGGGCAGCTATATTCGTCTTCCAGCTTCAGCTAGACATGATGGCTCCAAGGTAAATATGTTGAATGCTCTGCTTCTGAGATGGAAGAGATATTTGCTCAGCTCTTCCCTAGTTAATAAGTACTGTGGTTGTTTGGTCCAGAGGAGATATGGATTTGTAACTGATTGCTTCTGAAGATACAAGGAGTGTTGGTATTCTCAGATCTTAGCAACGAAGACCCAAGGCCACAATGTAACTATAGTCCACACTATAACTCTGCTACTACAAACTTTGCTTTGGTACCCAAAATAAATTAAAATGTCCAATGTAGAAGAACTGGTGTATTGAATATGGAGCAGAGCAGTGTATCTGAGACCACCCTAAGAGTAGGTGAGCATTCAATTCCTTTGAGAACAATCATCTTCCATGTAAGGTGGTAGATTGAAGAGAAAATTCCTTTTATCCTTGGAAACTACTTGCGCAACACTAATTCATATCTTTTACATCACTACTCAAGGTGAAGAGAAGTTGGAAGCCTGGAATACTATGACATGAACCTCTTTGAATATGTCATGTGAGTATTTATTGCAAGCTTAAATTTGAGCACAATGAACCGTAGCCTTCTAATGCTACTGATCTGGAAGCCTGTTTGCATTCTAGTATCACAGTGATCCTTAGATCAAATGAGCTTGAGGGTTTATGATGAAGCCAAAGCCCAAAGAAAAAGGCGTTTAATCAAGAGTTGCATTCCTGAATGGTTCACATTCAAGATTCCTACATGTTTCCTATCCCAATTCCCACTTAACAGGCAGCATCCACTGTGATTGATGTGAGTTTATTCCTCAGCTGACTGATGTTTCTAGCACCCCACTGCCATGAGTGATCTCTGGTACAAGAAGGAACTATGACATGAGCCTTCCGTGTAGGTATTACATTGGAGATCACTCATGGCAGAGAATTGAGCTATCAGTCAGCTGTTGCCCCATGAATAGGGATTGGAACTGTATTTTGGTTACAGGACCTCCTGTGGATATTAAACTCCACAGATGCTCAATTCCAATTATACAAAAAGGTGTAGTTATATGATGTTCTTTATATAAAATAACAAGATCAAAATTTATTTTTCAATTTTTATTCTTTTTTAATATTTTCAAACTGTGGGTGATTCAATCCATGAATAGAGAGAGCCAACTATACTTCGTAGCTGTGGAATTAAGGCGATTCCAGATGAGAAAATTTCAAGGCATCCTCAATATTCATAAACACTTAACTCTAGATACTTTCATAAAATTGAAGAGGCATCCTCTTGTGATTTCTCAGAAAGCAGAAAATGCTGGAATTGATCAAAGACATCCATATTGCCCAGCTGTGATTTTGATAGCAGTCTAGTACCACAAACTCAAATGTGGAGGTGAAATATGAAAGACATTTATTTTAATCAACCTGTATGTAAGAGACTCTTATGAAGTCTTCAAACGCATGTAGAGGGAAAAACTCCAGGTAAAGGGGAAAAGTGACATCAGGCTCAACGTGGGATGATGGAGAGCTGGTACGAAGGTGCAATGGTGGCAAAACCACACTCCTGAGGAGTGATGTCAATGTCCTCGGGGGGCACAAGGGACTTCAGATAGAAACTCTGTAGTACAGTGGTGAAGAAAATGAAAAGCTCCATGCGGGCCAATGATTCACCCAGACAGATTCGTTTCCCTGAAAGAAAAATATGAGGATTTCTCAGGAGATAGGGCTTTGTGACCAGATGCAACCAAAAGAATATTTGGGTTGTTGTAGGTTTTTCGGGCTGTATGGGCATGTTTGAGAAGCATTCTCTCCTGATGTTTTGCATGTATCTGTGGCAGGCATCCTCAGAGGTTGTGTCTACAACCTCTCTACAATAGGCAAAATGTCAGGAGAGAATGCTTCTAGAACATGCCCATACAGCCCGAAAAACCTACAACAACCCAGTGATTCTGGCCATGAAAGCCATGGACAATAAAAAGAGTATTTGTTCATGGTATCTTTGGCTTTTTATGCATTTTCCCCCTTCAACTATCAATCTCATGATCTTATATTTCCTCTCGTATCATTGCTGTTGCTTTCATTGATCATTTGGAGATTCCTGGAGTGTAGTTTCTCTAAATTTAATCAAGTCTTATTTCTAAATCTGCCAATCCTGAAGCTAAGGATTCTTACCCATAGAGCTAATTGTAAGTAGGGATGCTCTTCTTCCTTCATTTTGTTCTCAAAGGAAGCAATGAGTATCTTTTGCAACTTTCCCCATTTCAAGAAAGCCCTCAAAGCCATCTGAATACCACTTATTCTATGCAAAATTTTCATGCAGATTTTCTAAATGCAAGAAACAGCATTTTCTGTACAGAAAATCTTGTAGAGAAAATTCTATTGCTTACAGAAAAACTTTTTGTGTAAGAAAAAAACATTTTCTGCACAGAATATAATATTTTGTGCAGAACATGCCACTAGCTTTGCAGATTTTTTTGCATAAAGAAGCAGAAGAAATGGGCACCATGTTATAAAATCTTTACATTTCAAGCCAAGTACATGAGAAAGATCTTAAACATTATACATTTTTGCATTTTGTTGGAGAATAAAGAGACTCACAGCCACAAGTTGTAAAAGCAAGCATGGGATATCAAACAAACACATATATGATTTTTCTTCTCATTGGTGAGTTTAGGGAATTCTACCTGAGGAGAAAGGCACAAAGGCATCATTCTTCTGGAAGCATCCATTGTCATCCAAAAAGTTCTCAGGGTTGAAAACATTGGGGTTTTTAAACATTGTGGGGTCATGCAAGACACTGCTCAGCACCGGGTAGACTATCATCCCCTGGGAAAAGGAAAAAGAAAGAACTATGAGCTCAGAACTGCAAAAATGCAGTTCCAAACCAGAATACACTGTACTGCATTCTTCCATTTATCCCAGTGCTTGCAGTTATCCCACTTTTTCTGCCATGGAACATTTTAGGGTACAATTACGATTTGAAGGCAACACTTGCCTAGGCCTCCCCCATCTGTCCTTGTTACCCTGATATTGTACCTTAGGGATGAAGTATCCTCTGAATTCAGTGTCACAAGTAACCATGTGGGCCACACCCATAGGTAAGAGATCGCTAAATCTTTGTATCTCATGGATCACAGCATCTGTATACGGCATCTGGTTCCGGTCTTCAATGTTTGGGATACGATTATGGCCAATCACTCGGTCAATTTCATCGTGCACTTTTGCTGTTAAATGTTCAAAGAAACTTCTTGGGTTTCTAACTTTCAAAGGGAACTGATATTCTATACATGACAACAACAACACCTTGCAAGTTTTTCACTGCAACTCTATGGTCAACTTCTGGCAGAGAATGACCATAGAGTCCCCCTGGAAAAAACTAAAATTTATCAACTCTGTAAAGGTTAAACCTGCAAATGGGGCTCACTGTATATGATATTAAGAACAACAATACCTTGCACCTTAGGATATTTCATCAGAAGCAGGAAGCCATATCTCAAGGTGGAACTGACTGTCTCTGTTCCCCCAAAGAACAGACAAAGGGTGGACATCTCCAAGTTCTTGATATCAAATCCACTGTCTGGATTCCCTTTTTCCTGATAACAGAAAAGAACAGGACACGTTATCTATAGTCAGTCCCAGTTAACCACATAGGTTCTTTGGGCTACCTGGGGTTTTTAAGCATTGTTATAAATACTCCTCTTTAAAGCACATTGTAGTTACCCAATATATGCATCACTAGGGGTGCTTACAACAATTTGTTGTTTAATGATTTAATAATGATTTAATGATTTAATGATGTTTAATGATTTATGTTACAATTGTTTTTAATTGCCCTATATTTGCCTCGTGATGTTTTGTATTGATGTTGTTCACCTCTTTGAGTCACCTGAGGGTCGAGAAAAGCGGTATATAAATAAACTAAATAAATAAATAAATAAATTTGGAAAGTTTAATTGGTTTGTTGCTTGCAAAGGCCGAGCTCTAGCACAACTGGTTAATTGCCAGCAGCAATAGATCACTGCTGAGCCGAAAGTGGCAAGTTCAAAGCCGAGTCAGATTGAGCACCCAACTGTTAAGGCTAGTTGACTGTCCACCTAAACAGTTCAAAAACAGCTGAGCTGTGAGTAGAGAAATTAGGTACCACTTAAAGCGGGGAGGTATTTTATGACACCATAGAAATGCCAGTGAACAAAGAGGAAATACTATGATCAAAATGACTTGGTGTCATAGTGGATGAAGTGACAGCATCCTCGTGTGGCTGGAATCGAGCATAACCTCCAGGCAATGAAGTTGAAAAATGCCAAAATACCACTATCTGTCTGTCTGTCTTGTATATCTTAAAATGGCATTGAATGTTTGCCGTGTACATTGTGATCCATCCTGAGTCCCCTTTGGGGTGAGAAAGCAAAGGAAGTATACAAAGACTCCATGTACACTTCCTCCTTCCCTCCCCATCCTTGTGGTAGCAGTGCTCAACCTCTGTTCTGCTGTGCATTCACATTCTGATTGAAAGCAATTATAGTAGGTTAAATAGCCCATCTCCCTAAGTGAGAAGGAATAAGTCTCTGATTTCAGGAGTATTGGACACTTAATGTAGAGCCCCACCACCTTCATGCACTAAGAATGGACCTTTTCTATCTGGATGAGAAAGCAATCGATAAAGTCGCGTGGTGAGTTAGAATCAAGGGTCTCTTGGTTCTTCTTCACTCTCCTGGCAATGAAGAGCCTCAGTTCTTCCATCAAGTCATCTAGTTTGTTGAGGGGGACTGGAAAGTACTTCAGGAAGCTGACATATATGTCATAAAGCTGCAGAAAGATAGAAACCATGGTTAGGGAGTTATTTATTTCATATTCTTGTACTCGCCCTTCTCACTCCCAAGGGGGGAATCAGGATGGCCTCACAGCAAACACCATTTGGTGCCATCATAATGATAAGAACAATCAACAAATTCATTAAAACAAAACATTAAATAAACAGTTGTTAAAACACGCCAATTAAAATCCGGGTCCAGGCCAATTCATTGTCACGTCGAAATTGCTTATGTCTTCTTCATACAAGCCGCTGTTCAATGGTCAAATGCAAGGTCCCACAGCCAAGTCTTGGGTTTCCTTCTAAAGGACAGGAGGGAGGTGGTAAGTCTGATGTCTTTGGATAGGGAATTCCACAGCCGGGGAACCACTGTTGAGAAGGCCCTGTCTCTTGTCTCCACCAATTGCGTTTGCGACGGCAGTGGAATTGAGAGCAGGGCCTCTCCAGATGATCTTAAACTTCATGATGATTCATAGTAGAAGATATGTTTGGACATTTTAGTCTGGGTCAGAACCGTTTAGAGCTTTAAATGTTAAAACCAACACTTGAATTGTGCTTGGAAGTAAATCGGCAACCAGTGGAGCTGGCGTAACAGAGGAGTTGTATGCTCCCTGTACGTTGCTCCAGTGAACAACCTGGCTGCTGACCATTGGACTAATTGAAGCTTCCGGGCAGTCTTTAAAGGCAACCCCACGTAGAGTGCATTGCAGTAGTCTAATTGGGATGTAACAAGAGTGAAGTCTTGTTCGGGATGTCACAGGTGAAGTCGTGGTTATGGAGACAGGCTTTCAAAGAATGAGACAATGATCTGGATGGAAAACGGTGTATATTCGATTTTAGTATGACGACTGACCACTGTAGTTTTAAATATATGTGCTTTTAAAATGTTTTATTGTAATGTGTATTTTGATATTTTACTGATTGTATGTGTTTTTATGGTTGGAAACCGGGCTGAGTCCCTCTTATGAGGTGAGAAGCTTGGTATATAAAACTTTGAAATAAATAAATAAAAGAGTGTGGAGCACCATGGCCAAGTCAGACTTCCCAAGGTATGGGCGCAGCTGTCGCACAAGTTTTAATTGTGCACTGCAAAGCTCTCCCGGCCACCGCTGAGACCTGGGGTTCCAGGCTCAGCGATGAGTCCAGGATCACTCCCAAGCTACGAACCTGCGTCTTCAGGGGGAGTGTTATCCCATCAAGTACAGGCTGTAACCCTATGTCCTGTTCGGCCTTTCAAAAGCAAGTTGAATATGACTCGGTTTACCTCAATAACCAAGATGAATGAATAGAAAGGAACAAGAAATCTGAATCAGCACTCAAGTGAGGACAATAAAATGTGTATTATAATCAGAAATAAAAACGTATTGCAGGAAGAAGTGGGGGAAAGAGAAGGAACACTCATGATGAAAGTGAAGAAGGATAGTGAAAGAAGAAAGTACCTGGATAGGAGATGGGGCTAAAAATTCCATATAGGTACAGAAATAGTTGGGAGGAGATGAAATGTACTAGGTGAGAAGAGAAGAACACCAGGACAAATGGTTTTCTAAGCATTTTTAAATTGAACATTACTTCAAAGGAAGTAGCTGAAGGGTACCTGGGCCCAGGTAGAGCTCATTTCCTGGAAAGCATTGTGCATCATCTCCATGAGAGCCTGGAATTCCTTGTCCTCATAGTCAAAGCGGTTCCCAAAAACAATGGAGCAAATGATGTTGGAGACTGTACGGCTGAGGAGGGAGCTGGGTTCAAAGGGCTTTTCTGCAGTACAGCAAATGAATGAAGAATCATTTCAGAGAAGGTCCTTTTGTTGTCAAGAATAGGATCCCAATGCACACTTTGTCCACTATATGTTGGACAAAGGAAGCTGTAAACCCTCCTTGCTTTAGTAATTGTAGTACTGTCACTGAACAGAATGAGTCCAGCCTGCCTTTGGAACCTCTCTTACCCTTAGTCTTCTGCAATTCCTCCAGCAGAAATTGGGCCTCCTCTTGGATTTGTTCCTCAATAGATTTTTTTCCCATTCCAAAATGTTTTAAAGTGGTGAGAGAGAAGCGGCGCAGTTGCTTCCATCGTTCTCCATTGGAAAAGACCAACCCTGAGGGAAGTAGGAAAGAAATGACAGGGCAAACAGAAGAAAAAGATGGAACAATTATTGCAAAGACAAATGGGATGGCTCACCATATTGTTGGAAGGTCCGCTCAAGTGTAGGCGTGGTAATCCTTCCACTAAACTCTTCTGCCTTGTCTATCAGAGCTTCCTTCACAGCATCATGTCCACATAAGACCAGAACTGGACGTGATCCAAAATAGACGGTGAAAACAGGGCCATATTTGTCACGAATCTGTAGGGACACAATTCTCTTGTTTGGGCATGCATTTTAGTGCTGTCCTTGAAGTGGAAGGATTTTTCCTCAATTGGGGTCAAGGAGCACATTTCACAGTATACTGACTCTTAATATGGAGTTTTGTTTTCAGTTTAAAGCAAGGGCTTGGTCAGAGCAGAACACGTCATTTTTCTCCTCCAAATCCCAACTTTCTCAAACATTTGGCCACCAAAGAAACACAATGAAGGAGTACAAAACATAGAGAGTGTGCAACCTTTCCTCCTGAGAGAGTTGTCCAGAACCAAGACATGGTGCAACGAGCAGAAATAGCAATGTCCTACTGCTTTCCATGTTTAAATTAACTTTTTCCATTTAAAAAACTGCTTGGTTACAGATATTTAGATGGTTTTGAATGCAAAATTTGCACATGCACGCACACGCACACACAATAGCATTTCTGCACAACAACAACAACCTTACTTATATACCTGGAAACAGTTATTTTGTGAATAAAAAATTACCTGAATGAAAACCATTTTATCCACCACTCCCAAAAGAACTCCTGTCCAGAAATCCATTTTTATGTGAAACTAGCCATCCCCTGCCACACGTTGCTGTGGCACAGTCGGTGTATATGTGTTCTGATTGTACATATATTGTGTGTGTATATATATATGTGTGTGTGTGTGTGCAGTTTTGCGCATGTGTTGTAAATTTTTTGTTTTTTGGCTTTTTAAGTCTCTTCTGCTGTGTTTTTCAGTGTTTTTATGAGTGATAGTCACTTGCTGGCCTGATACATGTCTTGTGTCCAAATTTGGTGTCAATTTGTCCAGTGGTTTTTGATTTATGTTAATCCCACAAATGAACATTACATTTTTATTTATATAGATTCATGCTTTTTTGACCAAAATTGGCATTTTTCTTTACAAAAACAGTCTATTTTGGGTGTCCAACACATTGTATTTTCTAAGTGATGGATGAGGAAGCAACGCAGTGCATTTTGTGCACCAAAAGATTCTCCAAAGAGCCATATGAGGGTTTCGAGAAAAAAAAATGTGTGCAACCCATCATCCAATACATACATTTAAAATTTCATACATATTTCTGCACACAATAATTTCCCAACAATTGAGAATGTGGAAATATTGGATGACAATACTTCCTTCCTCCTCAATAGGGCGAAAACTACAGAAAATAATTGTTCTTGTGATAATTACATCCAAAACGCCCAGAATAAATCCCAGGGACAATCACTGTTTTCAGCAATGTTATTCATATTCAGATTGTATATACCCAAAAGTTAGATGATCTCTTTTTTCACAAAAGTCCAAAAACATTTCATACCTTGAGAAGAGATTTTAAGGTTTCTCCTGACTTGATCTGCAGGAAATTCCCAATCAGGGGCAGGGGAGTGGGTCCCGGAGGAAGCTTCCTCTTGTGCAACCGTTTCCTCTTAGATGATAGGAGCAGATAGTAAGAAATTAGGACCACAAGGAGTAAGGCAAATGAAACAGTCCATTCCATCATGCAGGTTGTCTCCTGTCCTTCTCTTTCGGCCAGTTGAAGACACTGTTCCCATCTGAGAGAGCTCCTTTGGTCTTTTTATTGTGGTAGCTAGTCACCGCCTTCTGTGCTTCAAACCTGCATAGATTTGGAGTATAAGTCAACAGTATGGGCAAGTGAGATCCAACCATACTTCCCATTAGTTAACATCCACATTTCATATATATATGAGTTCCTTCAGGGGGGGTTATAAATAAAGTCTTATAATAATATTAATATTAATAATATTATTAATAATAACCAAATGTGATCAAATTTCTTCAGTTTTACAATTGGTCATTCAATATCTAATTATTTTATATTTTATAATTAAGAATGTAACTTTAAGTGAACATTTACTAAAGCTCGTAGTTATTAAAATCTTAACCCATGGCACAGAATGTGAAGTTATTTTCAGTCATAGAATCATAGAGTTGGAAGAGACCTCATGGGCCATCCAGTCCAACCCCCTGCCAAGAAGCAGGAATATTGCATTCAAAGCACCCCTGACAGATGGCCATCCAGCCTCTGTTTAAAAACTTCCAAAGAAGGAGCCTCCACCACACTCCAGGGCAGAGAGTTCCACTGCTGAACAGCTCTCACAGTCAGGAAGTTCTTCCTGATGTTCAGATGGAATCTCCTTTCTTGTAGTTTGAAGACATTGTTGTCCTAGTCTCCAGGGCAGCAGAAAGCAAGCTTGCTCCTTCCTCCCTATGACTTCCCCTCACATATTTATACATGGCCCTTACTGTGTCTCTTCTCAGCCTTCTCTTCTGCAGGGTAAATATGCCCAGCTCTTTAAGCTACTCCCCATAGGGCTTGTTCTCCAGATTCTTGATCATTTTAGTCACCTTCCTCTGGACACATTCCAGCTTGTCAACATCTCCCTTCAACTGCAGTGCTCAGAATTGGACACAGTGTGATTCCAGGTGTGGTCTGACTAAGGCAGAATAGAGGGGGAGCATGACTTCCCTGGATCTAGGCACTAGACTCCTATTGATGCAGGCCAAAATCCCATTGGCTTTTTTGTCACCACATCACATTGTTGGCTCATGTTCACCTTTCTGTCCACAAGGGCTACAAGATCTTTTTCACACATACTGCTGTTGAGCCAGTCACCCCCCGATTCTGTATCTTTACAATTCATTTTTTTCTATGTGAAGTATATTGTATTTGTCTCTGATGAACTTCATTTTGTTTGTTTTGGCTCTGGAGTATTGGAGTATTGGCTCCCTCCCAATTTGGTATCTTCTGCAAACTTGATTATTATTCCTCTTAACCCTTCATCTAAGTCATTAACAAAGACCCTGAACAAGACCGGACCCAGGACGGAACCCTGTTTATGTCACACCACTCGTCACTTCTTTTCAGGATGAAGAGGAAGCATTGGGGAGAATCACCTTCTGGGTTCATTTGCTTAACCAATTACCAATCCACCTAACCGTAGTTTTGCCTAGCCCACATTTGACTTGTTTGTTTCTCAAAAGGTCATGGGGACCTTCTGGCAAACAAACACAATTTTTCGAGAATTACAACATTTTTCTGTATCTGTGGCATGTAACGCAACCTGATTATGTGAGTCTCCCCTCCCCGCCCCCAAACACGCAATCTCTGAATCCTAGTATGTGGATGTGAAGTTGATCCAGGACTCATGACAAACAAGGATCTGCTTAATCATGCATGTTTTGTTTGAATCAATTAAAATAAAAGTATATTTGTAATAAGTTGTATTATTTCAAAAAGTTTAAAAGAAAGGAAAATGGATGGAAGGATCTCAATGAGATAAAAAAAAAGTCAGAAAAAGACCAAATGCTCATAGGTGGTTGTTAAAGAACTGTTTTAGCTTGCACTTTGGTTTTTCTTCCATTCTTGTCTTTCTTGGCATCCATTCATTTTTGCACTCTGGTGATGCCATGCACTACTATACATATGGGTCAATACCTTGCTGGGGAAATGAAACTTTGATGATGTAACAACATTCTTCTAATATAACCCCCCCCTCCAAAAAAAAACAGGTCAAGATACAGTCAACCACACCAGCCAAACACATGTTGAGGCACTGCTGAATTGGATTATGTGTTCAGCTCCTTCCCACCAGTGCACCATAGTAGGAAGTAGATGGGGGCATCACCCTTTAACATGGTTGGCATGGCTGCAAGCTTCTGAGGTGGCTTTGGGGGACATTTGTAGTTGATGCAAGAGTGCAAAGGCAGTCAAGGTGGATGGCAAAATTTACAAGGTTGTAATTCTGACATCATTCTTTTTATCTTCTGCAGAAACTTGTCATCTGCTTGGGAAGTGCTTGTGCATCACCAGTGCAGATTCAGCATATCACTTTTCAAAATGAAGTTGAGAGAAGTTGGAGGCTTTCATTACCATGACAAGGCCCTCTAGGAATATGTCGCATGATGATTTATTGCTAGATTAAATAAGAATCCAATGAGCCATAGTCTTCTGATACTGTGAGCCTGTGAGCTTCTTTGCATTTTCATGGTCCTTAAATCACGATTGTATAATTAATGTTAATGTTATTGCTTAATTAATGTTATTGTTTTTAATCTAATGTGTATTTATGGTTTTATATTGTTGTTATATTGTGATATTGCGGCATTGAATTGTTGCCAGTGTTAGCCACCCTGAGTCCCCCCCACTGGGGTTGAGAAGGGTAGGGTAGAAATGTTGTAAATAAATAAATGTAAATAAATAAATAGTCTGTTGGGTTATGATGAAGCCAAAACCGAAACAAAAGATATATAGTTTGGCTGAAATTCACTAAGGCAGTTAACCTACTGTTATGTATTCATGATTATTTCATACTCAGGATCCCTATGTTTTTCTTGTTAGAGTTCATTTCTTAAGTACGAGGGGTATTTTTTAAGTAAGATCCATTGGAACATAAGTACACAACGAAAGTTTATTTTAAAAAAGTAAATTTATTTTCAGAAAGTACATACTTCACTCTATTTTTCGACATAGTTGCCAAGTTTGTTCAAACACTTATTATACCTCTGAACCAATTTTAAAATACCCTCTTCATAAAAACTTGCCGCCTGCTCTGATAACTGTCTGTAATCAAAGAAAGGTGACCAGAGCGGTCCTCATCATGGACGTTGTCACGGCCATCTTTGAATTGTCATACCCACTTACGCACTTTGCTTTCACTCATAACAGTATCACCGTACACTTCACAAATCTGTCAATGAATTTCTGCAGCAGGCAGGTTCCTTGCTGACAAAAACCGTATCACTGAGCGAACCTCACATGTGGCGGGTGAGTTGATAGTCTTAAACATTTTTAAAGCACAGAACAGAACTGTAAAGGTTAGCTACAGAGCGGAAACTGAGCACAGTTGTTCCCGAGGCATGCCGGTACACGATGCACGCGCTTGTTGCGGTATGCGCGCAAACTACTAGTGTCTACAAAAAATCGGACCTTACTTTAAAAATACCCCTCGTAACAAGTAGGAAGTGATGTAAGGATCAATGCAGCAGGGAGTGAGCCAAACCACCTGGTCAACGTTGTGTGGTTACAGCCAGAATTGGGCAGCTGCAAAGGGAATAAAGGAACCAAAGTACTACTCCTTGGAGTGGGTTGTTGGAGGTGGGTTGTTGGAGCTGGGGTAGTGTGCAGAAGGGCAGTGTGTTTGGAGCAGTTTGGTGGAAGGAGCTTGGAGTTCTACAAGGCTTGTATCTCAAAGAGAACATTTGGACTCTGTATGTATATGTGCTCTTTTATGAACTCTGCAAAAGATGACTATTTACGTAAATATTCAAAAACATTTAACCTACTGATGCCTCAATTAATGAGATTTTATTGGTATCTATTTTTATTTTTAAATTTACCAGTAGCTGCTGCACTTCCCACCCTCAGCTTATACTCAAGTCATTCCATTTTCCCATATATTTTTTTGGTAAAATTAGGTGCCTCGGCTTATATTCGGGTCAGCGTATACTCAAGTATACACAGTATTGCCTTTCCCCCTCCTGGTGGAGGGTATGAATGCAGCTGACACAAGAATCCCAAACCGAAGGAGAAAGGGGGTTTGGGGTCAGCGAGGGATGACAGAGAGCTCGTACAAGGGTGGGATGTTGGCTAAGCCACTCTCACAGGGGGTTATGTCAAGGTCCTCTGGAGGCACAAGGGGCTTCAGTTGGAAATTCTGCAGGATGGTGGTGAAGAAGAGGAAAAGCTCCATGAGGGCCAATGATTCTCCTAGACAGATTCGTTTCCCTGTAATAAAAATATGAGAATGTGTCAGGAGGCAAGGACAGGCACATCGCATTTTATAATTAGATGCCTCTGAGAAACAACTAAAAGAGAATTTCACCTCATGTCCCCCCACGTTCCTTGTCCACAGCATCTTTGGCTTTTTATAGTCTCTCCACTCCAGCCAGTAACTCATTGTTTTATATCTATTTGTAAAATATTTCCCTCATTTCCACCTTGTAATTGGTTTCTGGGGAGGGTCTGATTTGAGGAATCGTACAACTCAGATGTTCCTTTTCCCCAAAGTCCTCTCACCTTGTACATAATATACTTGAATTTTCATGAACTTTGCCTCACAACCAGCAATTTTGTTGTCTTATATCTATTTCTAAAACAACCTGCATTATATGAAGGACCCCCAATTCTTCCCATAATGGAGACCTATTGCAAAAAGTGGGAGTGTGAAACGAGTAGATATTTAGGAAGGCGGCAGACGAAAGGAGCAGTTGACACTGTAAAATTATGTCATACAATCCACAAAGTATAAGGAAAAGGTCTTAAACCTCACCCAGTGTTGTGTATCTGCTATTGGTGAATACAGGAACCCACAACAACAAAATTCTGAAAGCAAGCATGGGATAACATACAAACAAACGAGAATGTAGTTATTTAGGAGATATTTACCTGCAGAAAATGGCACAAAGGCCTCATTTTTCTTGAAGCGTCCATTCTCATCCAAGAAGTTCTCTGGGTTGAAAGCATTGGGGCTTTTAAACATTGTGGGGTCATGCAAGACACTACTGAGCACAGGGTACACCTTCATCCCCTGGGATAGGAAAATTAAAGAATTATGAGCTCAATATTGCAATACTGCAAAATACTGCAAAATTTGAGTTCCGGAAGAGAGCTTCCTGCATGGCATTCTTCAATTGGCTCATGGAACCCTAAACTATGAACTTAGCCATTTCTGCTGGCTCAGAAGTTTCATTTAGGTAATCTATGAGAAGATAACAGAATGTTTGAGATTGTCTGCATTTCACTGCCCTCCTCACTTCTTTTCTGGATTCAAGGCCAAGGCCAGAACTAGTCTATCTACAATAAAGTCCTATGTGTCCCTGGGAAAAGGAAGAAGAGCAGGTTCAGTGGATCCTTCACTGCCAGCGCAGGCATAAGCAACTGCTACAATCTCTCCAAGTATGTGTTCTTCCTCATAAACATTTTGGCCATCTTAGCAATGCTCTGATATTGCTCATGCTTAGGTTACATATATCCTACTTTTCTCCAGTGAAACATTTTAAGGTAGGATGACTGCTGCTCACGCCCGGCCTCCTGCTTTCTTTCCTGGTTACCCCACTACTGTACCTTAGGTACAGGTATCCTCTGAATTCTGTGTCACGAGTAACCATGTGGGCCACACTCATAGGAAAGAGATCAGTGCATCTTTGCACTTCATGGATGACGGCATCTGTATACGGCATCTGGCTCCGGTCTTCAGTGTTGGGGACACGATTTTGGCCAATCACTCGATCAATTTCCTCATGCACTTTTGCTGTTAAACATATGTATAGAATTAACTCCTTGGGTTTCTGACTCTCTGATTCTATTTCCAACATGACGAAAGGGTGGTATGAAATATCTAAATATTAATTGCAGGAGACTGGCACCCCCTCCCCATCTCAAAACCTGCATGCCCTGATTGTAGTTTTCCCTGTCTTATAGGGGAAAGTAATCTAGTTTTCCCCATTCTTCAACTCTTGCATCTCATTGGACCTCATCACACTGCAAATTTTTGTTTGGTGGCAACAGCAGTTCAGTACTTGAGTCATGGAGCCCAATGGCTCCCATCACATCACAGAAAATTACTTCTGGAATGGCTCCATGGCTTTGAACTGCTGTAAGAACCACCAGAGGTGGACAATGGGAGGCTCCCCCTTTTGCTTACACATCCACATGGGGCTCGGTAGGTGGCCAAATCAAGGTTCACTTTCTGTTAAGTACTTTCAAACCATGGTTGGCAAACCCATAGATACAGAACCTATGGATACAGAAGATTGACTGACGTGTAAAGAAGTGGAAAATAGGGTAAAATTTGGTCATAAAACTGATAGAGATAAAGCTTAGAATAGCCCCAGAGGTCCTAGAGATTCCTAGAGAAGTGTTCTGTCTGGGGATTTCTAGTTCTTCCAGTGTGGCTCTATGGTCAACTTCCAGTAGAGGTAAAGATTCAAATCTGCCTAGGTTAAACCTGCAAATGTGAGACAACTGTAAGTGCTAATAACTATACCTTGCACCTCAGGATACTTCATGAGTAGCAGGCACCCATATCTCAAGGTCGAACTGGATGTCTCTGTTCCAGCCATGAACAGATTAACCATGGTGAGCTCCAAGTTCTTCATATTAAATTCACTGCCTGGATTGTCTTTTTCCTAAGAGCAAAATAAATAAAAAACAAACAAACAAAAAACAGGACGTCATGAGTGATTCCAAGAAAAGCCACTGGCAGGTTGGATGGGAAAGGGCATTCTGTCCTGGACTGCAACTTGTCAAAACATGGTTGCCCATCTGTGCTTCAGGTGCAAAGTAGGGAAAGGATAGCCTGGCAATTATGCATTGCACTTACAGATACTTAACCTAAGATTCTAGAACCATAATTGCTCCATATTCATTAACATTATGGAGATAAAATACTCCTCCTCCTCCCTTAGTAACAGAATGACTCCAAAAAATGAAGGGCTGCTCTGAAGTTGGTTGAGATTCAGGAGAATTATGTATCTGCCAGACCCCTTCTGCCTGGGAGGCCGTGACAATCAGAAGCAGGACTCCTCTTCTATTGTGATGTCATAGTCTTACGCTTTGATAGGAGGCAGGGAGATGTCATCCAGTAGATCCAGATGACCAGCAGGACAGCTCTCCATCTATATGGAAGTTGTTTTTTTTAAAAAAAACCTAAACAATGTATGCTGAAATTAACATATAATCAAACAGCTACTCTTACTTCCTACCAATAAAGTTCCAAAGCTTAGGAACAGCTACAGAAAAGGCTTCTCTCACCAGACATGCCTGGGAAGGTGGTAGGACTGAGAGAAAGCCCTTGCCTAAAGATCTAAGAGTCCAACACATTAATGCCGAAAGGTATTGTCCTGTTCCCATGCTTTCTATAGGCAGCCTCGGTCAAGCAACTGACCAAAGCTCTATGGACCAAATGAATTTCTGCTCCCTTTCAGAACACTTTGGAATCATTCAAGATATACATCACTAGGCCTGCTAAATCTCAGAACTTGGACCTGAATCTACAGGTTTGATTGGACATCTCCAGGGGTGCAAATTCTCCTGTTTTCTGGGCTCAGATCTGTTCAAGATGTAAAGGGCTTTGTGCCAATCTTTAGCTCTGGCTCATTCAGCACCAGTTTGCTACAATTTGTAAGGCTTAAGCGATTTATTACTCCAACTTCCAAAGGCTCTCCAGGGACACTTAAAACAGACCTTTACCACCTTCATGCCCCCAAAATACCTTTTCCATCTGGATGAGGAAGCAATCAATAAAGTCACGTGGGAAGTTGGGATCAAGGGTCTTTTGGTTCTCCTTGATTCTCTTGTCAATGAAGACCCTCACACCTAGCATCAAGTCATAGACCTTGGTGTCGGGCCCCGGAAAGTATTTCAAGAAGCTGGCATATATGCACAAGGAGAGAAAAATCATGGTGGATTACTTGCCATTTTCCAACAATCATTTAAAAAACCCCCAAATGAGATAGTTACTTGAATTTCTGTACAGTGAGACAACATAAGCAGGGTATCATTCCTGCCAAGTTTCAGAATGTTCTGGTCAACCACAGATTTTAAGGAAAATTTTCCAATTTAAGCTCCTTAGGCAAATCACACTCTCTCAGTCTTGGAGGAAAAGAAATTCCTCTGATTATATCATTTTAAATTGTCCTAAATTGTCCAAAACACATAGATATTTTGTGGTAAAAAGGAGTAGTTGGTCATTCCAAGAAACAACGCAAAGTGATGTGTATGTCTGACTGCACTGCATAACAGTGTATGATTTATTAATTGATTTGGAGGAGAAGGAGAGAATCACCCCACCACTCCCAAACACACAACCATCCACATTTACACATTGTACTTTGGCGGTTTGTATCTCCGGATTACTGAAATTGTCCAAACTCTGAAACAATGCCTGGAATTTTGCATACCTCTATTAACTGGGTCATTGTGGCATTAGAAGAGTGAAAGGAGGAGAACAAGAAACCTGTGATAGGAAAGCAGAAGTTCAAAACATATGAAGAAAGGCATGGAATCCACCTGACCTTCCTAGGAGCTTTTGCATGCTGTTGTGAATCTTGGAGTAAATATTTTGCTCAAATGGAGGAGAAGAAAATTAGGCTAGTGATTAAGACTTACAGATTTCTACGCCATTTTAAACTGAGCATAACTTCAAAGGGAGTAGTTGTGGGGTACCTGAGACCAAGCTGAGCTCATCTCCCGGAAGATGTTGCATATCATCTTCAGGAGAGCCTTGAATTCCTTGTCCTCATAGTCAAAACGGTCCCCAAAAACAATGGAGCAGATGATATTTGACATTGCACTGCCGAAGAGGTACGTTGGATCAAAAGGCTTTTCTGTAGCACAATAGCAAAGAGAATGAAAGATGAATCACTCCACAGAAGGCCCTTCTGGTACCAAAAATAGCACACACACACACACATCGTGTCCGCTAAGGAACTCGCCACATGGGGAAAAATCCCCATCTTAGAACACTTCACCCATGTAGATAGGACAGATCCCACCAGATCTCATCACATGACACACAGCTACTTCCGGTGGGGTTCCATGTTGTCTGCATTGGCAAAGTGGTCTACAAAGGGGAATTCTGAACATAGGAGAATACCCATGATCATGTAGAAAATATTGAGGACAGTGTGGGAACAAGCCAGAAAGGGTACTCTTTCCAGTGTGTGATGGGCAAGTGGGTAATGCAAGAAATCACTACCTCACGATTTCCACCTCTGCCCTACAGATTTCCCTGTGTTCCTTGACAACATGAATCTCCATGTGATGAAGTCCTAATTGTCAGGCAAAGGGAGCTGTCTTTCCTCTTGCTTAGTATTTTCACTCATCGTAATAGGTTCAACCTGTCTTTGGCACCTCTCTTACCCTTCGTCTTCCTCAGTTCCTCCAGCAGGAATTGGGCTTCCTCTTGGATTCGTTCCTCAATCGACTTTTTCCCCATTCCAAAACTCCTCAAGATGGTGAGGGAGAAGCGGCGCAGTTGCTTCCAGCGGTTTCCATTGGAACAGATCACCCCTGAAGGACACAGAAAAGAAATGGCGAGTGAAGCAGAAGAAAAAAAGTTGGATCCATTGTTGCAAAGGCAGCTAGGATGCCTCACCATATCCTTGGAAGGTCCGCTCGATTACAGGCGCAGTAGACCTTCCACTGAACTCTTCTGCCTTGTCTATCAGGGTCTCCTTCACAGCTTGATGTCCACATAAGACCAGAACCGGTTGTGATCCAAAATAGACAGTGAAAACAGGGCCATATTTTTCATGCAGCTGTAGGGGAAAATATCTATTAATATCTGTCACAATCCTGACATTTTGTAAGGTGTTCTAAGAAGTGCAAAAAAATGTAGTTCTGCACAATCACAACCAGCTCAAAAAAGTGTCTGGAAACAATGCTTTTTTGGATGAAAATTTCTCTTTTTGGGATAGAAAAAGATGTATCCACCCCCTCCCCAAAGAAATTCTATACCTAACAGAGAAAGTATCCATACTGAACATATATTACATCTTACTGAAGGTTTAACTGCAATGTCTCCATTGTATAACTTGCTGGGATCTGTAATTTTGGCATTTTATTTTATTTCAGTTATTTTTACCCCGCCCTTCTCACCCCCGAGGGGGGACTCAGGGCAGCTTACAAAGGAAGGCACAATTCGATGCCTGTATCAAATATACATACATACAGCACTTAAACAGTTAACAAATTAAAATCATCAGTACATAACAATACACTAATACAATAGTAAACTAATCCTATGCTCAGCGCTCAGAGTTCCGTAAATCCATTCCATTTCGTCAGTTCCTGCTCATCATCAGGTCTTTCTTTAGCTGCCAGAATGTCCAAATGCCTGGTCCCACATCCAGGTCTTCAGTTTTTTTCTAAAAGAAAAAAGGGAATTCGCTGATCTAATCTCCCCGGGGAGTGAGTTCCACAGGTGAGGGGCCACCACCAAGAAGGCCCTGCTCCTCGTCCCCGCCAGCCTCACTTGTGATATAGGTAGAGTCGAGAGCAGGGCCTCCTCAGAAGATCTTAGACTCCGATGTGGGACGTAGAGGGGGATCTGTTCGGACAGATACACTGGGCCGGAACCATATAAGGTTTTGTAGGTCAAGACCAGCACTTTGAATTGTGCTCGGAATTGGATTGGCAGCCAGTGGAGCTGATACAACAGGGGGGTGGTATGCTCCCTGTATGCCGCTCCAGTGAGCAATCTGGCTGCCTCCCGCTGGACTAGTTGGAGTTTCCGAGCAGTCTTCAAAGGCAACCCCACGTAGAGTGCATTGCAGTAATCCAATCGGGATGTAACAAGAGCGTGGACCACCATGGCCAGATCCGACTTCCCAAGGTACGGGCGCAGCTGGCGCACAAGTTTTAATTGTGCAAAAGCTCTCCCGGCCACCGCCGAGACCTGGGCTTCCAGGCTCAGCGATGAGTCCAGGATCACTCCCAAGCTGCGAACCTGCGTCTTCAGGGGGAGTGTAACCCCATCTAACACAGGCTGTAACCCTATGCCCTGTTCGGCCTTACGACTGACCAGTAGGACCTCTGTCTTGTCTGGATTCAATCTCAATTTGTTAGCTCTCATCCAGTCCGACACAGCAGCTAAACACCGGTTCAAGGTCTGGACAGCCTCCTTGGTGACAGGTGGGAAGGAGTGACAGATTTGGACATCATCTGCATAGAGATAACATCTTAGTCCGAAACTCCGAATGATCTCCCCCAGCGGCTTCATGTAGATGTTAAATAACATCGGGGACAAGATTGAACCCTGTGGGACTCCACACAACAACGGTTGTGGGGCTGAACAGGTGTCACCCAATAACACCTTCTGGGTCCGTCCCTCAAGGAAGGATCGGAGCCACCGCAAAGCAGTGCCTCCGAGCCCCATATCCATGAGGCGCCCCAGAAGGATACCGTGATCGATGGTATCGAAGGCCGCTGAGAGGTCCAGCAAAACTAACAGGGACACACTCCCCCTGTCAAGTTCCCGGCGAAGATCATCTACCAAGGCGACCAAGGCTGTCTCAGTTCCATGTCCCGGCCTAAAGCCAGACTGTGCCGGATCTAGATAATCAGTGTCTACCAGAAACCCCTGGAGTTGTGTTGCCACCACACGTTCCATGACCTTGCCCAAATAGGGGAGATTGGAAACAGGCCGATAGTTGTCAAATTGAGTGGGATCCAGTGATGGTTTCTTCAACAGCGGTTTTATAATAGCTTGTTTTAAGCTTGCTGGAAACTCTCCTTCCTGTAAGGAGGCATTAACCATCACCTTCACCCACTTGGCACCTCATGAATTGTCATAGCTTGATTTAAGGAATTATGGAATCTGTAGGTTGGTGAGACACCACTACTCTGTGGCAGAGGATGATAAAGACCTTTTCAAATTACAAATCCCATGATTCCATAGCATTGAGCCAAGGCAGTTAAAGTGATTCATTGATTCAACAATATAGATGCACTTTAAGGTTCTCAAGTGTTCTCCCTTGATCTCAATCACTAGAGTGCTCTAACAAAGAAATCCTAATCTGTCATCAAATTACAAATCCCTGGTTTCCAGAATGGGGCCATGCCAATTTATGGTGCATCAAACTATTATCTTGGAATCAAAGAAGTACATTTTGGCTGCCTGGTCTCTATTAGCATGGAGGTGGGTCCCACCATCAAATAGAACACAATATTTTGCTTGCAGGTATACATATATAGGGATATCTACAAAACTTGAGCAAAAAAACAGATAATTTTTCAAAACCCGTGCAGGAGAATGGATGGTGATGAAAGAAGACTTAAGGAGACAACTCAGAGTCTTTGTGATTCTTAGTCCTTTCCTATATTTACCATTAGAGCCCAAATGTCCGGGTTGAATTCAGAGGACAACCACTCATCTTAAGAAGAGTTTTATATCAACTTTGTTTATATATATATATATATATATATATATATATATATATATAGAGAGAGAGAGAGAGAGAGAGAGAGGTAAGAAAGACAAAGAAAATGATTTGGAAGATGACTTCTGATCTTCCTTTCAGCAGTGATATATACATTCCTAATTGTTCTTACCTCTCTTTCTAATGGTTTAACAAATTCACTTCTTTCTAAAACCACTAATTTTTAACCAGGTCTCCTTTTTCCATAAGAGACCAAAAGAAAGAAAGAAAAAGCCATACCTTGAGAAGAGATTTTAAGGTTTGGGATGCCTTGATCTGCAGGAAATTCCCAATCAGGGGCAGAGGAGTGGGTCCCGGAGGAAGTCTCCCCTTGTGCCATAGTTTCCTCTTAGATGATATGAGCAGATGGCAAGAAAAATATACAAGAAGGAGAAGGACGATTGTACCAACCCATTCCATGGCATGGGTTATCACTGTCAATTGTACTTCTCTTTCGGCAGAGTGTGGACATCTGGCTTGGGCTCGACAGACTTTTATTAGGGCTGTTTGAGCACTCCCTTCTGCATTACACAACTGCACAGACTTGTTGCACGAGTCAACAATAAGAGTAGCTGGGATCTAACCATATTGACAATAAGGTAGCCAACTCCATGGTGCCTGCATTTTTGGGCACTTATGCCCTCTTATTCCTGTTCATCACACTTTAGCAAGATTGGATTCATTACCAGCTTCAGCAGGATGTAATAGTTACACCAAGACGAACATGCTGACGGCTCTGCCTCTGAGATAGAAGTGAGCTCTGTCTAGCTCTTCCCTGGTTAATAGTACAGTGACTATTTGCTCTGAGGAACATATAGAATCATAGAATCATAGAATCAAAGAGTTGGAAGAGACCTCATGGGCCATCCAGTCCAACCCCCTGCCAAGAAGTAGGAATATTGCATTCAAATCACCCCTGACAGATGGCCATCCAGCCTCTGCTTAAAAGCTTCCAAAGAAGGAGCCTCCACCACACTCCAGGGCAGAGAGTTCCACTGCTGAACGGCTCTCACAGTCAGGAAGTTCTTCCTAATGTTCAGATAGATTAGAAATTTATGGTTTCTTCAGATCTTCAGAGTGTAACCATAGGGATGACTATAACTTTGCTACTACTGGCTAATATTCTATCAGAGCCTCTGTTAGATCTCAATGTAGACATGTTGGATTGCATTGTGTTGGTGGCATAGCAGCATTCACATGGAGGCAACAACCATCTGGTGAGACATGTCTGACAGAATATTTCATCTCTAGGCATTTTCTTGGCCCTCCAGCACAATATTGTATTTTCCAGCAAGGAGTCTTTCCTTTCATTAAGGTCTACACTTATCTAAATTTTATTTATTTATTTGACCAGTCACATGATCATTTCAAAATACAACACAAGTAAAAGACAAGTCAAAAAGGAGAGGACAGCAGCTGACCTTCTATTTACAGTCAAAATCTTATTTTCCTGGTTCTTTTTTCAGGAATTGTGCTGTTTTCTTGATAGCTTTCAAAATAAAAATGCTTACTCTGATTATAGTGGATTTTTCCTGTCCTTGCAGGAGGAATGTCAGAAGATCATTTCTGTTGGGGGACCTACAGTTGGATAATATTGGATGTAAATATCTGTATTGCAGTCCAGTATAGACTGGACAGTCAATCAAGAAATGTTCAATATCTTCCACAGTTTGTTCTCCCCGTACACAGAATCTCTCACTTCTTGGGATGTTACAGTAACGCCCGGTTTGCATCATAATACCAAGTGGTTCAAACCTAGCCCTAGTATATATTCTTCTTAAGGGCAACGGAAGTGGAATAGTTAGCTAATGTTCTAAATGAATATTCATTTTGTAGGAAGCTAAAAACCTTGTGGCAGAAGACCTACCTATGCTTGCTAGGTCCAGTTGAACATAGTTGTTGTGATTGTGACAAGTTAAAGTGGTGAGCATTATTTATTTATTTTGTAATAATTAATTATACGAATAATTAATTTACGATTAATAATATCATGTTTATTTCATTAATATTGATTTTAGTTTGTTTTTTACAAAAATATTTCAAAAACATTAATTAAAAATACCTCTGCAAAGGGCTTGCCCCAATTCAAAGAAAAGGGTTTCAGGAGAGAGAAATTACGATTTATTATTTATTATTCTTAATGGTGCCACCAATTTGTGATGTGAGGTAATTTTGGGAGATTGGGCACACTGAACACAGAATTAATGGAGATGAGGCAGTCTTAAAATCAAAGAGAACAAGTTTATTTTGAAACAAAGCGTATGGTTGCAGTTTGGTGATAAACTTGGAAGATACTTGGAGAACGTTACATATAACTTGGTTGCGATACAGTACAGACTTCTGATGTTACAACTTATAAACTTTTACTGTGGTGAAGCACTTTCTTAAACAATGTTTCCTGAGGTGAATAGCCTTCTGGTTTGATCTCTTCGTGATCAAACCCCAGATCTCTAGTTCATTTCTAACTAGTGATCTAAACAAGCTTCCCTTAGTCCTCTCTGACTAATGAAACTAATTAGGTTTCCCCCTTCAGCCTTTCTAGACTGAAGAAACCTCTGACTATTCACAAACAATGCTTCTCTACTTCCCACTCTCTCTCTCAACTGTTAACTCCGACTCCAAACCCCCACTCTTCATTCCTCTGAGCCTAAACCTCCCACTGACTTTAACTGTCGCTTTTCAAAACTCTCCTCTCTAAGCTCCTCCCACTTCTCTACAGCATCGTTTCCATGGTAACACACTCCTCACAGCTAGGCCGCTCCAGCATTAGGGCAACCAGTGCAAACACAAATACAGTTATAATCATATCATTTACAATCAACTTCTGTACACCTCCATAAAAATTGTATTTTTTCTACAAATAATACTGGCTAAACCAAAGAAAAAAATTAGACAATATAATATCAAATATTTGAAATTTGGCTTTATTGAGTCACCTGTAAACAATACATTACCAATGTGCCCGATTTGCCCGATTTGCCAGAAAGTGTTATCAAACGAAGCTATGAAGCCTTCCAAACTACAATAACATTTGACTAAAATCCAATTTAATTCAATCCAAAAGTGAAATCGCTTACTTGACCGACTTGTTTCAAAAATTTAATGAAGGCCATCTTCAGCTTCAAAGTGATTAACTGAATTTAATAAAAACAAAATCTGTTATTTCTGCATTTGTGACAAAACTTCTTCTGTACAAATGAAATTTTGGATGAGGGGAATTCAGCCAGTTCCCAAATTTATCAAGAGCAGGAAAAAATGATGAAGACACACTTTGTTATTGTGAGCACTTGGATGCTCTCCATTCAGATTTTAATCAACGGATTGATTATATTTTGAAAATGCACATACCTGATTGGATTTTGGATCCTTTTTCAAGTGCAAACACAGAAGAATCTCCGCAGTTACAAGAAGAACTGGTGGAAGTAACTACAAATGATGAATTGAAATTTAAATTCAATATCACCCTGAGTCGCCTTCGGGCTGAAATGGGCAGGATAGAAATAATGTAAATAAATAAAAGCGGCTACCAACCATTCTGGCTGCAAAAGGAGATCCCTACGGCTTTTCCTGAAATATGGGCTGTAATTCAAAAGTCTTTAATTGCATTTCCTTCATCATATTTAGTGGAATGTGGATTCAGTGAGGTAACCAATTTATTAACAAAAAAAGAGAAACCGATTGCAAATAGTCAATCGTGATGATTTAGGATTACTGCTGATGAAAATAGAGCCAAGGATTACTAAATTGGTAACAGCATACCAGGTTCATCCTTCTCATTAAGATGATTTCGAATGTTTTAACTTTTTTGTATTACCTTTCTATTCTGAGTTCAATAAATAGTTTCATAATTTCAAACTTCAATATTTCTAATTCACACCTATCTTTACTATATTTTATGAAAAAGGTAGAAACATTAATACATATATCTTTCTGTTTAATTGTTATTAAAATTTAAAAAATTAATTTCCAGGGGGCACTGATTAAATTTCTTTCTGGAAAGGGGGTGGTAGGCCAAATAAGTTTGGGAACTACTGCTCTAGACGTAGGCGAGAAAGTCTGGTAACTTATCCTCCATCAGATTGTAACTTCAATGGAAGATGTATGAAACCCAGAAGTTCTTAAAATCTTAAGCCATGGCACATAATTCAATATTATTTGAAATGTGTTGTCATATGACATTGTCTTGTATCTAATAGTAATAATAATAAATTTTATTTATTACCTCGCCACCATCTCCCCAATGGGGACTCGGAGCGGCTTACATGAGGCCAAGCCAAATGACAATTACAATAAAGAAAAAACCAAAAACACAAACCGAAAATGTGAACAATAAACAATAGCATCATAGTTACATAAAACATATGAATACATCACAATATAAAAAATAAAAAATATGCACAGGCACAATAATAATGGGTGGGCTACATGTAGTGATTAAAAGGACAAACTGATTAAAACTAATTAAAAACTCGTGTGAGATAAAAGAGGAAAGCAGGTAATTTACAGAGGAGGGCTCATTTTAGCGGGAGTTGTGGAATCAAGCTTTCCCATGAGTGGGGACGTATACTCCAATGACAAAACTTTGTGGCAGAGCAATCATGTGGGATTATATACCTACTCATCAAAGGTGCAGCGGAAGAGCCAGGTTTTAAAGTTCTTTTTGAAGATTTCTAGGAAGGGGCTTTCCTAATTTCTCCAGGCAGTGAGTTCCAGAGTTGGGGAGCCACAGCGGAAAAGGCTCTCTCCCTTGTACTCACTAGGCAAGCTTGATAAGGCTGGCAGGGGCGAGAGAAGGGCCTACCCGGAAGATCGGAAGGCCCGAGATAGTTCATGGCGGGAGATATGGTCACAAAGGTAGGCGGGTCCCAAACCATAATACAATCTGGTTGTGCTCCCCCCCCCCCCCAAATCCTATGCAGACAAGCAATGAATACTGGACTCCTGACAAACCAAGATCAGTTATCAGCGAAGGTCATCAGTTACATTATGAAACAAAATTTGGAAAATATTTTGTTCCTGGTTTTAAAGGGTTATCTCCTGTTTAATTGTGCAGTACTTGCTTTGAAAGTAGTTATTATGCTCTGGAAACTTCATTTTTGTGGCTGCCACAAACTATGTTGAATTGGTTGAACCTCTAGAAGATATTCATTAAAATACTATAGCAAAATGTGCTGCAGGATGTCCCGCAAAAACATTTTTTTGCAGTTTAATAAACGTTTTCCATGTTTTTATGATACAACCAAAACATTTATAATCTAGGATCAATAATCATGTTACATAGTATTACATAGTATTATCAGTGAAGTTCAAAAATCCAACTAGGAAAGTCATGACAGCATCTCCAAGTGAGTAACATGGAAGGTGAATTACTAAGGGTCAGGAAACTGTAATATAGAAGTGTTAGTGATTTGAGGCTGAAGCTGAACAATATCCCCTGCCATCCAAAAGGAGGTGAACATCTAGTTCCTTTGAGAACAATAATCTGATTTTAGACCTCTACAAAAACAATGGTGCTTATCATTTTTAAAAAAGAGCACAACATGATTTTCATAAAATGATGAAACCTCAAAGAAGGACAAGAAGACATTGAATCATAGAATCATAGAATCAAAGAGTTGGAAGAGACCTCATGGGCCATCCAGTCCAACGCCCTGCCAAGAAGCAGGAATATTGCATTCAAATCACCCCTGACAGATGGCCATCCAGCCTCTGTTTAAAAGCTTCCAAAGAAGGAGCCTCCACCACACTCGGGGCAGAGAGTTCCACTGCTGAACAGCTCTCACAGTCAGGAAGTTCTTCCTCATGTTCAGATGGAATCTCCTCTCTTGTAGTTTGAAGACATTGTTCTGCGTCCTAGTCTCCAGGGAAGCAGAAAACAAGCTTGCTCCCTCCTCCCTGTGGCTTCCTCTCACATATTTATACATGGCTATCATATCTCCTCTCAGCCGTCTCTTCTTTAGGCTAAACATGCCCAGCTCCTTAAGCCGCTCCTCATAGGGCTTGTTCTCCAGACCCTTGATCATTTTAGTCACCCTCCTCTGGACACATTCCAGCTTGTCAATATCTCTCTTCAATTGTGGTGCCCAGAATTGGACACAATATTCCAGGTGTGGTCTAACCAAAGCAGATTAGGGGGCTAGCATGACTTCCCTAGATCTAGACACTATGCTCCTATTGATGCAGGCCAAAATCCCATTGGTTTTTTGCCGCCACATCACATTGTTGGCTCATGTTTACTTGTTGTCCACGAGGACTCCAAGATCTTTTTCACACGTACTGCTCTCGAGCCAGGCGTCCCCCATTCTGTATCTTTGCATTTCGTTTTTCCTGCCAAAGTGGAGTATCTTGCATTTGTCACTGTTGAACTTCATTTTGTTAGTTTTGGCCCATCTCTCTAATCTGTCGAGATCGTTTTGAATCCTGCTCCTGTCCTCTGGAGTACTGGCTATCCCTCCCAATTTGGTGTCGTCTGCAAACTTGATGATCCTGCCTTCTAGCCCTTCATCTAAGTCATTAATAAAGATGTTGAACAGGACCGGGCCCAGGACGGAACCCTGCGGCACTCCACTCATCACTTCTTTCCAGGATGAAGAGGAAGCATGAGCACCCTCTGGCAAAGTCTGACAAAGTCTGACTGTGGGGCTGAAACGGGTCTTCAACAATTTTCCAAATAGGATTGGACTTTGGTGTTACTGACTATTTGGGAACATTTGTAGGAATTCAAAGAGCATGCAGAAAGTTCCTTCAATCAGTTGTTGTTGTTGCTAGAGCTGCTCTTGGCACAACAAACCTGCAGTTCAATGCAGTTAAACCGCATCATAGGGTCTATACTGACCATACAATGCAGTTCCAAACTGTATTATATGGCAGTGTAGATCACACCACAAAGATACAAAAACAACATCTGCATGGTCCAGCAGCCTGGACAGGAAACTCTAATACTGTTTTCACTTTATTTTCTATCCCAATGACAATTAGATTAGGATTTTTTTGTGTTGTCTTGAAAACAAGGATTGGTGATAAAACTTCAGTGGAGACACCTTCTCCCCATAATACCTCTTCCTGGGGGCAGATTTCCCCTCACTTCTTTTTGTCTCATTTCTGCTTGGAACTAGGAGTTATATATAACTCAGATGTTTATAACTTGGGGACTGCTTTACTTAGTAAATCAGCATCAGGAAGTTTTAACAGTAAGAATGTAACTTCAAAGAATTTTTTTTCAAAAACCTGGTAATTAACCCATGGCACTTAATTCTGGGTTATTTTTATTCTTCTGAGAATGTGTTATTGTATAAGCTTCTCCTCTATCTGAGGCATGTCACACAACCAGATTCTGCTGGGTTTTTTTTTTCACAGCCTCTAAAACCTTCAAAGCAGACATGGGTGGAATACAAGATTCCTGACAAAAAAGAATCTGCCTAAGTAGAGATTATCTATGAAGATCATCATTGTCAATGAAGATCAAAACCCAACTAGTAAAGTAACTTCAGCACCTCCACCCTAAATGAGCAACATGTAAACTGGATTGCTGAGGGTCAGAGGACTTAAAAAAGGAATATCCTGCATTTCATTCGAAACTGACAACGTGGCACAATATTTTATTTTTGTGCTTACTGCCTTACTTATTTTATGTGTCATTTATATCTCATTTGCACAAATGATCTGTGGTACAAGGAGGAACCTCAACAGGAACATTACAGGTGACTATCATACTGGAGATCTCTCATGGGAGAGAGTGTAACTGTCTGTCATCTGCTGCCATATAAATAGGGATTTGGGGCAATGGGCTGGAAGAGTCAGTGGGCCTTGCTATTTGCCAGATTTGACTACAAGAATACCTCTCTTGGATATCAAAATCCATGGATTCTCACATCCCATTATATTCAACAATGCAGTAAAATGATGTCCCTTATATCAAATAGCAAGATCAAGATTTGCTTTTTAATTTTTTAAGATATCTTCAATCTGTGTGTGGTTAAAAATCCATAGATACAAGAAATCATTTGTAGTATGTAGTAGGCTTGTTTTATCCCCCAAACAAAACTTTTCAAAACTTTCCAGACCTCCGAATTCTTCCTTAATGGTTTGAAAGTGTTATTTCCTGTTTCATTGGGTGGTCTTTACTTTTAAAGTAATTATTTTACTACAGAATTGGGGGGGGGGGAGCAAAGGGAGGAAATTCATCCACTCTGGTTGAAAATGGCTGCCCAGGCTTGAGACAGAAGCTGGGGGAGAGGAAAGGGAGGAACTTCATCCACTCTGGTTTAAAATGGCTTCCCAGGCTTGAGACAGAAGTTGGGGGAAGGAAASGGAGAAAATTCATCCACTCTGGTTTATAATGGCTTCCCAGGCTGGAGACAGAAGCGAGGGGAAGGAAGGGGAGAAAATTCATACACTCTGGTTTAAAATGGCTTCCCAGGATGGAGACAGAACTGGGGGGAGAGGGGAGGAAAGGAAATTCATCCACTCTGGTTTAAAACAGCTTCCCAGAGTTGAGACAGAAGCAGTGGGAGAGGAAAGGGAGGAAATTCATCTACTCTGGTTTAGAATGCCTTCCCAGGCTTGAGACAGAAGCAGGGGGAGAGGAAAGGGAGGAAATTCATCCACTCTGGTTTAAAACGGTTTCTCTGGCTTGAGCCAGGGCCAGGGACCAGAAATGAGGAAATGCTAAATCATTTCCGACTCACTTACTTCTTCATAACAGAAATGGCAGAAAAAGGTTTGGAAAGGTAAAGGGACTTCCGGTTTCCTTAAAAACTTGCTTCAAAAAGCAAATCTTTCTGAATTTATTCCGAATTAAGAAGATTCCAATCAAACCAAACCAAACCATGCCTAGTATGTAATTGTAGAATTAAGATGGTTACACATTAGATAGTGTGAAGGCATCCAAAACACTTTATAGTAAAGTTTATCGATTATTCCACTGAGCTTATCAACAGTAAAAGACAAAGACAAAAAACCACACAAATAGACACTAATCACTGTCCTAAAACTCCTGTAATAGTGAACTAACATACATTAAAACACAATGAAAACTTGAACACTTTATAAACAATAGCGATAGAAACATAATAAAAATCAAAAGGCATCATTCCTTTGTAATTTTTGAGCAGATAGGAAATGGTGAGATGGGTCAAAAGCACCCCTGTTATCCTGCTGGCTTATCAATATGAGTCCAGTACAACAAGCCCTAATCCCTGGGTGAGATATGGATGCCATTTATTATTCTTTCTAAAAAATACAATCCTGTGCATGGGAGCCAAAGAACAGAATATAATTGCACGTCCTTCTCCTAGTGGAGTCTGTAAATGCAGCTTATGCAAGAGTCCCAAGCTGAAGGAGAAAGGGGTCTTGGGCTCAACGTGGGATGACGGAAAGCTCATACAAGGGTGGGATGTTGGCAAAGCCACTCTCACAGGGGGTTATGTCAAGGTCCTCTGGAGGCACAAGGGGCTTCAGTTGGAAATTCTGCAGGATGGTGGTGAAGAAGAGGAAAAGCTCCATGAGGGCCAATGCTTCTCCCAGACAAGTTCGTTTCCCTGCAATAAAAATATGAGAAAGAGTCAGGAGGCAAGGACAGACACATCTGGTTTTATAATTAGATGCCTCTGAGATACAACTAAAAGAGAGTTTCACCTCATGTCCCCCCACATTCCATGTCCAAAGCATCTTTGGTTTTTTATAGTCCCTCCACTCCAACCAGTAACTCATTGTTTTATATCTATTTGTAAAATATTTCCCTCATTTCCACCTTGTAATTGGTTTCTGGGGAGGGTCGGATTTGAGGAATCGTACAACTCAGATGTTCCTTTCCCCCCCACTCCTCTCACCTTGTTCATAATATACTTGAGTTTTCATGAAGTTCGCCTTACAACCAGCAATTTTGTTGTCTTATATCTTATACCAATTTTTTTGTATTTGCTATTGGTGAATAAAGGGACCCACAGTAACAAATTCTGAAAGCAAGCATGGGATATCAAACAAACAAGAATGTGGTTATTTAGGAAATTTTTACCTGCGGAGAATGGCACAAAGGCCTCATTCTTCTTGTAGCATCCATTCTCATCCAAGAAGTTCTCTGGGTTGAAAGCATTAGGGCTTTTAAACATTGTGGGGTCATGCAAGACACTACTGAGCACAGGGTACACCTCCATCCCCTGGGATAGGAAAATTAAAGAATTATGAGCTCAAAACTGCAAAATTTCAGTTCTGGAAGAGAGCTTCCTGTGTGGTGTTCTTCAATTGGCTCATGGAACCCTAAACTATGAACTTAGCCATTTCTGCTGGCTCATAAACCCCATTTAGGTAATCCATGAGAAGATGACAGAATATTTGAGATTGTCTGCATTTCACTACCCTCTTCTCTTCTTTGTTGGATTCAAGGCCAAGGTCCAAACTCATGTATCTACACAAAAGTCCTATGAGTCCCTAGGAAAAGGAAGAAGAGCAACCATATATCCTACTTTTCTCCAGTGAAACATTTTAAGGTAGGATGACTGCTGCTCACGCTTTCAAAACACCACCTGCCCGTGCCTCTTGCTTTTTTTCCTGGTTACCCCACTACTGTACCTTAGGAAGGAAGTATCCTCTGAATTCAGTGTCACGAGTAACCATGTGGCCCACACTCATAGGAAAGAGATCACTGCATCTTTGTACTTCATGGATGACGGCATCTGTATACGGCATCTGGCTCCGGTCCTCAGTGTTGGGGACACGATTACAGCCAATCACTCGATCAATTTCCTCATGCACTTTTGCTGTTAAACATATGTATAGAATTAACTCCTTGGGTTTCTGACTCTCAAAGGGGACTTCGATTCTATTTCCAACATTATTATTATTAATTATTATTATTATTAAACTTTATTTGTACCCCGCTAGCATCTCCCGAAGGACTCGATGCGGCTTACACAGGCCAAGGCCTCAACACAACAACAGCATAACAACAACAGTACAATTCAAAGCAAATCAAAAACATAAAGCAATAACAACAAAACATTACACCATAACACAGTAAAAACCAGGGCCGGGCCAAGTGATGGGTACAGATTAAAAAGTGCTGGGTGTGACAGGTGGTATGTTGGATTTCTGGGCAAGTGCAATGTGCAGAGAATCCTAAACTCTAATAAAGTGCTTCAGGGACATAGTGCTGGGGTTTTCCTATTCCGGAAAGGCACGTAGGAATAGCCAGGTTTTCAAGCTCTTCCTAAAGACTGCCAACGTGGGTGCTAATCTGATGTCTTTGGGGAGGGTGGCATGAAATATCTAAATATTAATTGCAGGAGACTGGCACCCCCTCCCCATCTAAAAACCTGCATGCCCTGATTGGAAGGCTCCCCCTTTTGCTTACACATCCACATGGGGCTCGGTAGGTGGACAAATCAAGGATCACTTTTTGTTAAGTACTTTCAAACCATGGTTGGCTAAACCCATAGATACAGAACCTATGGATACAGAGGACTGTCTGATGTGTGAAGAAGTGGAAAATAGGGTGAAATTTGGTCACAAAGTCGATAGAGATAAAGCTTAGAATAGCCCCAGAGATCCTAGAGATTCCTAGAGAAGTAGCGATTTCCAGATTTCTAGTTCTTCCAGAGTGGCTCTATTTTCAACTTCCAGGAGAGGTAAAGATTCAAATCGGCCAAGGTTAAACCTGCAATTGTGAGCCAATTGTAACTGATAATAACAATACCTTGCACGTCAGGATATTTCATGAGAAGCAGGCACCCATATCTCAGGGTCGAATTGGTTGTCTCTGTTCCAGCTATGAACAGATTAACTGTGGTGAGCTCCAAGTTCTTCATATTAAATTCACTGCCTGGATTGTCTTTTTCCTAAAAGAAAAACAAACAAATAAATAAAAAAACAAAAAAACAAATAAATAAATAAAAAACAAAAAAACAAAAAAAAAATCAGAAGCAGGACCCTCCTCTATTGCCATGTCATAGCCACTCTGACAGGAGGCAGGGAGATGTCATCCAGTAGATCCAGATGATCAGCAGGACAGCTCTCCATCTATATGGAAGTTGGGGTTATTTTTTAAAAAACTAAGCAATGTATGCTGAAATTAACATATAATCAAACAGCTACTCTTACTTCCTACCAATAAAGTTCCAAATTTTAGGAACAGCTACAGAAAAGGCTTCTCTCACCAGACATGCCTGGGAAGGTGCTAGGACTGAGAGAAAGCCCTTGCCTAAAGATCTAAGAGTCCAACACATTAATGCCGAAAGGTATTGTCCTGTTCCCATGCTTCCTATTGGCAGACTCGGTCAAGCAACTGACCGAAGCTCTTTGGACCAAATGAATTTCTGCTCCCTTTCAGAACACTTTGTAATCATTCAACGTATACATCACTAGGCCTGCTAAATCTCAGAACTTGGACCTGAATCTACAGGTTTGATTGGACATCTCCAGGGGTGCAAATTCTCCTGTTTTCTGGGCTCAGATCTGTTCAAGATGTAAAGGGCTTTGTGCCAATCTCTAGCTCTGGCTCATTCAGCACCAGTTTGCTACAATTTGGAAGGCTTAAGTGATTTATTACTCCAACTTCCAAAGGCTCTCGGGGACACCTAAAACACCGTTTGTATCGCCGGATTACTGAAATTGTCTAAAATCTGAAACAATGCCTTGAATTTTGCATACCTCTATTAACTGGGTCGTTGTGGCATTAGAAGTGTGAAAGTAGGAGAACAAGAAACCTGTGATAGGAAAGCAGAAGTTCAAAACATATGAAGAAAGGCATGGAATCAACCTGCCCTTCCTAGGAGCTTTTGCTTGCTGTTGTGAATCTTGGAGTAAATATTAGGATAGTGATTAAGACTTATGGATTTCTACACCATTTTAAACTGAGCAGAAACTCAAAGGGAGTAGCTTTGGGGTACCTGAGACCAAGCTGTGCTAATCTCCCGGAAGATGTTGCATATCATCTCCAGGAGAACCTTGAATTCCTTGTCCTCATAGTCAAAACGGTCCCCAAAAACAATGGAGCAAATTATATTCGACAATGCGCTGCTGAAGAGGTGTGTTGGATCAAAAGGCTGAATCAAAAGGTTGGATCAAAAGATGAATCACTCCTCAGAACCCCTTCTGGTGTCAAAAATAGTACACACACACACATCATGTCTGCTAAGGAACTCGCCACATGGGGGAAAATCCCCATCTTAGAATACTTCACCCATGCAGATAGGACAGATCCCACCAGATCTCATCACATGACGCACAGCTACTTCCAGTGGGGTTTCATGTTGGCTGCACTGGCAAAGTGGTCTACAAGGGGGAATTCTGAATATAGGAGACTACCCATGATCACGTAGAAAATATTGAGGACAGCGTGGGACCAAGCCGGAAAGGGTACTGTTTCCAGCATGTGATGGGCAAGTGGGTAATGTGGGAAATGCAAGTTGCTGGGTAACAGATTTGCCCAGCTGCCTCACGATTTCCACCTCTGCCCTACGGATTCCCCTGCTATCCCTGGCAACATGAATTTCCATTTGATGAGGTCCTAATTCTCAGGCCAAGGGAGTTGTCATTCCTCTTGCTTTAGAGATTTTTGTACATTGGATCAAAAGCCTTTCCTGTAGCACAATAGCAAAGAGAATGAATGACGAATCAGTCCATAGAAGGTCCTTCTGGTGCCAAAAATACCACACAAACACACACCCTGTCTGCCAAGGAACTCACCACATGGGAGGAAATCCACATCAAATAACACTTTGCCAATGTAGGCAGGACAAATCCCATCAGATCTTATCACACGACGCACAGCTGCTTCCAGTGGGGTTCCGTAATGGCTGCCTTGGCAAAGTGTTCTGCAAGGGGGAATTCTGAACACAGGAGAGTACCTGTGTTCATGTAGAAAATATTGAGGACAGCGCAGGAACATGCCAGAAAGGAATTTTTTCTGCAGCAAGTGATGGCCAAGTGGTCAATGCAGGCAATACAAGGTGCTGGGTGACAGATTTGCTCTGGTGCCCCACGATTTCCACCTATGCCCTACAAATTCCCCTGCTGTAGCTCACAACACAAATCTCCATGTGATGAGGTCCTAATTGTCAGGCCAAGTGAGAAGTCATTCCTCTTGCTTTAAAGATTTTGGTACTTTTACTCATCATAATAAGTTCAACCTGTCTTTGGCACTTCTCTTACCCTTCATCTTCCACAATTCCTCCAGCAGGAATTGGGCTTCCTCTTGGATTCGTTCCTCAATAGACTTTTTCCCCATTCCAAAACTCTTCAAAATGGTGATGCAAAAGCAGCGCAGTTGCTTCCAGCGGTTTCCATTGGAACAGATCACCCCTGAGGGACACAGAAAAGAAATGGCAAGTGAAGCAGAAGAAAAAAGTGGGATCCATTGTTGCAAAGACAGCTAGGATGCCTCACCATATCCTTGGAAGGTCCTCTCGAGTACAGGCTCGGTAGACCTTCCACTGAACTCTTCTGCCTTGTCTATCAGGGCCTCCTTCACAGCTTGATGTCCACATAAGACCAGAACCGGATGTGATCCAAAATAGACAGTGAAAACAGGGCCATATTTTTCATGCAGCTGTAGGAGAAAATATTCATTAATATCTGTCATGATCCTGACATTTTGTAAGGTGTTCTAAGAAGTGCAGAAATATAGTTCTGCACAATTACAACCAGCTCAAAAAAGTGTCTGGAAACAATGCGTTTTTGGATGAAAATTTCTCTTTTTTGGATAAAAAAAGATGAATCTGTCACCCAAAAAGAATTTCTATGCCTAACTGAGAAAGTATCCATACTGAACATATATTACATCTTACTGAACATTTATCTGCAATGTCTCCATTGTATAACTTGCTGGGATCTGTAATTTTGGCATGCTACTTGACACCTCATGAACTGCCATAGCTTGATGCTATGGAATTATGGAATCTGTAGTTTGGTGAGACACCACTACTCTGTGGCAGAGGATGATAAAGACCTTTTCAAATAAAAAATTCCATGATTCCATAGCACTGAGCCAAAGCAGTTAAAGAGATTCATTAATTCAACAATATAGATGCACCTTAAGGTTCTCAAGTGTTCTCCCTTGAGCTCAATCACTAGAGTGCTCTAACAAAGAATTCATAATCTGTCATCGAATTACAAATCCCTGGTTTACAGAATGGGGCCATGTCAATTTATGGTGTATCAAACTATTATCTTGGAATCAAAGAAGTACATTTTGGCTGCCTGGTCTCTATTAGCATGGAGGCGGGTCCCACCATCAAATAGGACACAATATTTTGCTTACAGGTATACATATATAGGAATATCTACAAAATTTGAGCAAAAAAACCCCCCAGATTTTTGAAAACCTGTGCAGGAAAATAGATGTGATGATAGAAGACTTAAGGAGACAACTTAGAGTTGTGAATCTTAATCCTTTCCTATATTTCCCATTAGAGCCCAAATGTCCAGGTTGAATTCAGGGGGCAACCACTCATCTTAAGAAGAGATTTATATCAACTTTGTTTATTCCATATATATATAGAGAGAGAGAGAGATAAGAAAAACAAAGAAAGTAAACAAAATGATATAGAAGATGACTTCTGATCTTCCTTTCAGCAGTGATATATACATTCCTAATTGTTCTTACCTCTCTTTCTAATGCTTAAACAAATTCACTTCTTTCTAAAACCACAACTTTCTAATCAAGTCTCCTTTTCCCATAAGAGACGAAAAGAAAGAAAGAAAAAGCCATACCTTGAGAAGAGATTTTAAGGTTTGGGATGCTTTGATCTGCAGGAAATTCCCAATCAGGGGCAGAGGAGTGGGTCCCGGAGGAAGTCTCCCCTTGTGCCATAGTTTCCTCTTAGATGATATGAGCAGATGGCAAGAAAAATATACAAGAAGGAGAAGGACAATTGTACCAACCCATTCCATGGCATGGGTTATCACTGTCAACTGTCCTTCTCTTTCAGCAGAGTGTGGACATTTGGCTCGGGCTCGACAGACTTTTATTAGAGCTGTTTGAGAACTCCCTTTTGCATTACACAACTGCACAGACTTGCTGCACAAGTCAACAATAAGAGTATGTGGGATCCAGTCATGTTGACAATAAGGTAGCTGAACCACAACTTGTAGTGGATTTGTGCTTTTTGTAATAAGGTAGCTGAACCAGCCAATTCCATGGTGCCAGCATTTTTGGGCACCTATGCCCTCTTATTCCAGTTCATCATAATTTAGCAATATTGGATTCATCATTACCAGCTTCAGCAGGATGTAATAGTTACACCAAGACGAATGTGTTGACTGCTCTGCTTCTAAGATGGAAGTGAATTCTGCCCAGACCTTCCCTGGTTAATAGTACAGTGACTATTTGCTCTGAAGAACATATAGATTAGCAATTCATCATTTCTTCAGATCTTCAGAATGGAGATCCCAGACACCCGTCTATGAGACATGTCTAACAGAATATTTCATGTCTAGGCAGGCATGTAGCTTGGGGGGGGGGCTTGGGGGCTTCAGCCCGCCCCCCCCCCGCCCCAAATTCTCATGGTGATCCATGAGAAGGCCTTACTGGTACATTATTTAAACTGTTATGTTTATTCATATCATGATCTGATCACCATGCTCAATATATCCCATATGCATGGGGGTATTGGGGTAATGATACAAAAGGTTTGCTAGGGTAGACCCTCTTTCACTCAGACTCAGCCCCCCGAACCAAACTCAGCCCCCCCCCGAACCAAACTCAGTACCCCCCCGCCCCAAAAAAACAAAAACAAAATCCTGGCTACGGCCCTGTCTGTAGGCATTTTCTAGGTCCTCCAGCAGAATATAGCATTCGTGACAAGGAGTCTTTCATTTCAGTGAGATTTAAAATTATCTACAGTTTTGTCAAGAAGTCTGGGAATGTATCCCCCATCTGAATGCAATTTCAAACAAACATGTATTAAGCCCATCAATTCATAAAATCGTAAGCAATGGCACATAATATAAATATTATTTGAAATGTGTTGTCATATGCCATTGTCTTATATCTAAGGCCTTCAATACCATCTGATTGTGCCCCCCCCATGCCTATAAATCCTATGCAGATAAACAATGAATACTTGACTCCCAACAAACCAACATCAGTTATCAGTGAAGGTCATCATATGACACTGACTTATATCTAAGGCATGTAATACAATCTGGTTGCGCTGCACCTCCCCACCGCCACCTCTAAATCCTATGCAGACAAGCAATGAATCCTTACAATCCAAGATCAGTTATCAGAGAAGGTCATCAGTTACACTATGAAGCAACATTTGGAAAATGTTCTGTTCCTGGTTTTAAAGGGTTATCTCCTGTTTAATTGTGCAGTACTTGCTTTGAAAGTAGTTATTATACTCCGGAAACTTCATTTTTGTGGCTGCCACAAACTATGTTGAATTGGTTGCAACTCTAGAGAATATTTATTGAAAAATGATAGCAAAATGTACTGCAGGATGTCCTGCAAAAACAAAGTTTTTGAAGTTTAATAAACCTTCCCCTTGTTTTTTAAACAATAAAGCCAATTAGACAAGGACATTTATAATCTAGGATCAAAAATTGTGTTACATAATATTATCAGTGAAGTTCAAATATCCAACTAGGAAAGTCATGACAACGTCTCCAAGTGAGTAACGTGAAAAGTGAATCACTGAGGATAATAATAATAATAATAATAATAATAATAATAATAATAATAATAAAACTTTATTTATACCCCTCCACCATCTACCCAAGGGGACTCGGAGCGGCTTACATGAGGCCATGCCCATCAATAAAATATACACAATATAACACAAAAAGACAACAAAAAATAAACAATAAAATAACCTAAAATACAAAACCAATGTATATAAGCGACACAACAATAAAAAGTAAAAAAAAAATTACATCATTTCATTGCGACATTAAAGTTATCCCTATGGGCAGGGCCAAATTCAAGGATTAAAATTTTAAAACACTGGGAGATAGGGCAGTATAAGATATCAGGGACAGACTCCGTGGAATGAGGTAGGATTTAATTGCACAAAAAGAGAATAAAGTGCTTCTGAGGGCATTTTATGCAGAGCTTGGTCAGAGATTATCATGTAATCAATCATTGAAGGCACATTGGAATAGCCAAATTTTCAGGCTCCTCCTGAAGATTTCCAGAGTGGGGCTTGCCTAATATCTCTGGGAAGTGATATTAGGGGCTACTACAGAGAAGGCCCTGTCCCTTATCCCCACCAGTCGCGTTTGCGATGGAGGTGGGAGCAAGAGGAGGGTCTCTCCATAAGATTGAAGAGATCATGTGGGTTTGTAAATGGAAATGTGGTTGCGCAGGTAGGCGGGTCCCAAACTGTTCAGGGCTTTGTAGGTAAGAACCTGCACCTTGAATTGGGACTGGAAAATAAATAGAAGCCAATGGAGCTCCTTAAACAGTAGGATTGACCACTCTCTATAATTAGCACCAGTTAGTAATCTGGCTGCCGATCGTTGGACCAGTTTGAATTCCCGGGCCGTCTTCAAGGGCAGCCCCACATAGAGCACATTGCGATAGTCCAATCTAGAGGTAACTAAGGCATGGACCACCGTGGCCAAATCTGACTTCACGAGATACGGGTGCAGCTGGTGCACGAGCTTCAATTGTTTCAAAGGTTCTCCCAGCCACTGCCGATGCCTGAGCTCCATCAGTCTCCTGGAGCGGACCATCTTAGTAGGTCCACCACCCCTGCAGAGGTTAGAGGTCGCAATGAGCCTGAAACTGATCAGGTGATGGTCAGACCATGAAAATGGAAGAATGTTTTGCTGTTCCACCCTGACCACTCCTCTGTCCGCAGTGGAAACTAGATCAAGTGTATGTCCAGCCTGATGGGTGGGTCCAGATATTACTTGTGATAGCCCCATGGTCATCATGGCAACCATGAAATCTTGAACCACTACTGTAAAAGTGGTCTCTGCGTGAATGTTAAAGTCACCCAGCACAACCAAATGCTGGGAGACCAGGGCCAAATTTGAGACCACGTCTGCTAGCTCTGGAAACTGTAAAAGGAATATCCTAACAATGTGTTACAAGATGTATTTATTTACTTATTTATTTTATATGTCCCCTTTTCCTTGAGTAGGACCTAAGATGGCTTCCAAGGTCAATATCCAAGGGTAACGTTTCCCAGCAAAAGTAAGTTCTTACATTTATGTATTTAATCAATTACTTAGCTACTTCATTCTATCCTGCTCTTCTCACCCCTCAGGGGACTCAGAGTGGTGTACAATATATTTATTTATTTATGGTATTTTTATTCCGCCTTTCTCATCCCAAAGGCAACTCAAGGTGGCTTACAAATTGGCAGCAATTTGATGCCATAACAGTCCATAGTATACAATTAAAAACAATTAGAACAACATTATAAAATCCATACAAACCTGTTAAAAATATATACGAAAGTTAATAATAATCATGTGTTGAAGACTCAGGAAGACATCCAAAAATCATACGGCAAATTATCATGGTTTCAATACAGACAATTGAATGAGGTCTTTAGGAAAGATAAAAAAAATGTTTTTCAAAGAAAAGAATAAACTTTGGGATAGTATCATGACAGTGGAGAGGAAAATAATTATAATACTATATAGGACCCTCTTATTATGGGCAACAGAAAAAGATCAAATTAAAGAATCTATGGTAAAGTGGGCCCAGAATATCGGACACAACATTAGAATATCAGAGTGGGAAAAGATTTGGAATACTAAATTTAAATATATCAACTGTTATGACCTCCGTGAAAATTGGTTTAAGATGATGTACCGCTGGTACATCACTCCAAGCAAGCTGGTGAAATGTTATAAACAACTTTCTGATAAATGTTGGAAATGTCACGCAAATACAGGAACATTTTTCCACCTATGGTGGACATGCGGCAAAACCAAAAAGTTTTGGAAAATGATTCATATTACAATTCAGTCAATTTTAGAGGAAAAAATGGAATTAAAACCAAAGTTTTACCTCCTAAGAATACTGAATAAGGAGATCAATAAAAACAAAGACATACTTTTTTTCCATATGGTCACAGCAAAGAAATTGAAGTCTAAAGAATCTCCAACGATTGAAGACTGCTTACTCAAAATATCAGACATTATAAACACAGACTGTTTGACACAATATCTCAAGGGTCAACAAATGGTTGAGACAGATTGGTCCATACTTAGATGTTACCTTGACACATATAAACCACAAGGCTGCCTGAAAGCAAATATGCCAGAGAAGGAGGAAGATAAATACGTACTTGGAGCTCATGCTATAAACCTACATCTCAACGTGCTTCTCTGTTTTTGTTTTGTTTTGTTTTTTGTTTCTTTTTTCTTATCTGTCTGATTTTATTATATGTAAAGTAAGCTTAACAAAAAATGTACCCTCACCCCCCTCACACAAACCCTACCAATAAAGATATATATATATATATATATATATATATATATATATATATTGGTAGGTTACATACCTGTGACCATCTTTCTTCGAGTGGTGCTCTGCGAATTCACACTTGTGGAGAGACTGCGCCTGCGCGGGCTCCAACGGAAACTTCTACATTTTAAAACTTTTCAAGTTTTGGCGGTAACCCCGCCCAGCCCCGACAGGGGATAAAAGGGCGCCCCGCGCACACCGATCCAATTCCTACGCCGCTACGGTAGCGAGAAATTGGAGGTTTGCATAGAGGGGAGGCTGGGCGGGTTAGTGTGAATTCGCAGAGCACCACTCGAAGAAAGATGGTCACAGGTATGTAACCTACCATTTTTCTTCGTGGTCTCTGCGAATGCACACTTGTGGAGACTAGCAAGCTCAGGTCCCGGAGGCGGGAAGAAGGCAAACCGACTATTCAAGTCAAGGGCCAAACAATTTTATTAAGTGCAAACAGTTACGAACAATAGATTGTAATCACTTCCGAAGAAGGGCACAATGCATAATAAGAGGTTGCAATCACTTCCAAAGAAGGGCACAGTGCATAAACTTAAGGGAGTACGTGATCCTCCCGGTCACGTGAAGGTGACCAACAACTGAGTAAACTTTTGACCCTTGAAATAAACCGCATGGTGATTATCGAAAACACTCATTACAATGAGGGCACATTAAGTAGTAATACAAAAAACAGTTTGTTAACAAGTGCACAACACATTTGCAAGGCAAAGCCATCAATAATGACACATTATACCCGTGATGGGCCCATTAGGCCATAGTGCAACGTTTGCCTGCGCCTCAGGCAGTAAGGCATCAAGTGTAAAGGTGCAGTTACATTCACTGTCAAATGATTCAAGTAACAACATGGCAATAACATTCACGGTACCGAAGAAACAGTTGGTACCGATACAACACATAAAACTTGCGAAGCTCAAGGTGGGCATGAGCCCAAAACTGCCCTCCCAAAGGCCATGTCAGGTGCATACCTGGTATTCAGTCTATAATGAGACACAAATGTCTGAGGATTCTTCCAAATGGCCGCTTTGCAAATAGCGTCCAGGGGAATCCCCTTAAGGAAAGCTGTCGATGCCGCCATAGCCCTGGTCGACCGGGCCCGGACGACCGAGGGGGGTTGTTGTCGAGCCAGTTGATAACAAAGCTCGATGGTCAATGTGATCCAGTGCGACAATCGTTGCGTCGTGATCGGCAGGCCCAGTTTATCGAGGGCATATGCCACAAAAAGTCTCTGTGTCCTTCGAGACTGAGCAGTCCTGTTCTTATAACACAGCAATGCTCTCCGCACATCGAGCATATGAAGTCTCCTCTCCCTCGGGTAGAAGGGGACTGACACAATGAGGGGAGGACAATGTCTTCATTAACATGGAAGGGGGACACAACCTTAGGGAGGAATGTCACATCTGTGCGGAGAACTGCTCTATCCTCATGGACAACAAAGTAGGGTTCGTCCACCCGCAATTATCGACACCGACCTGGCTACGCACCATTCCCAGAGTTCTAGTGACAGCTTGAGAAATTTTCTCGAGCCCATTCCTCCCTGCTTGTTCACGTAGAACATCGCCACCATGTTGTCCGTGAGGATCTGGACAGACTTCCCTGTGATCAGGAGGGCAAACGCCCTCAGGGCTTTGAAGATTGCCAGTAGTTCCAAGTAATTGATGTGGGACTGCTTCTCCTGAGGAGACCAGAGGTCGTGTACTGAGAGTTCTCCTGTATGGCATCCCCATGCGAACATCGAAGCGTCCGTCGTGATCGTGACGGCCGGAGGCTCTGGGTGAAAGGGATGCCCTTGCAGACATGCTGGCGGTTCATCCACCAGTTCAGTGAGTCTTTCACCGACCTCGGACCAGTAGGCGCTTCGCGGCACTGTCCCGCATGGGGTTGAAGTGGTCCAAGAACCATCTCTGGAGGGGGCGGAAGCGGAGTCTTGCCAACGGCGTTACCATCACCGTGGAAGCCATGTGCCCGAGAAGGACTTGTATCTGCTTCGCCGGGACCACACGGGAGCGGCGGACCTTGAGTATTTCGGCTCGAAGAGCCCTGAATCTCTCCTCCGGAAGGAAGACTGTCTGGGAGAGAGAATCGAACATGGCGCCGATGAACTTTATACAAGTGGTGGGCTCGAGGTGGGATTTCTCCTCGTTTAACTGGAGGCCCAGGTCCTCGAGGAGAGAAAGTGTCCTTGCTACCTGCGCTCGCAGAAGGTCCGGGGAGCGTGCTGCCAACAACCAGTCGTCTAAGTAAGGAAAAATGCGGATTTTTTCCCTTCTGAGGGCCGCTGCGACCACCGACATGCATTTTGTGAAGGTCCTCGGTGCCGTCACGAGACCGAAAGGGAGGACGTTGAACACGTACGTCTGCCCGCTACCCTGAAGGCCAGGAAGCGTCTGTGATGTTTTCTGATGGAAAGATGAAAATAAGCGTCCCGGAGATCGACGGACGCGAAGAAGTCCCCGTATCTGAGGAAGGGGAGAATGGACGATACCGTCACCATCCGAAACTTTCGAGGTTCGATGAAGGAGTTTAAGTCTCTGAGATCGAGGATGGGGCGAAGGGAGCCATCCGGCTTTGGGACAGTAAAGTATCTGGAGAAGAAGGCTCGATGGTTTTGAGAGTCCGGGAGAGGGGAAATTGCCCCTTTCAGAGCAAGGTATCGACCTCTGTCAGGATCGCCGAGGATGGCTCGGTATCGACAATCTGCCCCGTTGGTGGGAGCTCTTCGAACTCCAATGCATAGCCTTCGTCGACAATCTTTAAAACCCATGCATCTGAGGTGATATTTTCCCATGCAGGGAGAAAGTTTGTCAGGCGGTCTCCGAACGGTGTCGAGCCGGATGGAAGGATGAGGGCGGGTACCATTGGGAGGGACATGGGAACAACATCGGTAACGGAATTGCAAACGGTATCGTCCGCCAGCGCGTCAAATGCGGCGCCTGGCCTGGTTGCCTCCTGAAGCCTGACGAGAGCGCGAACGCTGCTGCTGGTGCTGCCTCCGTTGTTGTTGGGGTTGTTGAGGGTGGGTTTGCTGGGAGGTCTGCAGGGGACGGACTGGATGGCGGTACTGTATGGTACGGTACGGGACCGTGTGCCGGCGTTTGTATTGGAACCATCTGGTTCTTTGAGCCTGGTTCTGGTTCTCAAACCCGCACTTTGAGGCCAAGGTCTTGAAGTCGTGGTTTGACTTCAGTTTGTCGTCCGTCCCGGCGTTGAAGAGTCCCAGGGCATCGAACGGGAGGTCCTCGATCACCTGCCTCGATGATGGAGAGGCCAGAGGATCTCAACCAGGCATGTCTCCTGATTGCCACGGCATGAGCAATCATCTTGCCCGCAGTGTCTCCCGTGTGCTTGGCCATCTGCATCTGATGATGCGCCAGAGAGTTTGCTTCCTGAGCCAGGGTGGTCATGGCAGCACGATCCTCCTCAGACATCCTCTGGAAGAAGGGTTCTGCTTTTTCCCAGAGGATCTGCTGATAAGCTCCCATACAAGCCCCATAGTTGGCCATGCGGGCCAGCAAGAGGGCACCGGAGTAAAGCTTCCTGCCTACTGCATCGAACCTCTTCCCTTCGCGATCGGATGGCGCCGAGGACTGCCTTCCGAACCCCTGAGCCGCCTTCACGACCACCGAGTTAGGGTCGGGATGGTGTTTCAGCCACTCCAAGCCCTCATCATCAGTTCTATACCAAGATTCGATCTTCTTGGAGGTTGGAGGGATGGAGGAGGGGGTCTTCCAAGAGCCCTGGATCACTTCAAGGAGATAGGGAAGGAAGGGTAGAAGAGGAGCGGGTGGAGATTCCCTCTGCACCCTTTTAAACACCGGGTCCAGCACTGCCTTGGAAGTCTGCTTGACCTCCAGGCCCAGAGCCTCAGCCATGCGAGCCATTTGATCCGCAAAGGCTCGGACATTGTCAGTGGGAGATGGAGGATCCGCCTCATAGGCGTCGTGGGTAGGTGATCTCTCGATCCCGAGAGACAACACCGATCCCGAGTGTACCGATCCCGGTAACTCGCCATCTTCCTCTTCATCATCAGGAGGCAGGGATCGGGAGGAGGGGATGAGGAGACATCCCGGCTCTGAAGCTGCAGCGGAGCCACTGGAGGAGCTTTTGAGGCCGAAGCCTGAATGGCACTGGCCAGTCTCATTGTCTGTCTGCCCCTTTCCAGAGTCTGCAGTACCGGAGAGGTCTCCTGTCTGGCTGTCACAGTAGTCAACGCCGTGACCGACGGGAAGAGCTCCTGTCTGGCTGTCATGTGTCGAGTTGGCGCCTCGATCACCGTGTCCACCAAGATCACCGGGGACTCGGGTTGCTCCGAAGGCTGCTCCGGCAAGGGTTGTGGCTCCTGAACAGGCTGTGGGGCCAGCTGGGGTTCAGTAGGCTGTGACGGTGAAGACCTTGCCAACGAGGTGGCCGAGGAGGCAGTGGTCTGTTTTCGGGAAGAGGAAGAAGACGAGGATGGAGGCGGCATCGTCTTCTTCCTCTTTGCCGGTGGTTGAGCAGTCTTTGACAGCGATTTGCCCGGGGTGGGCGGGACGGAGGATGAGGTGGAGGCACGTCGAGACTCCTCCTGTGACCGGTGGAAGGCAATGCGAACCGCCGTGGAAGATGGCGGAGTCGCTGAAGTCGACCTCGTGGACCTGGCTGATCTCACCGACGCCACCGAGCTGGTCGACGAGTGCCGGATGCGTACGGTCTCAGTAGTGACCGTGCAAGGAGCCTTCTGCTTCGTAGGCTTTGGAGCCTTAGAAGCTGCCGACACTGAGGCCTTCGAAGTAGTCGACATAGCTGCTCTCGGCCTCTTCTGCGCGGCCTTCTTCGCCTTTGACTGGCGAGGCTCAGCCTCTGTCGAGGGATCGACAGATGTTGTTGTCGGTGCCTTCGACGTCGAAGCTGCTGTCGAAGATCTAGGCACCGCGGCTGACGTCGACGCCGATGTCGATGTTGAAGGTACCGGAGCCAACGTCTGTTGGTATAGAAGGTACCGAAGCCGATGGACCCGGTTTTTACGGGACTGTGCCGTCAATGCTTGACAATGACGACACGAGGAGGTGATATGTGCCTCCCCGAGACACAAAAGGCAAAGAGCGTGCTTGTCCGAATCAGGGATCTTCCTCGGACAATTCGCGCATCTTTTGAAGCGAGTTGTTGACATAATAGTCAACAACTCGAGGAAAAACTCTAAGAAGAATCACTATCCAACTAGAAGTACCGAAGCGAGCCGTGCGGCGGAAAAAAAGGAATTGGATCGGTGTGCGCGGGGCGCCCTTTTATCCCCTGTCGGGGCTGGGCGGGGTTACCGCCAAAACTTGAAAAGTTTTAAAATGTAGAAGTTTCCGTTGGAGCCCGCGCAGGCGCAGTCTCTCCACAAGTGTGCATTCGCAGAGACCACGAAATATATATATATATATATATATATATATATATATATATATATATCAATGTCTTCCTGCTTTTGTCTGATGAGATAGAATTGTTTTTGTTGTGTGCTTTCAAGTTGTTTCAGACTTAGCTTGATTCTGAGTGAGGGCCGGGTAAATGACCTTTACCCGGGGGGAAGTTTCCGTTGGAGCCCGCGCAGGCGCAGTCTCTCCACAGGTGTGCATTCGCAGAGACCACGAAGAATATATATATATATATATATATATATATATATATATATATATATATATATATCAATGTCTTCCTGCTTTTGTCTGATGAGATAGAATTGTTTTTGTTGTGTGCTTTCAAGTTGTTTCAGACTTAGCTTGATTCTGAGTGAGGGCCGGGTAAATGACCTTTACCCGGCCTTAGTTTGAGGACCCCTGATTTATACCAATGGTTCTCAACCTGTGGGTCCCCAGATGTTCTGGCCTTCAACTACCATACATCCCTATAGCGGCTAAACTGGCTGGGATTTCTGGACTTTGAAAGCCAAAACATCTGGGGACCCACAGGTGAGAAGCACTGGTCTATACTGACCATACAATGCAATTCCAAATTGTATTATATGACACCGTAGATCCAGCCACAGAGATTCAAAAATAGCATCTGAATGCTCCGATAGCCTACAAAGGAAAGTGTAATGCTGGTTTCACTTTGTTTTCTATCCCAATGACAATTGGATTATGAATTGTTTGTGTTGTCATGAAAACAAAGATTGGAGACACCGTTTCCCTATAATATCTTTTGCAGGAGTGAATTTCCTTTCCTGGGAGTAAATTTCCTCTCACTTCTTTTTGTCTCATTTCCACTTGTAACTAGGAGTTATATATTGTTCTGGTATGGCTGTACCAGGAGCTCCAACTTCTTTTTCTTTTTTTGAGTGTTTGCATGTATTCCAAGGTTCCATGCATTTTGCAATGAGGTGGCTTCCCTTGGTTTGCAATTATACGGAAAATGACTCATCAATCATCATTAGGTTCTTTAGTTCTGCCCCTTTTTCTGGGTTAAGGAGGGAAAAAGGGGACCTCTAGTTCAGTTCACACAGAGAAGCCTTTCGTACAGGACGTGAATCAGTTCCACCTGTAGAAAGCTTCGTCTTTTACAGCTTTTGCTGGGGGGAATTCAGTCCCTCAGCCCTACAGAGAAGCATAGCTTTTGCTGGGGGGAATCCAGTCCCACAGCTCTACAGTCCCACAGCTCTACAGCCAGCCTTCGCTGGGAATTGAAGACCTTCTTTCCTCTTGGAAATCTGCAAAAGGACTCTGTTTGGTAAGGACCACTCGCGGCAACCATAACGCAATTTGGACCAGGTGTAGGGGCCCACACCAGCAGAGCCTAAGACAGATTGCCCAGGTAGAGGTCAAGGATTTCCCTGATAGTGAAGAAACAGTTCATGAAGATAGTTGCCTGTCCCTTGTGGACAAGATTAAGAAAGCCACCAGTTGATTCAAAGCCTTGAAGTATTTGATTTAAGAACTAAGCAATAATAAAGAACTTTGTTAAACTTTCCAAGTTTCTAAAGACTTTGTTTAGGGAAATCTATAAGGCTTCTAATCCGAGACACCCCCGGCGTCCCGTTGGGCATACAGAACACGTCCTGTCTACAGACCTTTTCACAGGCCCAGCGCGTGACAGCACATATATATCTCAAATGTTTGTAACTTGGGGCAGCTGCACATAGTAAATCAGTATCAAAACATTTTATCAGTAAGAATGTAACTTCAAAGAAACCATTTTAAACCTAGTAATTAACCCAAGGCACTTAATTCAAGGTTATTTTCATTCTTCTGAGAATGTGTTATTGTACAATCTTCTCTTTTGTCTGAGGCATGTAACACAACCAGATTCTGCTGGGTTTTTTTTTCACAGCATCTAGATCCTGCTATGCAGACATGGCATGAATATAAGACTCCTGACAAAAAAAGAATCTGCCTAAATATAGATTATTTATGAAAATCATCATTGTCGATGAAGGTCAAAAACCCAACCAGTAAAGTAACTTCAGCACCTCCACCCTAAATGAGTAACATGTAAACTGGATTGCTGAGGGTCAGGGGACTTAAAAAAGGAATATCCTGCATTTCTTACAAAACTGTCAATGTGGCACTATTTTATTTATGTGCTTACTGCCTTGCTTATTGTATATGTCATTTATATATCATTTGCACAAAATATCTCCGGTACAAGGAAGAACCCCAACAGGAACATTACATTTGACTATCATACTGGAGATCTCTCATGGGAGAGAGTGTAACTATCTGTCAGCTGCTGCCACAGAAATGGGGATTTGGGGCAATGGGCTGGGAGAGTCAGTGGACCTTAATGCAACTACAAGTCCCATTCTCACCCAACCCCCCCTTTTTTTTCAAGGCTCAGTCTCTAATGCTTTGTGGGTTTCTCCCCTCCAGTGAGATCCAAGCCAACTGTGGGTTTAGCCTGGTGAGAAAAAAGAAGCCAATATTCCAGAATAAATCTCATCGAGGTGTTTATTTCTGTTCCAGCTGGAAAAGGATGACAGCTGCAGTAATCTGCTGAAGAAACGGCCATGCCCCAGTACAAGAAATCACAAATTTTATGCAGAATCCATGTTTGAATTGCTGCAGGAATCTGCTGAAGAAACTGCCAATCACCCAGATCCTCTATCAATGGGCCCAGGAATGGCCAGTCATAATCCAACCGTTAATAATCCAACAAATATTTCTCTTTGTTGTACCATTGCCAAACCTACATAGTTGCTATTGGCTAGGAGGGGAGGTGGTGTCAGAAGTGGAGTTTGGGCTCTCATTGGCTGAAACACACGAGCGCCCAGCTGCTCCTCCCAGCCCAATGATGTCAGGGAGTCCTCTGACCAATAACAGAAAAGCCGGTTCTGGAGGCAGGCGCACAGAATTCAAACATGGAAACTGTATATAATATGTAATTTCTTGTATTGGGGCATGGCGGTTTATTCAGTAGATTACTGCAGCCATCATCCTTTTCCAGCTGGAACAGAAATAAATACTAGGCCTGGGTAACAACGCAAAAATTTGTTTCTAAAATCGATTCGTTTTTGGGGGGTTTTTTTGCGTTTCGTTATTTAAAAGAATGACAAAATTTTCCTTTAAAAAAGTTCGGTATTTACGAAATTTTGTTATTATTAACGAATTGATTCGTTAAGATGGCGGACCCCCCGTGCATGCGCAAATCACTTTTTTTTCTTTTTTTAGAATATTTTTTGAATTTTTTTAAGAATAAAAGAAATATTTATCAGAAATATTTAAAAATGGAAAATTAACAAAATGCTTGCCCTGTTGTGGAGCGAACACAGCCACAGGACAGGGACAAACACACACACAGGCACACAAGGTTTTTTTCTTTTTTTAGAATATTTTTTGAATTTTTTTAAGAATAAAAGAAATATTTATCAGAAATATTTATGGAAAATTAACAAAATGCTTGCCCTGCCCTGTTGTGGGGCGAAAACAGGGCAAAGCCTCCCCGCTGCTCCCAGCAATGAATGAATGAATGAATGCAAGCACAAGCAATGAATGAATGAATGCAAGCAAGCAATGAATGAATGAATGAATGAATGCAAGCAAGCAGCCAAGAGCCAACCAAGCCTCCCTCCCGCACCTCCCGTCTCCTTCGCAATGAGCAATGCGGCCACGCGGAGCCGCTTTTAAAGGGCAGCCCGCCCAATCACAATGAGCCACGGTGCTTGGGAGCGCCGGATTGGCTCCCGGCGCACCCAGCATCCTCCATCCCTAAAACGTCATTTCTGAAACGGGCGGAAGCTCGTAAAAAAGATGGAGGATGCCGTTTCGATATTTAAAAACACTTCCGGGTTTGAAAATAAGTTTTGTAATCGTTTTGTAATTGTTAAAAATAACGAATATTTAACGAATTACAAAATTAACGAACGAAACCACCCAGGCCTAATAAATACCTCTGTGGCTTCTGCTTCAACTTGGTGAGATTTATTCTGGAATATTGGCTTCTTTTTTTTCACCAGGCGAAACCCTTTTTTCTCATTATCCACAGCCGTTCTAAATTGCTCGACATCATTAGTATCTGCCAGATCCACCTCCTTTGGATATCAAAACTCATGGATGCTCACATCCCATTATATTCAATAGCATGGTAAAATGATGTCCCTTATATCAAATAGTAAGGTCAAGATTTGCTTTTTATTTTTTTTTTAATATTTTGAATCTGTGGATGGTTGAATCCATAGATACAAGAGATCATTTGTAGTATGCAGTTATGGAATTAAAGTGGCTAGACATTAGATAGTCTGAAGGCATCCAAAACACTTTATAAACAATAGCTATAGAGACATACATAAAAATAAAAAAGCATCACTCCTTGCAATTTTTGAGCAGATAGGAAATGGTGGGATGGATCAAAAGCATCCATGTTATCCTGCTGGGATATCAATATGAGTCCATTACAACAAGCCCTAATCCCAGGGTAAGATATGGGTTCCATCTATTACTCCTTTTTTTTAAAAAAAATCAATCCTGTGCATGGGAGCCAAAGAACAGAATATAATTCATTCTCCTGGTGGAGTCTATGAATGTTGCTTATGCAAGAATCCCAAGCTGAAGGAGAAAGGGGTTTTGGCTCAACGTGGGATGACGGAGAGCTCATACAAGGGTGGGATGTTAGCAAAGCCACTCTCACAGGGGGTTATGTCAAGGTCCTCTGGAGGCACAAGGGGCTTCAGTTGGAAATTCTGCAGGATGGTGGTGAAGAAGAGGAAAAGCTCCATGAGGGCCAATGCTTCTCCCAGACAGATTCGTTTCCCTGTAATAAAAATATGAGAATGTGTCAGGAGGCAAGGACAGGTACATCTCGTTTTATAATTAGATGCCTCTGAGATACAACTAAAAGAGTGTTTCACCTCACTTCCCCCCATGTACCTTGTCCACAGCATCTTTGGCTTTTAATGGTTTTTATATATGTTTTATATTGTTATGTTGATTGTTTTTAACTGCACTTTATGAATGCATGATATCGAATTGTGCCAACCTGTAACTCGCCTTGAGTCATTGTATGGTTGAGAAAGGTGGGCTAGAAATATTGTAAATAAATAATAATAATTAAATTTTATAGTTTTTCCACTCCAACCAGCAACTCATTGTTTTATATCTATTTGTAAAAATTTTCCCTTATCTCCACCTTGTAACTGGTTTCTGGAGGGTCTCATTGTTAATTTGAGGAATCCTAAAACTCATAGGTTCCTTTCCCCCAAAGTCCTCTTACCTTGTTAATTAAATACTTGGCTTTTCATGGACTTTGCCTTACAAACAACAATCTTGTTGTCTTATATCTATTTCTAAAATAACCCGCATAATATCAAGGTTCTCAAATGACTCCCATAATATGGAGACATACTGCAATAATTGTGAGTTTGAAAGGAGTAGAGATTTAGGAAGGGGTCAGATGGAAGGAGCAGTTAATGCTATAAAAACAAGACAGCGGCTGGATGGCCTTCTGTCAGGGGTGATTTGAATGCAATATTCCTGCTTCTTGGCAGGGGGTTGGACTGGATGGCCCATGAGGTCTTTTCCCATGAGGACTGGACTGGTTGGCCCATGAGGTCTTTTCCAACTCTTTGATTCTATGATTCTATGATTCTATGTCATAGAATCCACAAAGTATATGGGAAAGATCTTAAACCTCACCCATATTTGCTATTGGTGAATAAAGGGACCCACAGTAACAAATTCTGAAAGCAAGCATGGGATATCAAACAAACAAGAATGTGATTATTTAGGAGATTTTTACCTGCAGAAAATGGTACAAATGCCTCATTCTTCTTGAAATGTCCATTCTCATCCAAGAAGTTCTCTGGGTTGAAAGCATTAGGGCTTTTAAACATTGTGGGATCATGCAAGACACTACTGAGCACAGGACAGACCTCCATCCCCTGGGATAGAAAAATTAAAGAATTATGAGCTCAAAACTGCAAAATTTGAGTTCTGGAAGAGAACTTCCTGCATGGCATTCTTCAATTGGCTCATGGAACCCTAAACTGTGAACTTAGCCATTTTAGCAGGCTCAGAAGTTTCATTTAGGTAATCCATGAGAAGATGACAGAATGTTTGAGATTGCCTGCATTTCACAGCCCTCCTCACGTCTTTTCTGGATTCAAGGCCAAGGCCAGAACTAGTCTATCTACACTAAAGTCCTATGTGTCCCTAGGAAAAGGAAGAAGAGCAGGTTCAGTGGAGCCCTTCACTGTAGACTCAGGAATACGCAAACTGCTACAATCTCTCCAAGCATGTGTTCTTCCTCATAAACATTTTTGGCCATCTTAGCCATGCTCCGATATTTCTCATTCTTAGGCTACATATATCCTACTTTTCTCCAGTGAAACATTTTAAGGTAGGATGACTGCTGCTCATAGTTTCAAGACACCACCTGCCCGGGCCTCCTGCTTTCTTTCCTGGTTACCCCATTACTGTACCTTAGGGAGCTGGTATCCTCTGAATTCAGTGTCACGAGTAACCATGTGGGCCACACCCATAGGAAAAACATCACTGCATCTCTGTACTTCATGGATGACAGCATCCGTATATGGCATCTGGCTCCGGTCTTCAGTTTTGGGGACACGATTACGGCCAATCACTCGATCAATTTCCTCATGCACTTTTGCTGTTAAACATATGTATAGAAATAACTCCTTGGGTTTCTGACTCTCAAAGGAAGATGAGGTGGGGGGAAGCTATAGTGGAGTGGGGCGTGGGACAACAGGTGCCCATATCCTTTGTGCGGGCACCTCCAAGATCTCCACATTTCGTGGCTCAGTAGGTGGCCAAATCAAGGTTCACTTTTTCCCAAGTACTTTCAAACCATGGTTGGCTAAAGCCATAGATACAGAACAGATGAAGGCAGAGGACTGATTGACATGTGTGAAGAAGTGGAAAGTAGGGTGATATTTGATCATAAAGCTGATAGAGGTTGATCTTAGAATAGCCCCAGAGGTCCTAGGGATTCCAAGGGAAGTGTTCTGTCTGGGAATCTCTAAGTCTTCCAGTCTGGCTCTATGGTCAGCTTCCAGCAGAGGTAAAGATTCAAAGATTCAAGTTTAAACCTGCAAATGTGAGCCAATTGTAAGTGATAATAACAATACCTTGCACCTCAGGATACTTCATGAGAAGCAGGCACCCATATCTCAGGGTTGAACTGGATGTCTCTGTTCCAGCATAGAACAGATTAAGTGTGGTGAGCTCCAAGTTCTTGATGTTAAATTCACTGCCTGGGTTGTCTTTTTCCTAAAAGCAGAAAAAATGACATCATGAGTGATTCCAAGAAGAACCACTAGCAGGTTGAATGGGAAAGGGCAATTTGTCCTGGACTGAAAATAATCAAAACATTTTCTCCCTTCTATTAAAACCTGGTTGCCCATCTATGCTTCAGCTGCAAAGTAGGGAAAAGATAGCCTGGCGTTATGCATTGCAGTCATAGATATTTAACCTAAGATTCTAAAACCACAATTGCTCCATATTTTTTAACATTAACATTTTGGAGATAAAATATCCCTCCTGCTCCTTTAGTGGACAAAATCACTCCAAGAAATGAAGGGCTGCTCTGAAATTGGTTGAGATTCAGGAGAATGATGTATCTGCCAGACCCCTTCTGCCTGGGAGATCATGACAATCAAAAGCAGGATCCCTCCTCTATTGCCATGTCATAGCCTTACTCTCTGACAGGAGGCAGGGAGGTGTCCTCCAGTAGGTCCAGATCATCAGCAGGATAGTTCTCCATCTATATGAAAGTTGCTTTTTTTAAAAAAACAAACAAACAATATATGCTGCAATTAACATATATTCAAAGAGCTACTCTTACTTTGTATCAATGAAGTCCTAAAGCTTGGGAGCAGATATGGAAGAGGCTTCTCTCACCAGACTTGCCTGGGAAGGTTGTGATAGAAAGGCCTTATCTAAGAATCCCGACACATTTATGTTGTTTATTCTTTCAGTACTTTCCAACTCTTCGTGACCTCATAGACCAGTCCACACCGTCATCACTCCCAGCTCCTTAGAGTCAAGCAAGTCACTTCAAGGATATCATCCATCCATCTTGCCTTTGGTCGGTCCCTCTTTCTTTTTCCTTCCATCTTCCCCAGCATCACTGTCTTCTCTAAGCTTTCCTGTCATCTCATTATGTGGCCAAAGTATTGCATATTTATGTACTGCACATAAATGCCGAAAGGTATTGTCCTGTTCCTATGCTTCCTATTGGCAGCCTCAGTCAATCAACTGACTGAAGTTCTTTGGACCAAATGAAATTTCTGCTCCCTTTCAGAGCACTTTGGAATCATTCAAGATATACATCACTAGGCTTGTTAAAACTCAGAACTTGGACCTGAATCTACAGGTTTGTTTGGACATCTCCAGGGGTGCAAATTCTCCTGTTTTCTGGGCTCAGATTTATTCAAGATGTAAAGGGCTTTGTGCCAATCTCTAGCTCTGGCTCATTCAGCATCAGTTTGCAACAATTTGGAAGGCTTAAGTGATTTGTTAGTCCAACTTCCAAAGGCTCTCCAAGAACACTTAAAATGAACCCTTACCACCTTCATGCAACAAAAAGGTACCTTTTCCATCTGGATGAGGAAGCAGTCAATAAAGTCACGTGGGAAGTTGGGATCAAGGGTCTTTTGGTTCTCCTTGATTCTCTTGCCAATGAAGACCCTCACATCTAGCAGCAAGTCATAGACCTTGGTTTGGGGCCCTGGAAAGTATTTCAAGAAGCTGGCATATATGTTGTAGAACTGCACAAGGAGAGAAAAATCATTGTGGTTTACTTTTCATAGTCCAACCCAGTATCAGCAGCAATTTTAATTTGCTTTGGAAAGGAAGATCCAAGATGGCTGTTTTCTGCAGAAATCCATTTTATTTCATTTTGAATTTTAGATGCCCCTGACCCGCTTTGGGAAGATTCGGAGGGGGTGTTTCTATTCAGAGTTTGAAGTTTGAAATTTTGTGATTGTGTCAGTAAGATTTGGTTGCACTAGCACCAACGGGAAAACTTGCAAGGCATTTTTTTCTATCATTTTTATGGTTATCAGGATGAAACTTACCACACTTGTAGAACATATTTCCAACTGTAAGCCCGCCAAGTTTTAGAATGTTTCAGTCTTACAAAGAAATTTTATTTTTTTAAAAACAACGAGGTGTCTACTTGAATTTCTGCACAATGAGACAACATGAACAGGGTATCATTCCTGCCAAGTTTCATAATGACTTTAAGTTGACTTCAGCAAAACACAGTCTCTCAGTCTCAGAGGAAAGCAAAGGCAACCCCACTCTGATTATATCATTTCAAATTGTCCAAAAGAGACACGTAAAGGCTTTGTGGTGAAAAGGTGTAGTTGGTGATTCCAAGATACAACTCAAAATAATGGATGTGCCTAGCTACACTGTATTATAAAGTATGATTATGGGAGGGATGATTCTCAAAGCTCCTTCCTGGCTGCACTGCATAACAGTGTATGATTTATTGATTGATTTGGAGGAGAAGGGAAGAACTCCCCCCCCCCAAATGAACAACTATTCACAACTCCCTAGAAGAATTTGGAAAATAAAAGATGTCAGAAAAAAAGAATTCTCAAAAGGCTAGTAGCCAGAGTAGCACTCCTAAACAGGCACTATASGCAGAAAGAAATTGAACAGAGCTAAGGAAATATTCCCCTTCCAACACCACACCACTCACAGAAAATAGAGGACTTCCACCCAAGCATTTCTAAATGACCCTTGCAGATAGCCACGTGTTCTGCTTTTTTCTTCTGATTGGCTGACAAGGAAAAATGTGTGTGCAGATGTATGTGTTGATCATGCCAACCAGTCCCCATCCAGGGCGGCAGCATTTTTTTAAAAGTGTGAATCAACAAATTTTCCCATATATACAAAAGATTTGGAGGCTTCTGTTTAAATTCATAAATGCTTTGGAGGGTCCTTCCCACATTATATTTTGGCGAGTTGTTTCACTGACTTGCCAAAATTGTCCAAAATCCGAAACAATGTCTGTAATTTTGCACACTTCTACTAACTGGGTTGTTGTGACAAGAGAAGAGTGAAAGTAGAAAAACAAGAAACCTGTGATAGGAAAGCAGAAGTTCAAAAGATATGAAGAAAAGCATGGAATCCATGAAAAGCATGCCTTTCCTAGGAGCTTTTACTTGCTATTGTGCACCTTGGAGTAAAGATTTCATTCAAACAGGGAGGAGAAGAAAATGAGGATAGTGATTAAGACTTACTGTTTTCTAAGCAATTTTAAATGGAGCATAACTTTAAGAGGAGGAGCTTTGGAGTACCTGAGACCAGGCTGTGCTAATCTCCCGAAAGTTGTTGCAAAGCATCTCCATGAGAGCCTGGAATTCCTTGTCTTCATAGTCAAAACGATCCCCAAAAACAATGGAGCAAACAATATTAGACAATGCACGGCTGAAGAGGTGTGTTGGATCAAAAGGCTTTTCTGTAGCACAACAGTGAAGAGAATGAATGACGAATCAGTCTACAGAAGGTCTTTCTGGTGCCAAAAATACCACACAAACACACACCGTGTCTGCTAAGGAACTCACCACATGGGAGGAAATCCCCATCATAGAACACTTCACTAACATAGGACAAATTGTACCAGATCTTATCACATTATGCACAGCTGCTTCCGGTGGGATTTCATAATGGTTGCATTGGCAAAGTGTTCTGCAAGGGGGAATACAGCAGACTACCTGTGTTCATATAGAAAATATTGAGGACAGCGCAGGAACATGCCAGAAAGGAATTTTTTTGCAGAGAGTGATGGTCAAGTGGCCAATGCAGGCAATGCAGGGTGCTGGGTGACAGATTTGCCCTGGTGCCCCATGATTTCCACCTATGCCCTACAGATTCCCCTGCTGTCCCTCACAACACAAATCTCCATATTATGAGGGCCTAATTGTCAGGCCAAGTGAGATGTTGTCATTCTTCTTGCTTTAAAGATTTTGGTACTTTTACTCATCATAATAAGTTCAACCTGTCTGGCACCTCTCTTACCCTTCGTCTTCCGCAATTCCTCCAGCAGGAATTGGGCTTCCTCTTGGATTCGTTCCTCAATAGACTTTTTCCCCATTCCAAAACTCTTCAAGATGGTGAAGGAGAAGCGGCGCAGTTGCTTCCAGCGGTTTCCATTGGAAAAGATCACCCCTGAGGGACACAGAAAAGAAATGACAAGTGAAGCAGAAGAAAAAGTGCGATCAATTGTTGCCAAGGTTGCTAGGGTGCCTCACCATATCCTTGGAAGGTCTGCTCAAGTACAGGCAGGGTAGACCTTCCGCTGAACTCTTCTGCTTTGTCTATCAGGGCCTCCTTCACAGCTTGATGTCCACATAAGACCAGAACCGGATGTGATCCAAAATAGACGGTGAAAACAGGGCCATATTTTTCCTGCAGCTGTAGGGGAAAATATCCATCAATATCTCTCACAATGCTGATATTTTGTGAGGTTTTCTAAGAAATGCAGAAATGTAGTTCTGCACAACTACAACTATCTCATAAAGGTGTCAGGAGAACCGATGATGATGAAAGAAGACTTAAGGAGACAACTCAGAGTCTTTGTGAATCTTAACCTTTTCGTTATATTTGCCATTAGAACCAAAATGTCCAAGTTGAATTCAGCAGGCATCTTAAGTGGAGATTTATATCAACTTTGTTTATTCCATATATATAGAAAGAGGGAGAGAGAGCGAGAGTAGAAGAAGAAGAAGAAGAAGAAGAAGCAAGAAAGTAAAGAAAATGATATAGAAGATGACTTCTGATCTTCCTTACAGCCGTAATATACACATTTGTAATTGTTCTTACATCTCTTTCTGTTTAACAAATTCACTTCTTTCTGAAACCACTCCTTTTTAATCAGGTCTCCTTTTTCCATAAGAGACCAAAAGAAAGAAAGAAAAAGCCATACCTTGAGAAGAGATTTTAAGGTTTGGGATGCTTTGATCTGCAGGAAATTCCCAATCAGGGGCAGAGGAGTGGGTCCCGGAGGAAGTCTCCCCTTGTGCCATAGTTTCCTCTTAGATGATATGAGCAGATGGCAAGAAAAATATACAAGAAGGAGAAGGACGATTGTACCAACCCATTCCATGGCATGGGTTATCACTGTCAACTGTCCTTCTCTTTCAGCAGAGTGTGGACATCTGGCTGGGGTTCGACAGTCTTTTCTTAAGGCTGTCTGAGCACTGCCTTCTGCATTACATAATTGAACAGACTTGTTGCACAAGCAGGGGCGGCTCAACGTATCACGCAAAGTAAGCATTTGCAGTATAGTTTATTTTTCCAGGGGCGCTCTTGGGGGAAAATAGACCTTGACATATGCAAGTTGTAGTTATTGGGATGTATAGTTCACCTACAATCAAAGAGCATTCTGAACTCCACCAATGATGGAATTGAACCAAATAGGGCACACAGAACTCCCACAACGAACAGAAAATATATGATTGGTGGGGGGGGGGGGTGCCAAAAGTTGGGGGGGGGATACTGTTTCCTTACCATTGAAAATTACCTAGGGCCGCCTCTGTGCACAAGTCAACAATATGAATAGCTGGGATCTAACCATGTTTGCAATAAGGTAGCTGAACCAGTCAACTTCATGATGCCTGCATTTTTGGGCACCTATGCCCTCTTATTCCGGTTCATCATACTTTAACAAGATTGGATTCATCACCAGCTTCAGCAAGATGTAATAATTATTACACCAAGACAAATGCATTGAGAAAGAAGCAAATTCTGCCCAGGTCTTAATAGTACAGTGACTATTTGCTCTGAAGAACATATAGATTAGCAGTTCATCATTTCTTTAGATCTTTAGAATGAAGATCCCAGGCTACAGTGTAAACATAGGCACCACTATAACTTTGCTAGTACTGACTTATATATCAGAGCCTTTATTGGATCTCAGTCTAGACTTGTTGGATTGCATTGTGTTGGTGACATAGCAGCATTCACATGGGGGAAACAACCATCTGGTGAGACACTCCTGACAGAATATTTCATCTCTAGGCATTTTCTAGGTCCTCCAGCAGAATATAGTATTCTTCGGCAAGGAGTCTTTCATTTCAGTGAGGTTTACCATTATCTAGCTTTGCTGATAAGTCTGGGAACTTATCCCTCATCTGTATGTAGATTCAAAGAAAGATGTATGAAGCCCAGCTGTCCTTAAAATCATAAGCCATGGCACATAATTCAATATTATTTGAAATGTGTTGTCATATGACATTATTGTATCTCAGGCATGTAATACAATCTGATTGTGCTGCCCCCACCACCTCTAAATCCTATGCAGACAAGCAATGAATACTGGACTCCTGACAAACCAACATCAGTTATCAGTGAAGGTCATCAGTTACACTATGAAACAAAATTTGGAAAATGTTCTGTTCCTGGTTTTAAAGGGTTATCTCCTGTTTCATTGTGCAATATTGGCTTTGAAAGTAGTCATTACACTCCAGAAACTTCATTTTTGTGGCTGCCATAAATTATGTTGAATTGGTTGAGACGCTAAGATATTCATTTAAAAAACTATAGCAAAATGTGATGCAGAATGTCCCACAAAAACAAAGTATTTTGCAGTTTAATAAACCTTCTCCATGTTTTTTAAACAATAAAGCTAATTAGACAATGGCATTTATAGTCTAGAATCAAAATCATGTTACATAGTATTATCAGAGAAGTTTAAAAATCCAACTAGTAAAGTAATGGCAACACCTCAAAGTGAGTAACATGTACGGTGAATTACTGAGGGCCAGGAAACTGTAAAAGGAATATCTTAACAATGTGGTACAAGATGTGTTATTTACTTACTTATTTTATATGCCCCTTTTTCCTTGAGTAGGACCTTAGGTGGCTTCCAAGGTCAATATCCAAGGATAACATTTCCCAGCAAAAGTAAGTTCTTACATAGCAGTCAACCCCATAACTAATTAATACCAAGCATGGGGATGGTAGGAGCCCCCGGTGACGCAGTGGGTTAAACCCCTGTGCCGGCAGGACTGAAGACTGACAGGTCACAGGTTCGAATCTGGGGAGAGGTGGATGAGCTCCCTCTATCAACTCCAGCTCCTCATGCGGGGACATGAGAGAAGCCTCCCACAAGGATGATAAAAACATCAAATCATCCGGGCGTCCCCTGGGCAAGTCCTTGCAGACGGCCAATTCTCTCACAACAGAAGCGACTTGTTGCTCCTGACACGACAAAAAAAAATGGGGATGGTACCTTATATGAGTAGCGTGGTACCCCAAACAAGTTGTAATTTGTTTGGGGTACCATGCCATTGAAAAGGAGGTGAACATCTAGTTCCTTTGAGAACAATCATCTGATTTTAGACCTTTTCAAAAACAGTGATGCTTGCCAATTTTTTAAAGAGCACATCATAATTTTCATAGAATGATGAAACCTCAAACAAGAACAAGGAGACACTCAATGGCAAAGTCTGACTATGGGGTTTATTTATTTATTTAATTTATTTATTTATTTATTTATTTGCGGCACTTGTATACCTCCCTTCTCAACCCTGAAGGGAACTCAGAGCAGTTCACAGTCGAAACAGGGGTTGAAACAGGTATTCAACAATTTCCCAAACAGGATTGAACTTTGGAGTTACTGGCTATTTGGGAATATTAGTAGGAATTAAAAGAGCATGCAGAAGGTTCATTCAGTCTGTTGCTGTTGCTGTTGTTACTG
>NW_026847771.1:9884886-9952979 GCF_025583915.1 Anolis sagrei ordinatus | reverse complement strand
CCAGGCCTAATAAATACCTCTGTGGCTTCTGCTTCAACTTGGTGAGATTTATTCTGGAATATTGGCTTCTTTTTTTTCACCAGGCGAAACCCTTTTTTCTCATTATCCACAGCCGTTCTAAATTGCTCGACATCATTAGTATCTGCCAGATCCACCTCCTTTGGATATCAAAACTCATGGATGCTCACATCCCATTATATTCAATAGCATGGTAAAATGATGTCCCTTATATCAAATAGTAAGGTCAAGATTTGCTTTTTATTTTTTTTTTAATATTTTGAATCTGTGGATGGTTGAATCCATAGATACAAGAGATCATTTGTAGTATGCAGTTATGGAATTAAAGTGGCTAGACATTAGATAGTCTGAAGGCATCCAAAACACTTTATAAACAATAGCTATAGAGACATACATAAAAATAAAAAAGCATCACTCCTTGCAATTTTTGAGCAGATAGGAAATGGTGGGATGGATCAAAAGCATCCATGTTATCCTGCTGGGATATCAATATGAGTCCATTACAACAAGCCCTAATCCCAGGGTAAGATATGGGTTCCATCTATTACTCCTTTTTTTTAAAAAAAATCAATCCTGTGCATGGGAGCCAAAGAACAGAATATAATTCATTCTCCTGGTGGAGTCTATGAATGTTGCTTATGCAAGAATCCCAAGCTGAAGGAGAAAGGGGTTTTGGCTCAACGTGGGATGACGGAGAGCTCATACAAGGGTGGGATGTTAGCAAAGCCACTCTCACAGGGGGTTATGTCAAGGTCCTCTGGAGGCACAAGGGGCTTCAGTTGGAAATTCTGCAGGATGGTGGTGAAGAAGAGGAAAAGCTCCATGAGGGCCAATGCTTCTCCCAGACAGATTCGTTTCCCTGTAATAAAAATATGAGAATGTGTCAGGAGGCAAGGACAGGTACATCTCGTTTTATAATTAGATGCCTCTGAGATACAACTAAAAGAGTGTTTCACCTCACTTCCCCCCATGTACCTTGTCCACAGCATCTTTGGCTTTTAATGGTTTTTATATATGTTTTATATTGTTATGTTGATTGTTTTTAACTGCACTTTATGAATGCATGATATCGAATTGTGCCAACCTGTAACTCGCCTTGAGTCATTGTATGGTTGAGAAAGGTGGGCTAGAAATATTGTAAATAAATAATAATAATTAAATTTTATAGTTTTTCCACTCCAACCAGCAACTCATTGTTTTATATCTATTTGTAAAAATTTTCCCTTATCTCCACCTTGTAACTGGTTTCTGGAGGGTCTCATTGTTAATTTGAGGAATCCTAAAACTCATAGGTTCCTTTCCCCCAAAGTCCTCTTACCTTGTTAATTAAATACTTGGCTTTTCATGGACTTTGCCTTACAAACAACAATCTTGTTGTCTTATATCTATTTCTAAAATAACCCGCATAATATCAAGGTTCTCAAATGACTCCCATAATATGGAGACATACTGCAATAATTGTGAGTTTGAAAGGAGTAGAGATTTAGGAAGGGGTCAGATGGAAGGAGCAGTTAATGCTATAAAAACAAGACAGCGGCTGGATGGCCTTCTGTCAGGGGTGATTTGAATGCAATATTCCTGCTTCTTGGCAGGGGGTTGGACTGGATGGCCCATGAGGTCTTTTCCCATGAGGACTGGACTGGTTGGCCCATGAGGTCTTTTCCAACTCTTTGATTCTATGATTCTATGATTCTATGTCATAGAATCCACAAAGTATATGGGAAAGATCTTAAACCTCACCCATATTTGCTATTGGTGAATAAAGGGACCCACAGTAACAAATTCTGAAAGCAAGCATGGGATATCAAACAAACAAGAATGTGATTATTTAGGAGATTTTTACCTGCAGAAAATGGTACAAATGCCTCATTCTTCTTGAAATGTCCATTCTCATCCAAGAAGTTCTCTGGGTTGAAAGCATTAGGGCTTTTAAACATTGTGGGATCATGCAAGACACTACTGAGCACAGGACAGACCTCCATCCCCTGGGATAGAAAAATTAAAGAATTATGAGCTCAAAACTGCAAAATTTGAGTTCTGGAAGAGAACTTCCTGCATGGCATTCTTCAATTGGCTCATGGAACCCTAAACTGTGAACTTAGCCATTTTAGCAGGCTCAGAAGTTTCATTTAGGTAATCCATGAGAAGATGACAGAATGTTTGAGATTGCCTGCATTTCACAGCCCTCCTCACGTCTTTTCTGGATTCAAGGCCAAGGCCAGAACTAGTCTATCTACACTAAAGTCCTATGTGTCCCTAGGAAAAGGAAGAAGAGCAGGTTCAGTGGAGCCCTTCACTGTAGACTCAGGAATACGCAAACTGCTACAATCTCTCCAAGCATGTGTTCTTCCTCATAAACATTTTTGGCCATCTTAGCCATGCTCCGATATTTCTCATTCTTAGGCTACATATATCCTACTTTTCTCCAGTGAAACATTTTAAGGTAGGATGACTGCTGCTCATAGTTTCAAGACACCACCTGCCCGGGCCTCCTGCTTTCTTTCCTGGTTACCCCATTACTGTACCTTAGGGAGCTGGTATCCTCTGAATTCAGTGTCACGAGTAACCATGTGGGCCACACCCATAGGAAAAACATCACTGCATCTCTGTACTTCATGGATGACAGCATCCGTATATGGCATCTGGCTCCGGTCTTCAGTTTTGGGGACACGATTACGGCCAATCACTCGATCAATTTCCTCATGCACTTTTGCTGTTAAACATATGTATAGAAATAACTCCTTGGGTTTCTGACTCTCAAAGGAAGATGAGGTGGGGGGAAGCTATAGTGGAGTGGGGCGTGGGACAACAGGTGCCCATATCCTTTGTGCGGGCACCTCCAAGATCTCCACATTTCGTGGCTCAGTAGGTGGCCAAATCAAGGTTCACTTTTTCCCAAGTACTTTCAAACCATGGTTGGCTAAAGCCATAGATACAGAACAGATGAAGGCAGAGGACTGATTGACATGTGTGAAGAAGTGGAAAGTAGGGTGATATTTGATCATAAAGCTGATAGAGGTTGATCTTAGAATAGCCCCAGAGGTCCTAGGGATTCCAAGGGAAGTGTTCTGTCTGGGAATCTCTAAGTCTTCCAGTCTGGCTCTATGGTCAGCTTCCAGCAGAGGTAAAGATTCAAAGATTCAAGTTTAAACCTGCAAATGTGAGCCAATTGTAAGTGATAATAACAATACCTTGCACCTCAGGATACTTCATGAGAAGCAGGCACCCATATCTCAGGGTTGAACTGGATGTCTCTGTTCCAGCATAGAACAGATTAAGTGTGGTGAGCTCCAAGTTCTTGATGTTAAATTCACTGCCTGGGTTGTCTTTTTCCTAAAAGCAGAAAAAATGACATCATGAGTGATTCCAAGAAGAACCACTAGCAGGTTGAATGGGAAAGGGCAATTTGTCCTGGACTGAAAATAATCAAAACATTTTCTCCCTTCTATTAAAACCTGGTTGCCCATCTATGCTTCAGCTGCAAAGTAGGGAAAAGATAGCCTGGCGTTATGCATTGCAGTCATAGATATTTAACCTAAGATTCTAAAACCACAATTGCTCCATATTTTTTAACATTAACATTTTGGAGATAAAATATCCCTCCTGCTCCTTTAGTGGACAAAATCACTCCAAGAAATGAAGGGCTGCTCTGAAATTGGTTGAGATTCAGGAGAATGATGTATCTGCCAGACCCCTTCTGCCTGGGAGATCATGACAATCAAAAGCAGGATCCCTCCTCTATTGCCATGTCATAGCCTTACTCTCTGACAGGAGGCAGGGAGGTGTCCTCCAGTAGGTCCAGATCATCAGCAGGATAGTTCTCCATCTATATGAAAGTTGCTTTTTTTAAAAAAACAAACAAACAATATATGCTGCAATTAACATATATTCAAAGAGCTACTCTTACTTTGTATCAATGAAGTCCTAAAGCTTGGGAGCAGATATGGAAGAGGCTTCTCTCACCAGACTTGCCTGGGAAGGTTGTGATAGAAAGGCCTTATCTAAGAATCCCGACACATTTATGTTGTTTATTCTTTCAGTACTTTCCAACTCTTCGTGACCTCATAGACCAGTCCACACCGTCATCACTCCCAGCTCCTTAGAGTCAAGCAAGTCACTTCAAGGATATCATCCATCCATCTTGCCTTTGGTCGGTCCCTCTTTCTTTTTCCTTCCATCTTCCCCAGCATCACTGTCTTCTCTAAGCTTTCCTGTCATCTCATTATGTGGCCAAAGTATTGCATATTTATGTACTGCACATAAATGCCGAAAGGTATTGTCCTGTTCCTATGCTTCCTATTGGCAGCCTCAGTCAATCAACTGACTGAAGTTCTTTGGACCAAATGAAATTTCTGCTCCCTTTCAGAGCACTTTGGAATCATTCAAGATATACATCACTAGGCTTGTTAAAACTCAGAACTTGGACCTGAATCTACAGGTTTGTTTGGACATCTCCAGGGGTGCAAATTCTCCTGTTTTCTGGGCTCAGATTTATTCAAGATGTAAAGGGCTTTGTGCCAATCTCTAGCTCTGGCTCATTCAGCATCAGTTTGCAACAATTTGGAAGGCTTAAGTGATTTGTTAGTCCAACTTCCAAAGGCTCTCCAAGAACACTTAAAATGAACCCTTACCACCTTCATGCAACAAAAAGGTACCTTTTCCATCTGGATGAGGAAGCAGTCAATAAAGTCACGTGGGAAGTTGGGATCAAGGGTCTTTTGGTTCTCCTTGATTCTCTTGCCAATGAAGACCCTCACATCTAGCAGCAAGTCATAGACCTTGGTTTGGGGCCCTGGAAAGTATTTCAAGAAGCTGGCATATATGTTGTAGAACTGCACAAGGAGAGAAAAATCATTGTGGTTTACTTTTCATAGTCCAACCCAGTATCAGCAGCAATTTTAATTTGCTTTGGAAAGGAAGATCCAAGATGGCTGTTTTCTGCAGAAATCCATTTTATTTCATTTTGAATTTTAGATGCCCCTGACCCGCTTTGGGAAGATTCGGAGGGGGTGTTTCTATTCAGAGTTTGAAGTTTGAAATTTTGTGATTGTGTCAGTAAGATTTGGTTGCACTAGCACCAACGGGAAAACTTGCAAGGCATTTTTTTCTATCATTTTTATGGTTATCAGGATGAAACTTACCACACTTGTAGAACATATTTCCAACTGTAAGCCCGCCAAGTTTTAGAATGTTTCAGTCTTACAAAGAAATTTTATTTTTTTAAAAACAACGAGGTGTCTACTTGAATTTCTGCACAATGAGACAACATGAACAGGGTATCATTCCTGCCAAGTTTCATAATGACTTTAAGTTGACTTCAGCAAAACACAGTCTCTCAGTCTCAGAGGAAAGCAAAGGCAACCCCACTCTGATTATATCATTTCAAATTGTCCAAAAGAGACACGTAAAGGCTTTGTGGTGAAAAGGTGTAGTTGGTGATTCCAAGATACAACTCAAAATAATGGATGTGCCTAGCTACACTGTATTATAAAGTATGATTATGGGAGGGATGATTCTCAAAGCTCCTTCCTGGCTGCACTGCATAACAGTGTATGATTTATTGATTGATTTGGAGGAGAAGGGAAGAACTCCCCCCCCCCAAATGAACAACTATTCACAACTCCCTAGAAGAATTTGGAAAATAAAAGATGTCAGAAAAAAAGAATTCTCAAAAGGCTAGTAGCCAGAGTAGCACTCCTAAACAGGCACTATASGCAGAAAGAAATTGAACAGAGCTAAGGAAATATTCCCCTTCCAACACCACACCACTCACAGAAAATAGAGGACTTCCACCCAAGCATTTCTAAATGACCCTTGCAGATAGCCACGTGTTCTGCTTTTTTCTTCTGATTGGCTGACAAGGAAAAATGTGTGTGCAGATGTATGTGTTGATCATGCCAACCAGTCCCCATCCAGGGCGGCAGCATTTTTTTAAAAGTGTGAATCAACAAATTTTCCCATATATACAAAAGATTTGGAGGCTTCTGTTTAAATTCATAAATGCTTTGGAGGGTCCTTCCCACATTATATTTTGGCGAGTTGTTTCACTGACTTGCCAAAATTGTCCAAAATCCGAAACAATGTCTGTAATTTTGCACACTTCTACTAACTGGGTTGTTGTGACAAGAGAAGAGTGAAAGTAGAAAAACAAGAAACCTGTGATAGGAAAGCAGAAGTTCAAAAGATATGAAGAAAAGCATGGAATCCATGAAAAGCATGCCTTTCCTAGGAGCTTTTACTTGCTATTGTGCACCTTGGAGTAAAGATTTCATTCAAACAGGGAGGAGAAGAAAATGAGGATAGTGATTAAGACTTACTGTTTTCTAAGCAATTTTAAATGGAGCATAACTTTAAGAGGAGGAGCTTTGGAGTACCTGAGACCAGGCTGTGCTAATCTCCCGAAAGTTGTTGCAAAGCATCTCCATGAGAGCCTGGAATTCCTTGTCTTCATAGTCAAAACGATCCCCAAAAACAATGGAGCAAACAATATTAGACAATGCACGGCTGAAGAGGTGTGTTGGATCAAAAGGCTTTTCTGTAGCACAACAGTGAAGAGAATGAATGACGAATCAGTCTACAGAAGGTCTTTCTGGTGCCAAAAATACCACACAAACACACACCGTGTCTGCTAAGGAACTCACCACATGGGAGGAAATCCCCATCATAGAACACTTCACTAACATAGGACAAATTGTACCAGATCTTATCACATTATGCACAGCTGCTTCCGGTGGGATTTCATAATGGTTGCATTGGCAAAGTGTTCTGCAAGGGGGAATACAGCAGACTACCTGTGTTCATATAGAAAATATTGAGGACAGCGCAGGAACATGCCAGAAAGGAATTTTTTTGCAGAGAGTGATGGTCAAGTGGCCAATGCAGGCAATGCAGGGTGCTGGGTGACAGATTTGCCCTGGTGCCCCATGATTTCCACCTATGCCCTACAGATTCCCCTGCTGTCCCTCACAACACAAATCTCCATATTATGAGGGCCTAATTGTCAGGCCAAGTGAGATGTTGTCATTCTTCTTGCTTTAAAGATTTTGGTACTTTTACTCATCATAATAAGTTCAACCTGTCTGGCACCTCTCTTACCCTTCGTCTTCCGCAATTCCTCCAGCAGGAATTGGGCTTCCTCTTGGATTCGTTCCTCAATAGACTTTTTCCCCATTCCAAAACTCTTCAAGATGGTGAAGGAGAAGCGGCGCAGTTGCTTCCAGCGGTTTCCATTGGAAAAGATCACCCCTGAGGGACACAGAAAAGAAATGACAAGTGAAGCAGAAGAAAAAGTGCGATCAATTGTTGCCAAGGTTGCTAGGGTGCCTCACCATATCCTTGGAAGGTCTGCTCAAGTACAGGCAGGGTAGACCTTCCGCTGAACTCTTCTGCTTTGTCTATCAGGGCCTCCTTCACAGCTTGATGTCCACATAAGACCAGAACCGGATGTGATCCAAAATAGACGGTGAAAACAGGGCCATATTTTTCCTGCAGCTGTAGGGGAAAATATCCATCAATATCTCTCACAATGCTGATATTTTGTGAGGTTTTCTAAGAAATGCAGAAATGTAGTTCTGCACAACTACAACTATCTCATAAAGGTGTCAGGAGAACCGATGATGATGAAAGAAGACTTAAGGAGACAACTCAGAGTCTTTGTGAATCTTAACCTTTTCGTTATATTTGCCATTAGAACCAAAATGTCCAAGTTGAATTCAGCAGGCATCTTAAGTGGAGATTTATATCAACTTTGTTTATTCCATATATATAGAAAGAGGGAGAGAGAGCGAGAGTAGAAGAAGAAGAAGAAGAAGAAGAAGCAAGAAAGTAAAGAAAATGATATAGAAGATGACTTCTGATCTTCCTTACAGCCGTAATATACACATTTGTAATTGTTCTTACATCTCTTTCTGTTTAACAAATTCACTTCTTTCTGAAACCACTCCTTTTTAATCAGGTCTCCTTTTTCCATAAGAGACCAAAAGAAAGAAAGAAAAAGCCATACCTTGAGAAGAGATTTTAAGGTTTGGGATGCTTTGATCTGCAGGAAATTCCCAATCAGGGGCAGAGGAGTGGGTCCCGGAGGAAGTCTCCCCTTGTGCCATAGTTTCCTCTTAGATGATATGAGCAGATGGCAAGAAAAATATACAAGAAGGAGAAGGACGATTGTACCAACCCATTCCATGGCATGGGTTATCACTGTCAACTGTCCTTCTCTTTCAGCAGAGTGTGGACATCTGGCTGGGGTTCGACAGTCTTTTCTTAAGGCTGTCTGAGCACTGCCTTCTGCATTACATAATTGAACAGACTTGTTGCACAAGCAGGGGCGGCTCAACGTATCACGCAAAGTAAGCATTTGCAGTATAGTTTATTTTTCCAGGGGCGCTCTTGGGGGAAAATAGACCTTGACATATGCAAGTTGTAGTTATTGGGATGTATAGTTCACCTACAATCAAAGAGCATTCTGAACTCCACCAATGATGGAATTGAACCAAATAGGGCACACAGAACTCCCACAACGAACAGAAAATATATGATTGGTGGGGGGGGGGGGTGCCAAAAGTTGGGGGGGGGATACTGTTTCCTTACCATTGAAAATTACCTAGGGCCGCCTCTGTGCACAAGTCAACAATATGAATAGCTGGGATCTAACCATGTTTGCAATAAGGTAGCTGAACCAGTCAACTTCATGATGCCTGCATTTTTGGGCACCTATGCCCTCTTATTCCGGTTCATCATACTTTAACAAGATTGGATTCATCACCAGCTTCAGCAAGATGTAATAATTATTACACCAAGACAAATGCATTGAGAAAGAAGCAAATTCTGCCCAGGTCTTAATAGTACAGTGACTATTTGCTCTGAAGAACATATAGATTAGCAGTTCATCATTTCTTTAGATCTTTAGAATGAAGATCCCAGGCTACAGTGTAAACATAGGCACCACTATAACTTTGCTAGTACTGACTTATATATCAGAGCCTTTATTGGATCTCAGTCTAGACTTGTTGGATTGCATTGTGTTGGTGACATAGCAGCATTCACATGGGGGAAACAACCATCTGGTGAGACACTCCTGACAGAATATTTCATCTCTAGGCATTTTCTAGGTCCTCCAGCAGAATATAGTATTCTTCGGCAAGGAGTCTTTCATTTCAGTGAGGTTTACCATTATCTAGCTTTGCTGATAAGTCTGGGAACTTATCCCTCATCTGTATGTAGATTCAAAGAAAGATGTATGAAGCCCAGCTGTCCTTAAAATCATAAGCCATGGCACATAATTCAATATTATTTGAAATGTGTTGTCATATGACATTATTGTATCTCAGGCATGTAATACAATCTGATTGTGCTGCCCCCACCACCTCTAAATCCTATGCAGACAAGCAATGAATACTGGACTCCTGACAAACCAACATCAGTTATCAGTGAAGGTCATCAGTTACACTATGAAACAAAATTTGGAAAATGTTCTGTTCCTGGTTTTAAAGGGTTATCTCCTGTTTCATTGTGCAATATTGGCTTTGAAAGTAGTCATTACACTCCAGAAACTTCATTTTTGTGGCTGCCATAAATTATGTTGAATTGGTTGAGACGCTAAGATATTCATTTAAAAAACTATAGCAAAATGTGATGCAGAATGTCCCACAAAAACAAAGTATTTTGCAGTTTAATAAACCTTCTCCATGTTTTTTAAACAATAAAGCTAATTAGACAATGGCATTTATAGTCTAGAATCAAAATCGTGTTACATAGTATTATCAGAGAAGTTTAAAAATCCAACAAGTAAAGTAATGGCAACACCTCAAAGTGAGTAACATGTACGGTGAATTACTGAGGGCCAGGAAACTGTAAAAGGAATATCTTAACAATGTGGTACAAGATGTGTTATTTACTTACTTATTTTATATGCCCCTTTTTCCTCGAGTAGGACTTAAGGTGGCTTCCAAAGTCAATATCCAAGGATAACATTTCCCAGCAAAAGTAAGTTCTTACATAGCAGTCAACCCCATAACTAATCAATACCAAGCATGGGGGTGGTAGGAGCCCCCGGTGGCGCAGTGGGTTAAACCCCTGTGCTGGCAGTCTGAAGACCGACAGGTTGCAGGTTCAAATCCAGGGAGAAGCAGATGAGCTCCCTCTATCAGCTCCAGCTCCTCATGCGGGGACATGAGAGAAGCCTCCCACAAGGATGATAATAACATCAAATCATCCGGGCGTCCCCTGGGCAGACGGCCAATTCTCTCACAACAGAAGCGACTTGTTGCTCCTGACACGACAAAAAAAAATGGGGATGGTACCTTATATGAGTAGCGTGGTACCCCAAACAAGTTGTAATTTGTTTGGGGTACCATGCCATTGAAAAGGAGGTGAACATCTAGTTCCTTTGAGAACAATCATCTGATTTTAGACCTCTTCAAAAACAGTGATGCTTGCCAATTTTGTAAGAGCACTTCATGATTTTCATAGAATGATGAAACCTCAAGGAAGAACAAGAAGACACTGAATGGGCAAAGTCTATGGGGTTTATTTATTTATTTAATATATTTATTTAGTTATTTATTTGAGGCATTTGTATACCACCTTTCTCAACCCTGAAGGGAACTTGGGGCAGTTCACAGTTGAAACAGGAGTTGAAACAGGTCTTCAACAATTTCCCAAACAGGATTGAACTTTGGAGTTACTGGCTATTTGGGAATATTTGTAGGAATTAAAAGGGCATGCAGAAGGTTCCTTCAGTCTGTTGCTGTTGCTGTTGCTGTTGCTGCTGCTGCTGTTGTTGTTGCATAATACCTGTTGCAGGAGAAAACTTCCTGGGAGTAGATTTCCTCTCACTTCTTTTTGTCTATTCTCCTCTAGGAGTTATATTTTACTCAGATGTTTGTAACTTGGGGACAGCTGTACTTAGTAAATCAACATTAGAAAATTTTATCAGTAAGAATGTAACTTCAAAGAAACCTTTTTAAAAACCTGGTAATTAACCCATGGTACTTAATTTTGGGTTATTTTCATTCTTCTGAGAATGTGTTATTGTACAACCTTCTCCTCTATCTGAGGCATGTAACATAACCAGATTCTGCTGGGTTTTTTTTCCACAGCATCTAGATCCTGCTATGCAGACATGGCATGAATATAAGACTCCTGACAAAAAAAGAATCTGCCTAAATATAGATTATTTATGAAAATCATCATTGTCGATGAAGGTCAAAAACCCAACCAGTAAAGTAACTTCAGCACCTCCACCCTAAATGAGTAACATGTAAACTGGATTGCTGAGGGTCAGAGGATTTTAAAAAAAAGAAATATCCTGCATTTCATACAAAACTGACAACGTGGCACTAAATATTATGTATGTGCTTACTGCCTTACTTATTTCATATGTCCTTGCAAAGTCAAATAGATGGTTCCTGGTTGAACCCCATCATGCCTTGGAACCTTTCCCCTTCTCAAGAGCTTTTGCTTGCTATTGTGCCCCTTAGAATAAAGGTTTTCCTCAAAGAAGCATAGAAAACACCTCTTTGCATTGCCTTTAATTTTACTTAGGTTGCTGAAGTCTACCTACAAATCTCAACATAGGAATTAGATATTTCTCTGGCTGTGGAAAAGGATGACAAGATGTCTACTGACGTCTGTAGATGTGAGCAAAATAGTTTCTCCTAAGCCATAGATATAGATTGGTTTATTGATTAGCCCACTGACCACGTCAAGAATAAAAGGGAAAAAAAACCCAAAAATACACAAATAGATACTAATCACTATTCTAAAAGTCCTGCAATCCTTAGAATTGAGATACGTGTTATATTTATTTATTTATTTATTCAGAACTTTTATATCCCGGTCTTCTCAACCTCCGCAGAGGGACTCAGGCCGGCTAACAACAGAAAATGCATACACAAGTAAACTCATAACATCATAATACAGTAAAATACAAACAGAATAAATACATAAAGCCAAATCGACAAGATATATGACACACAAACACACACACACTAAAGAAACCACATTTTAAAATATATATTTTAAATTATAATTATTTTGAATGCAAAATTAGATTGTTTTTCACAAAGTAGCAGTTTTGCACAAGGAGGAAGAAAGACAAAGAAAAACATAAAGAAAAAAGATGGCTTCCGATTTTCATTTAGTAGTTACATATACATCCCTAACTGTTCTTCCTTATCTTTCTAACAGTTTGACAAGTTCACTTTTTTTTGTAACCAGTCCTTTCTGTGTCTAAATTTGACATCACAAAGGAGCAAAATCTCATGGTATCTCAGGATTAACATTAAAGACAAAGAAAAGGAGCTATCTCCTGAAGCAGTGGTTCTCAACCTGTGGGTCCCCAGATGTTTTGGCTTTCAACTCCCAGAAATCCTAACAGCTGGTAAACTGGCTGGGATTTCTGGGAGTTGTTTCCTATCTTGGATCATGCATTTGGGTTTAATTGCTCAAGTTTGTTCCTGAATAATTGTGGGACTTTGAATTCTTGGACTATCCTATAAAACACTAAACGGTTCAGGCATATCTGCGTGACTGCCTCTTCCCCTATGAGCCCATGCAATCCTTAATATCTGGGTTGTTGTAGGTTTTTTCGGGCTATATGGCCATGTTCTAGCCTGAAAAAACCTACAACAACCCAGTGATTCCGGCCATGAAAGCCTTCGACAATCCTTAATATCGTCCGGGGATGCTCTTCTCTCGCTCCTGCCCTAGTCTCAGGTGTGATTGATGGGGACGAGGGAAAGGACATTCTCAGTGATGGCCCCTCACCTCTGGAACGCCCTCCCCAGGGAGATCAGGCTCGTGCCCTCTCTAGCCACATTTTGTAAGGAATTAAAAACATGGATGTTTCGTTGTGCATTTGACTGACGACTTCATGACATATGACCTGTATCGCGACTTAATTATCATTCAACCTGAATTTCCTATATTACATTACTATTCAGATTTTGTAAGTCAAACTGAATTGTTTCTGATCCTGTTAAATTGCTCTGCTTTCATGATATTTCCTATGCTATTATACATTTTCATCCACCTGATTGAACCAATTACTCTTTAGTCAGCCTGTATATTGGCCTTCCCCCCCCTTTTTCAAATTAGTTTTTTTGTTGCTCGATGCTTGTCTATTATTGTTATGTTGTTTTATGCTTCTTAAATTGTATTTTGGTATTGCTTTGCTTTTAATTGTATGTTTTCTGTAAGCCACCCCGAGTCCCTTCGGGGAGATGGAGGCAGGGTAGAAAAATAAACAACTTCTTCCTCTTTGTCTTCCTCTTCCTCCTCCTCCTCCTCCTCCTCCTCCTCCTCCTCCTCCTCCTCCTCCTCTTCTTCTGGATTCACAGACTCTAGTTCCTGTGGATTTTGTCTTGGATTTTGGGACATTACTGCTTACTTTGCTCAACTGACTGTTTTATGAACAATATTTTATTATACTTTTGAACTCCCTTTATTCTTTTGCTGAAGCAATTTTTATTTTTCAATAAACTGTTTGTTTACAAGAACTGTGGTGTGGTTCTGGGTTCAGAGTTGCATACCCAGCCTTTGTGTGCAAGAATTGGGCCTCCATTTTTCTGTTGGGACAGGATGTTGAGAGAGCGAGAGAGATCATGCTCCAGTCCACTGGTGGACATGAAACAATGGCTTCAAACTACAAGAAAGGAGATTCCATCTGAACATGAGGAAGAACTTCCTGACTGTGAGAGCCGTTCAGCAGTGGAACTCTCTGCCCTGGAGTGTGGTGGAGGCTCCTTCTCTGGAAGCTTTTAAACAGAGGCTGGATGGCCATCTGTCAGGGGTGCTTTGAATGCAATATTCCTGCTTCTTGGCAGGGGGTTGGACTGGATGGCCAATGAGGTCTCTTCCAACTCTTTGATTCTATGATTCTATAATTCTATGGTGATCTAAATGCCACTCACAGTTCTGCATTGCTTGCCTTTCTTTTTGACTCAAATAGCAATAAATAAGCGTTTACTTTCTACACTCTTAAGAAACTGTCACCAAAAGTGTCTTTCACATGGCACAAGCTTCAAATATGGGGTAGAGGTATCTTCTTGCCATTTCTAAAGTCACCATAAAATGAGGAGGTAATTGATATCTTTTTAAAGAATGACTAATGCTACTTCAGGTGGTGTGGCTCCCATTAAAATAGGTGTTTTAAAAGGGTGCCTTAAACTCAGTTTCATTGAAAGGGTGTTGAGGAGAAATGATGCCAGAAAAAGTGGTTTCTTGAGTCTGATGCCTTAAACCCAGGTGTTATTGAAAAATATAAGTAAAAAGGATCCCAGCAATGACGTTTCTGAAGTCTGATGCCTTAAACCCAGGTGTTATTGAAGGATCTGAGGAGAATCAATGGCAGAAAAGGTGGTTTCTTAAGTCTGATGCCTTAAACCCAGTTCTAGTTGAGTTATATGGGGAGGAAAAAAATGACAGAAAAGGGTGCCTGGGAAGTCCCAGCATTGCTGTCAATGGGCCAGATCTTCCTGCAGCAAAAACAAATCTTTCGGCTGCCAGATCAAAAAACAGAATTTTGTATGCCAAGATTCAGGAGGCTCCTGAAAAATGGATCGGGGGGCCAACAAATTCCAGACACCAAAAACAGCATGAGGTTTAGCTGAATTGCACACCCCTAACTCAAGAGGTATCACCCTCTCATGCTTCTCCAAGAAATAGTCAAAATGAGTCAAAAGCATCCCTCTTACCCAGATAGGAAATCAGTAGTATCTCAGGACAACAAGTCATAAAAAGGGAGATAAATCCTGAAGTCATCTATTTATTTGTCTTTAATCAGCCCTGTTTATGAGTCAGAAAACAGAGGGAGTGCCCTTCCTTCTCCTTGCAGAGTCTGTCAATGCAGCTTCTGCAAATGTCCCAGGCTGAAGGAGAAAGGGACCTCAGGGTCAGCGTGGGATGACAGAGAGCTGGTAAAAGGGTGGGATGTTGGCAAAGCCACTTTCTTGAAAAGTGAGGTCAATATCTTCGGGGGGCACAAGGGACTTCAATTGGAAATTCTGCAGGATGGTGGTGAAGAAGAGGAAAAGCTCCATGCGGGCTAAGGATTCACCCAGACAGATCCGTTTCCCTGAAAGAAAAATATGATAATTTATTAGGAAGTAAAGGCTGGCACCCTGATGATGCAGCGGGTTAAACCACTGAGTTGATGAACTTGCTGACCAAGTTCCCCAAGTTTGTGTCGTGTTTTCCCTCCAACCAGCAATCTAATTGTCTTAAAATATTTCCCTCATATCCAACTTGCTAGTGGTTTCTGGTTGATCTCAATAATTTGGAATACCCATTTCAAACACCTTGTTACGGGTATTTGGATGGCCCAATTGTTCATTTGGGGAAACCTGAGTCTGGTGTCTCTAAATCCAAAGGCAATCAATATCATTTCTAAATTTGCCAATCTTGATACAGATTTGGATCCCTAGAGATGCAATTTTTCACTCATTTGGGTTTGAAGGGAGCTATGAGAAATTTTAGCAATTTTCTTCTCTGTGCAAGAAATTCTCCCCAAACTGTGCAGTCCATGAATAATACTTGCCCATGGAAGAGGATTGAATGGTCAACAAAGGCTATACAATTATGAAATATAGTAATGGTAATAATAACAATAATAATAAACTTTATTTGTATTCCACTCCATCTCCCCAAGGGGACTCAGGATGGATTCCAACATAGCAACGGCAAACATTCAATGCCTTCATAAAACAAATACTAACATAAAATCTCGGAGAAACCCCACATATGGAAACAACATTAAAACCTAATATCAAATTAAAGCCTAACATCAATAAGTTAAACCTAACATAAAAAAGTAAGCTACATGTAGTCAAAATTATATAATAACATAAAATCTAAACAAACATCCACATTAATTTACAACAGCCAATTAGGGTTTAAAAAAAAGGGGGGGGGTTGGGTGGGTTGTGTAGTCAAACAATTGGGCTGGTGTGGATTAGGAGAATCCAAATACAAAATAGTTCTCAACCAGTAATCTCTCTTTATCTAATCCTCCTCCTCTCCATATCCTAGTGAAATGTAATCCAGAGAGTACAAATATCTTAACCCCTACATTTTGTGCATGTTTGCACAAAAATAAAAATAAGATAAATAAAGAGCCCACAGTAGCAAGCCCCAAAAGCAAGCATGGGATATCAAGTAAATTAACTAACAAAACTGAATATTGGTGTTTTTAGTAGAGCTCTACCTGAGGAAAAAGGCACAAAGGCATCATTCATCTTGAAGCATCCATACTCATCCAAGAAGTTCTCTGGGTTGAAAGCATTGGGGTATTTAAACATAGTAGGGTCATGCAAGACAGAGCTCAGCAATGGCAAGACCATCATCCCCTGGGAAAAGAAAGAGTTAGGAGCTCATATTGGCAAAAATGCAATTCCAGAACAAATATCTTGAACAGCATTCTTTCATCCGCTTGCAATCCATCTAGGTGTACTATGTAAAGATCACAAAAACAGTTGGGTTTATTGGAACTAAGCCTTGCACTTCATTAGCTTGTTTGATGGTTCATGGTACAATCTTCTTTTGAGAAAAAAAGTAACAAATGTGCAAGCAAGCTAACTGTCCTACCAAAAAAGAGTTAAGATCAAAACTGGGAAGATTCAAGGAGAGCATCCACAAGGCTCTAATCTGTGGTTGTGGCAAGCCCTGGTGGCTCGTGAGACTCAGTTAGGTGTTAGATGAAAGGAGAACATTTCACATTGCCTGCATTTGATTGCCTTCATCGCTTGTTTCTTAGATTGAAGGCTGAGTGACTATATGAAGCACGTGATTCCATGATGGGTGCATCTACACTATCGAAACAATGGAGTTCGACACCAATTGTAAAAGAACAACTCTCATGATTCCATTGCTTTGACTGATGTCAAACTGCATTAATTCTGCTGTGTAAATGCACCCAATACGGGATCTGTTAATCTTTCTTCTAAATTTTACCAGAGTATTTCTTCTTAGTTGTATCACCTAGAACTAGTGACTGTAACCTCTAGAGATTTGTTATTGCTTTGCAAGTGGGATATAGGCTCAAGAACTGATTATGTCAAGGTAGAGCTAAAGTGCATCCAGTTAGGGGTGTGCATGAGATTGTTTTGGTGTACTGGATTCAGGGAATTTGGCTGCTGAACCCCCCAAAATAAGCTTGACGGGGGGCAGCCGAAGCCTTAGCTAATACAGATCATAGCAGACAGATCTTTTTGGATAACCGGGGACTAATGGGGATGAGCAGCACTCTACCTGAAGGAGAGGCGATGTGTGGGCAGCCTTGCAAATCAAGCAAGCGGTGGTTCCTCCTCTCCTTTCTCCTCCGGCGGCCTACTCCATCCCTTCTCAAAGCCCCCCCCCCCTGCCTGCTTGAGGCAAATGGGAACTTGCTTTCCCAGCAGCACTTTGTGTGGTGTGGACATTGAAGGAGCCTCTGTGCTCCCTCTCGGGGCATCATGGCAGTTGAAATTTCAGTCTCTCTGTGTTTCAGAAGCCTAGTTGACTGTGTCTGTCCTCCTACCCTCTTGTGAAATGCGCTTGGGACTTCAATTCCTAAAACACTCTCTTGTGGGTCTTTTAAAATAATATTATGGTAATTTTTTTAAAAAAAATAAAAAATCAGTGGATTTGTGAAACGTTCTGAAACCTGGCAGGCTTGCAGTCATAAATGTGGCTTAAAAGTGAGGAAAGTTTTATGCTGCTATCATTCCTAAAAATGATGGAGGAACGAGCCTCTAAAGTTTCCCCGTTGGTGTCAATGGACCAAATCTTACCGGAACGAAAACAAAAACCCCCTCCGGATTTCTGGAAGGGAGAGATGGAATGAAAATGCGATCTTTCTTCTCTCTCCCCAATATAGAAATAAGTGTCAGGGGCACTGGGACACTAAAGAGGTGGGTTATCATTGCACCATTATAACAGAATATCCAATATATCCTGTTATATATCTCTGAACCCATCATACACTGTTTCCAATATTTTAAACAGTGTATGATGGGTTCAGAGACTGGAATTATACCATCATGACTCATCTGCAGTATAGTAGTTGAAATGAGGAGATATTTCTATAGGTGGGATTGGATCAGAGTGGAATGTCCCATGAATCCCTTCAATTACTCTTACCCTTGTTGCCCCATGACTGTACCTTAGGGATATGATATCCTCTGAATTCAGTGTCACGAGTGACCATGTGGGCCACATTCATAGGAATGACATCACTGTATCTTTGCACTTCATGGATCACGGCATCTGTATATGGCATTTGTCGCCGATCTTCAATGTTCGGAACACGATTAGGGCCAATGACTCGATCAATTTCCTCATGCACTTTTTCTGTTAAAGATATGAGGATAATTAACTCCTTGGGTTTCTGACTTTCAAAGGGAACTGAGATTCTACTTCCAGTGAGACTAAAGGAGAACATGAAGTCCCTTACTATTCATTGCAGGAAGACGGACATCTCATCCCAAGCAATAACCTGCATGGCCTGGTTCTGGCTTCCTCTTGTAGAGAGAGCGCCCTGAACTAGTTTTCCTCACACCTTGGACCTCATCAATCCTTTCTCTCCTTTCCAGGTCCTACTATGGACAGTGGTGTAAAATGGCATCTCATATATAAAAAGCCAAACAAAGCTGCTGAGAACCTGAGGATCAGTAAAATGGTGGTAGGATATAACCACGTTTACATCCATGTAAGGCTTGATATGCAGCCAAATCAAGGTTTGCTTTTTCCTAAATATTTTTGAGCCATTATTCACTAAATCTATAACCGCATCTCCTTCCACAAACCTGCATGTTCCCTCCGATCCTTGGGCGAGGCCCTCCTCTCACCTCTTCCTCTATCATAGGCACGACTTGTGGGAACACAGGAGAGAGCCTTCTCCACTGTGCCCCCCCCCCCCCGGCTATGGAACTCGCTACCTGGTGAAATTAGGCAAGCCCCCACCCTAGCAGTCTTTAAGAAAGATCTAAAGACTTGGCTTTTCCAATTTGCCTTTGGAGAGTGACCATATATTCCAGTCCTGTTGTTTCACCTAAACTGTTTCCCTCATACTGCACTTATTGAAAGTCTAATTCCACTGTTCAGTCTCCTATGAGCTCCTCCCCCAAAAATGTACCTTTTCATTGCTATCTTATACAGTGTTCTCTCATGTTATGTCATGTATTTGGTCCGCCCACTGTGTTTTATTCTCCATTATGTTACTTTGTACTGTTTATTTTCCTTGATTGGTTTATTTAATTTATTGTGATGTTATTTTGTTGTTTATATTTTATGTTGCTGTAATGTATTGCTGGGCTTGGCCTCATGTAAGCCTCTCTGAGTCCCCATTGGGGAGATGGTGGCGAGGTATAAATACAGATTATTATTATTATTATTATTATTATTATTATTATTATTATTATTGATGGAGAAGAAATAGATACAGGGCTGATAGTTCTCACAAGATTATGTGGAAGCGGAAACTAGAGTGAAATTTGACCATAGAATTTGACCAGATGTTGACCATAGAATTTCCCTGGAAATATTAAAGATTCTTAGCAAAAGCATATTAACCACATCTGTAAAGTTCGACCTGCCACTTTGGCCTAACTGTTAATGATATTAGCAACAGCAACAACAACAACACCTTGCACTTCAGGATATTTCATCAGAAGCAGGAAGCCATATCTGAAGGTGGAACTGCCTGTCTCTGTTCCTCCGAAGATCAGACTAAGAATGCTGGCCACCAAGTTCTCCATAATAAATTCACTGCCTGGATTGTCTTTTTCCTGAAAGCGGGAAAGAACAAGACATCATGAGACAATTCCAACTCTTATCGCATTTCCCTAGTGAGAAAGATTATTAACAGCTAATGCAGATACCTGCTACCTTCATGCGCCAACAAGGTACCTTTTCCATCTGGATGAGGAAGCAATCAATATAGTCACGTGGGAAATTAGGGTCCAAGGTCTCCTGGTTCTTCTTGATTCTCTTGGCAATGAAGAGCTTTATGTCCATGCAATCATAGATCTTACTGTAGATTCCCGGAATGTAATTCAGGTAGTTGGAATAGATGTCATAGAACTGCACAAAGAGAGAAACCATTTTGTAACCAATAGTTGTTGTATTCCATCTATGCATCAACAGGATTTCTGCTGCTAGTAACAAAGGAATCATCCAAGACCTCAATTTTGTTCTGGATAGGATATTATTTATCGTGTCATCAGCAACCATACCATTGTATTACATTTCTAACAGAACAAAACAAACAAACAGATAAAAAACCACAAATTTTGCAAACTTGATAGTTGATTAAATGTCCTTTGACCAGTATCTGGCCTCTGGTGTTGCCGCAAGAAGGTCCTCCATTGGGCATGTGGCAGGGCTCAGGTTGCATTGCAGCAGGTGGTCAGTGGTTTGCTCTTCTCCACACTCGCCTGTCGTGGATTCAGCTTCGTAGCCCCATTTCTTAAGGTTGGCTCTGCATCTCGTGGTGCCAGAGCGCATTCTGTTCAGCGCCTTCCAAGTCGCCCAGTCTTCTGTGTGCCCAGGAGGGAGTCTCTCATCTGGTATCACCCACGGATTGAGGTGCTGGGTTTGAGCCTGCCACTTTTGGACTCTCGCTTGCTGAGGTGTTCCAGCGAGTGTCTCTGTAGATCTAAGAAAACTATTTCTTGATTTAAGTCGTTGACGTGCTGGCTGATACCCAAACAAGGGATGAGCTGGAGATGTCACTGCCTTGGTCCTTTCACTATTGGCTGCTACTTCCCGGCGGATGTCAGGTGGTGCAATACCGGCTAAGCAGTGTAATTTCTCCAGTGGTGTAGGGTGCAAACACCCTGTGATAATGCGGCATGTCTCATTAAGAGCCACATCCACTGTTTTAGTGGTGAGATGTGTTCCACACTGGGCATGCATACTCAGCAGCAGAGTAGCATAGCGCAAGGGCAGATGTCTTCACTGTGTCTGGTTGTGATCCCCAGGTTGTGCCAGTCAGCTTTCGTATGATATTGTTTCTGGATAGGATGAAGCAAATACATCCCACTGATTTCAAAAATATGTGAGCCTCCCAGGTTTAGTGGCTGGGTTACTGTGACCGCAAAGATTATTTGCAAATATGCCACCTTAGCATTCGGGACTTTTGGCCCCTTGCTAATCTTTGTGGATGGGGCCCACTGAGCACCATTACATGACACTGGTTTGGCTCCTCCCCACTGATCCCTGAAGTGGCAAGGATGTATTGCAAGATGATTCCTCACCGACAAAGCAAGGTAAGTCTCGTTTTTCTCTCCTTTCCCCCATTTGATGGGTTAAAGGGCAACATCTTTTCCTAGTCTCATGGGGACAGGAACAAGGGTGGCTTGTCACATCCTGCCATGTGATGGTCAAGATTGGGGGAGGGAGGCTCATGTATGTGATTGAGGTCCCAAGACATTGAAAAGCAAAAGCAGGGGAGCAAAGAACCTGGGATAGAAAAGCTAAAGTTCTACAAATATGAAAAAAGTCTTGGAAGTCATTTTTATATCAAAACATAATAGATATAACAGGGGCAAAGGCATGATGTAAAATTATAGAATCATCGAGTTGGAAGAGTCCCCAAGAACCACTTAGATTTCTAGGCTTTTTTATTTTTATATCACAACTTAATAGAAGGAGACTCCAGCACATTCTGAGGAGGCATATTCCACCGCTGAACAGCTTTTACTGTCAGGGATTCTTCCTCATGAGAAAACAAGCTTGCCCGCAGATCAATATGGTTTGCCATATCCCTGCTCAGCCTTCATTTCTCTAAACTAAACATACTCCCTAATGCAGTGGTTCTCAACCTTTCTAATACTGCGACCCCTTAATACAGTCCCTCATGTTGTGGTGACCCCCAACCATAACATTGTTTTTGTTGCTACTTCATAACAGTCATTTTACTACTGTTATAAATCATAATGTAAATATCAGATATGCAAGATGTATTTTCATTCACTGGACCAAACTGGGCACAAATACCCAATGCATCCACATGTAAATGCTAGTGGGGTTGGGGGAGGATTGATTTTGTAATTTGGGAGTTGTAGTTGCTGGGATTTATAGTTCACCTATAATCAAAGAGCATTCTGAACTCCACCAGCAATGGATTTGAACCTAATTTGCCACACAGAACTCCCATGACCAACGGAAAACACTGGGTTTGGTGGGTATTGACCTTGAGTTTGGGAGTTGTAGTTCACCTATATCCAGAGAGCACTGTTGACTCACGCAGTGGTGGATCTGGACCAAACTTGGCACAAATACTCAATATGCAAATGTGAACACTGGTGGAGCCTGGGGAAAATAGACCTTGACTTTTGGGAGTTGTAGTTGCTGGGATTTATAGTTCATTACAATCAAAGAACATTCTGAACTCCACCAACGATAGAATTGGCTCAAACTTCCCACATGGAATCCCCATGACCATCCGAAAATACTGTGTTTTCTGATGGTCTTTGGCGACCCCTCTGACACCCCTTTGCGACCCCCTCAGGGGTCCCGACCCCCAGGTTGAGAAACACTGCCCTAATGGGATCCGAATAGGACTCAGCTTCCAAATCTTTAATCATTTTGGCAAAACTGGAGAGACTTGGGGACAAGAGATATACCGGGAAGAGTGAAACCAGGATAGAAAGTGAAATAAATGTTCTATTACTGTGTCTGTGAGTCAAGGAAAATGCTACTTCAAGACCATAGAATTGAGAAACCTAAATATGACACATATGAGCAAAGGAAACCACATGTTTTATATTTTAAATTAAATTCAGATCTCTTCATTGACTACAGTATTATCATCAGTCAATAGATGGGAAGTGTTCCTAACCAGGAAAGGGGAAGCTGGAATCAAGACCGACTCCTTTATTTTCTCAGAAGGTCAAAATCTTGGTAGTAAAAACAAATTGGCTTGGCTTCCCACACTAAGAATTATGGAATCTTCACAAAGGGAGTCTAGAAAGGGTTGTTGTAGGTTTTTCAGACTGTATGGCCATGTTCTAGAAGCATTCTCTCCTGACATTTTGCATGCATCTGTGGCAAGCATCCTCAGAGGTTGTGAGGTTTTGTGGAAGGCTTTGGCAAAATGAACAGGGGACAAGAATGAGCAACAAAAAAGCTGAATGAATACTTTGGTAAGGACAGGAAATGGAGCAGTGAGAAAGAAAAATATTGGGGGTGAAGTGTAGGAAGAGAAAATAGGGGAAAGAGAGAGAACACTGATGTGAAAAGAGAGAAAGAATATCTTCATGGAAAGCACAAGAAGAGGAAGAGCACCTGGATAGGCGATGAGATCACAAGAGCATGAGGACTGTCAGAGCTCTAGCTGGGGGGGGGGGGGGGGGGGGTAGTAGGGGTTCAACCCCCCTCCCATTTTTCAGATTTAAAAAAAACCTGGTTTACTCATGAACTGCTTAACCAAATTCTCATACTAAGTCTATAAGAAGCAAAAAATTAAATTGATTTAATTAAGTCTATATATAATACAGAATGAACCATACTATTTAAATTATTATGTTATGGAACTACTCTTCATGATTCTCTAAGGAAAATTTCAACACCCCCCCCCCAAAAAAAAAAAAATCTGGCTATGGTCCAGAAAGAGGAAGGACTCAGGGGAGTAATGAAGACAAATAGTTTTGTTATAATTTAAACTGAGTATTACTGCAAAAGGAGTACCTGGGACCAGGAGGTGCTCATCTCCCAGAAGAATTTATGTACCATCACCATGAGAGCCTGGAATTCTTTGTCCTCATAGTCAAAACGCTTCCCAAAAGCAATAGAGCAAATGATGTTGGAGAATGCACGGCTGAAGAAAAAGGTAGGATCAAAAGGATTTTCTGCACAGCAAAGAGAATGAATGAATGAAGAATCAGTCCACAGAAGGTCTATCTGGTGCCAAGAACAGGAGCAAATGCACACTGTGTCCACGAATTAACATACAATGGGAGCTGTAGTCGGGCCCATAACCAGAAATTAAATTGGGGAGGGCGAGTTGAAACATTTTTTTAAAACTAATCGTAGCCCAAAATAATTAAAATAGTATTATTCATTCTATATTTTATATAGAGGTAATTAAATCATTTTTATTTTAGTTACAAAGTTTCAAATATTTTAAAAACTGAATATGACTCTTTATTGCTAATTTAGTGGTTACAAAAAAATACTACATCGTCTGTTGGAAATACTTGAAAACTGTGTCAACACACTTTTGCAGAATCCATCAATAGACTTTGGTGAACACAGATAATTAAATGAGTACAAAATGAAACTACATCATAAAATCTATAATTGTGTTCAAATTTCACTTAAAATGTTGATTAGAATAAGAAATACAGCATTTGGAAATATCACCTATATTGCATACACAGACACACACACACACACACACTTTAAATTGGAAGATCTAAAAAATCAAGATCAATGACCCATTTTACGTATTATCAAATTTTCAGAAACTACATAAAATACTAGGCATGGTTAGGTTCAGTCGGAATCTTCGTAATTTGGAATAAATACGGATAGATTTGCTTTTTGAAGCGATTTCAAAGTTTTAAAGGAAACTGGAAGTCCCTTTGCCCCCCCCCCCCCCCGGAAGCTTTTTCCGCCATTTCTGTTACGAAGCAGTAAGTGAGTCAGAAATTATTCTGCTTTCCCCCGCTTCTGGTCCCTGGCCTCGACTGAAGCCAGAGAAGCCATTTTAAACAAGAGTGGATGAATTTCCTCTCTTTCCTCTCCCCCCACTTCTGTCTCAAGCCTGGGCAGCCTTTTTAAACCAGAGTGGATGAATTTCCTCCCTTTCCTCTCCCCCGCTTCTCTCTCAAGCCTGGGAAGCGGTTTTAAACCAGAATGGATGAATTTCCTCCATTTCCTCTCCCCCGCTTCTGTCTCAAGCCTGGGAAGCTGTTTAAAACCTGAGTGTATGAATTTCCTCCCTTTGCCCCCCCCCCTTCTCGCTTTTGGAGTAAAACAACTACTTTCAAAGTAAAGACCCAGTGAAACAGGTAATCACACTTTCAAACCATTAAGGACAGAATCAGATGTCTCTGAAATTTTGAAAAGTTTTGAACATTTTTTTCTGTGAAAATCGGAATTGACTTTAGAATCGAACCACCAGCAACTACATCCGAAACAAGTTTTGAACCATTTTTTAAAATCAAACAAGCCTATAAAATACCTTCAATCTGATATCTAGTTATTCAAAAAGTACTTGATAGTTTAGGAGAAAATAAGTATAAACTTTTAAAATTAGCACAAATTATCAGAGTTGTTATATATCTGGAAGCATCGTAAACTGTATTTAAACTTAAGTTTTTCTTATGGACTGTTTTGAGACTAAAATCACCCAAATGGAAGACAAAAGTACTGCCCTGGAAAACACTGCCAGGATATTCACCATAATTAAGTAATATAATGGAGATTTATTTAATCTGAGTATGTATAAGTTACTCTATGGCTGAGAAACTATAACTGCTTAAGTACTGTGACTTTCAGGGGATTAGACTATGAACCTGTCAACCACCCACACCAAATCAGGTCTCCTTCATGAGGACCTTCTAATTCCCCACAGTGCCTTAGGCGTTGCCTACAAGACAACAGGTCCACTATTACCAAAATAGAATAATACCAAGCATGTATTTCACAGCTTGTACAAGATACAGTAAGCAAAAATCTACAATAAACATAAGTATGTTAAGTTCACAATACTATTACAGTCTTTTAATAGTTTCATGTTTGTATTATACGAACATACTTGCTATTAAGAAACCTTCTTATCTTTTCGTTCCCTTTAGGTCCACTTTATTTTGTATTTCTCCACCTGAAGAAGACTTTGTATAAGTCGAAACCGGTAATGAGGAATAAGAGAGTAAATGAAGCTATTACTTTGAAGGAGGAATCTGTTTCATAGAACCTGTGACTGCAAACTCTCTCCTACAAGGAAGATTTACCTTTTGGTACTGTGAATGCAAGATTTTTGCTTGTTGTATCTTGTACAAGCTGTTAAATATATGCTTGGTATTGTTCTACTTTGATAATAGTGGACCTGTTGTCTTGTTGGTTTTAGGGAATGCATTTCTTTTAATTTGTCGCAACCTTAGGCTTTGCCTGTCAGTTATGGGTGGGCCAACTTGCTTGTTTTCATTATATCAGCTATTGCAGTATAAATTAGTTGAAAGGTAGGTAATGACAGTGTGAACAAATTGCCAAAATTTGGTTGAGATAGTGCTTGCAGTTCAGGGGGGTCTTTTAATTTTTTCCTCTCATAGACTTCGCATAGGGATGTGGTTAACTAGTTAAAATCATGAGTGAACCTGGTTTTATTTACCTGATTTTTTTTTTTGGGAGTGGTTTCAACCCCTAACTCTCCTCCCTTGACTACAAGGCCTGGCTGTGGTCCCTCTTGCTTTGATGATTACAGTACTTTTACTGAACAGTATTGCTTCAGTCTGTCTTTGCCACCTTTCTTACTAGGCTTGTTTGATCCAAAATAAATGGTTCAAAATTTATTTTTTATTTATGATTTTTTTGAAACTTCCGAGACTTCTGAATCCTTTTGTTAATGGTTTGAAAATGTTATTTCCTGTTTCACTGGGTGGTCTTTACTTTGAAAGTAGTTGTTTTACTCCAGAAGCAGGGAAAAGCAAGCAGAGGAAATTCCTTCCTTCTCTGGTTTAAACCTGGCTTCTCTGGCTTTAAAACCAGTTTCTCTGGCTTTAAACCTGGCTTCTCTGGCTTGAGCCGAGGCCAGGAAATTCCTTCCTTCTCTGGCTTAAAATGGCTTCTTTAGCTTGAGCCAGAGAACTCCAACTGACATTATGAGTCGTAATAAAAATGGCAGAAAAAGCTTCAGAAGGGCAAAGGGACTTTCAGTTTTCTTAAAAACGTCAAAAATCGCTTCAAAAAGGTAATTTTTCTGACTTTATTCCAAATTACGGAGATTCCAATGGTAACTAACCATGTCTATGTCTTACCCTTTGTCTTCCGAAATTCCTCCACCAGGAATTGGGCCTCCTCTTGGATTCGCTCTTCAATAGACTTTTTCCCCATTCCAAAACTCCTCAGGACGGTGAGGGAGAACCGGCGCAGTTCCTTCCAGCGTGCTCCACTGGAAAAACCCACTCCTAAAGGCAACAAGAGATAAATGACATGGCAAGCAGAAACAAGAATGGAACCATTATTGTAAATGTAATTGTGATGCCTCACCATATCCTTGGAAGGTAGGCACCATTGAAGGCATGGTAGTCCTTCCACTGAACTCTTCTGCCTTGTCTATCAGGGCCTCCTTCACAGCTTGGTGTCCACATAAGACCAGAACTGGACGTGTCCCAAAATAGACGGTGAAAACAGGGCCATATTTCTCACGTAGCTGTAGGGGAAATCAACCTTTCACATCTAACTTGATCAAGAATTTGCCTAAGAGTTCTCTAGTATTCTCTCCTGAATGTGTGGTCATCTACAGTGTAGAATTCATCCAGTTTGACACCACTTTAACTGCCCTGCAAAAGTATAGGATTGGTGAAAAAATCCTCCTAGAGCATAAGAGGGGAAAAAATTCCTTCCTGGCTCCTTAACGGCAATCCTAATATACTGTTTGATGGGCAGGAGTGGTGGGTCGATTCTCGACTCCAGAATGAATAAGGGGGAAGGCCAGTGCAGTGGGCCTGGCTCCGCCCCATTCAAAGTAGTACCACAGGACCTAATTGTTCTCTACTCGGGGGAAGAGGCAAACGTCTCTCTCTCCCCAGCTGTGGCGAGGTGGGAAAGTATCATGCTATGAATTTATAGGAGTTTAGTGAGACACTGGCAGTCACTGGCAGAGGAGGCAAAAGATGTAAAATTAAAGCCCCCAGGATCCCATAACATTATACCATGTCAATTAAATCATGATCACTAGAGAACTCTGGCAAATAATTCTAAGTCCCTCACCAAACTATAAATTCCAGGTTTCCACAGAGTGGAGCCATATAAATCAATGGAGTGTCACACTACAAATCCTAGAAACTAATCCAGACAAAAAATAGCATTTGCACTGTGTGGTGTTCTTTAGCATAGATGTGAGTCCTACCATAAACAACACACTACGAGACAGAGGGGAGGGAAGATAACATTTTGTTCAGAGAGATATATGCAAGAATATCTAGAAAAGTTTCGAGTTCACATTGAAAAGACATTTTTCTCAGTTCTTATTTGTTACAGATTATAACCATGCAATATAACATACAAAGAAAGAAGAAAGACAAAGAAAGTAAAGGAAAAGATAAAGAGGATAAAGATAGCTACCACTGATCCAAGCACACTTCTTTCCACAATCAATCCTTTCTAATCATTAAACATAAAAGTCTTTTTCTCATACAAGTTCTGAAAGAGTCCAAAAAGAGTCCATACCTTGAGAAGAGATTTTAAGGTTTCGGCTGGCTTGATCTGCAGGAAATTTCCAATCAGGGGCAGGGGAGTGGGTCCCGGAGGAAGTCTCCCCTTGTGCAATTGTTTCCTCATAGATGATATGAGCAGATAGCAAGAAATGATGACAACAAGGAGGAGAATGAGTGTATCAGCCCATTCCATGGTGCAGGTTGTCAACTGCCCTTCTCTTTTGGCAAAGTACGAACTCCGGTCTCATCGAGCTGGGGTTATGATGTTTTATTGAGGTTAGTTGGGCACCGCCTTCTGTTTCATAACTGCTGAGACCTGGAGCACAAGTCAGCAGTAAGAGCAGACAGAAACCGACTATATTGACCATTAACCTGGACATTAACAAGGAAAACATATCATTGTTTATTCCTTCACGGCAAGGAATTGGACACGAAATGAATAGCTCTTGTGGTCTCTTCCAACTCTAGGATTTTGTAACAGATTTTTTCCTGGTAAAACAGTGTTGTGGATATTTTGTCCAGAAGGTATATGTGTTTTAATGTTTATCCTGCAGCAGACATTTTAAGATATCTTATGCAAATTACCCATTTTTATTAGCTTTAATTTTTTCATTGGATGATAAACCTCTGACAAAAACAAGGAGACATTAATGACAAAGTCTGACTGTGTGGGATTCAAAAGGTTTCCCATCCAAGGTTGAAATTGTGGTTCCTGACCATTTGCAAACATTTGCAGGAATTTAAAAGGTCCTTTGTTGTTGTTGGCACAAAAAACCTGTGCATTTTGTGAAAGCCACAGTTTGGGAAGATGTACAACTTTACAAAATAAAATGTGCATGAATTTTACTGTCATATTTTCTCTCTCTTTGCTTTGAATGCCTGGGAGGGAAAATGGCAATGGGGACTATTTGGTGGCTCCCCTCAAAGAAGCACTGAAAGCATTGTGGGAGCCAGTGGTTCTTTCAGTTTCCAGCAAGGCTCGTGTCTTAATAAGAGTTGATACTATATATAAATAAATACGCACAAATACATGTGTATATATGTATTTGTGTGTATATATACATATAGTATTATATCTGCCCTCAGCTTATACCTGAGTGTACCTTAGAATCGCTAATGCAATAACAAGAACAAAGGTTGGCAAAGTACCTGGACCAGATGGTATAATGACAGCTTATTACAAATGGAGAATAATCACTTACCTCCTAATGTTTATTCTGACAGCAGAGGTACCACTGAGAGCCATCTGAAATGAAATAATATTAAGGTAAAGAAACAAACCAAACTCAAAGCATATGCATATGATGTAATCTTGGTTCTAGAAAACCTGGTAGAATGTATGGAAGTATAATTGTTGTTGTTTATTCGTTTAGTTGCTTCCGACTCTTCATGACCTCATGGACCAGCCCACGCCAGAGCTCCCTGTTGGCTGTCACCACCCCCAGCTCCTTCAGAATCAAGCCAGTCTCTTCAAGGATGCCATTCATCCATCTTGCCCTTGGTCAGCCCCTCTTCCTTTTTCCTTCCATTTCTCCCAGCATCATTGCCTTCTCCAAGCTTTCCTGAATTCTCATTATGTGGCTAAGTACTTCATCTTTGCCTCTAATATTCTTCCCTCTAATGAGCAGTTCGGTTGGATCTTCTCACGGTCCACTCTCAGTTCAAAAGCATCTATCTTTCTTCGCTCAGCCTTCCTTGTGGTGCTTCTTTATGGGTGTGTTGCCATTACCTTCCCCAGGGATTGCATTTGGTCTGACATTTCTGCCATGACCATCCTGCCTAGGGTGTCCCTTCACGGTTTCACTCTTGGCATCATTGAAGTGCTCAAGCTCCAGCGCCGCGACAAGGCATCGATCCTTTGCTGGAGGGAAGTACTGTATTATTAAACCCATCTAAATTGTCAATAATAATACATGTTTGAAGTCTAAACAACAAGGGAAATATTTTTGAGTTGGAGTAATGCGTCCAAAATATCTATTGCTAAATTGGGGTCATTCCAAGATAACTGATAAATGCACAAAGGTCTGTGCAAGAGAAGGAATGGAGATGAAGGGAGAATAAGAAGACAGTCCATTGCCTCAGTGAATCTTGATGATCTCCTAAGATATAATGCTATTTATGAAATGTCCAGACTGTTTCGAGGAGAGAGTTTATGATTTCTGATTACTTGATCTGTGGAAAATCCCAAACAAAGGCAGGGGATTGGGTCCATAAGGAGGACTCCTCTTGTATGATAGTTTCATTATAGCTGGCAGAATAACAAGAGAGAAAAGGCAGATGACAAAAAAGAAGGTAACTGAACCAGCAAACTCCAAGGTGCAGATTTTGTAGTCATGTATCCACTCTCATTCAGTTCCACATATTTTATCAATTGTGGGTTTTTTTGGTAGGATGTAATGCTTTAGAGAAGACAATGATGCTTGGGAAAGTGGAAGGTAAAAGGAAGAGGGGTCGACCTAGGGCAAGATGGATGGATGGCATCTTTTAAGTGACTGGACTGACCTTGAAGGAGCTGGGGGTGGTGACGGCCGACAGGGAGCTCTGGCGCGGGCTGCTCCACGAAGTCATGAAGAGTCGGAGACGACTGAACAAATGAACAACAACAATGCTTTAGAAGAAAATATGATGAATACTTTTCCTGTGAGGTGTAAGTCAAATTCACTCAGCTATTCCTTGGCTAGCAAGTACTGTGACAATTAGGTCCAGAGGAAAAGATATAGATTTGCAGTTTGTTGTTTCTGAAAATAAAAGGATTTGCTTTCATGGAACTTAGAAATGAAGACCCACCACAATGTAACCCTAGATTACATTACTACTCTGCTAATCCAGATTTATACTCTGTCAGAGCCTTTATTGGATCTTAGTATAGATGTGCTGCACTGCATTGCGTTGAGACACAATAGCATTCACATGGGGAAAGTATTCAATTCCCATTCTAAATTGTTGATACTTCAAGGATATTATCAGTCAAATATGTTGTTATGCAACATTCTGCTGTATCCAAGGTATGTAACCCAACTTGATTGTTCTGCCACCCCCCCCCCCCCCCCCCCCCCCCCCCCGTGACCTCTAAATCCTGCTATGCAGATAACCAATGAACACAGGACTCATAAAAGACAAGGATCAGTTATTAGTGAAAGTTATCAGTTGTCAATTATGGTCAAAAATCCAACTAGCAAAGTAACAACATGTAAGGTGAATTACTGATGGTTGGGAGAATGAAAAAGGAGTATCAATGCCATTTAAAAAAAACAAAGTTGTATAACATTTATTTACTTACTTGCTTATTTCATACACTATTCGGCCCTATAGAAAGAGCGAATATGGCTTCCAAGGTTAATAACAAAAAATAAACTTCAGCAACAATAGCCGTCACACCCATAACAAATTTCTCCCAGGCATGGGGGTGGTACCTTATATAATAGTGGAATCGTCCCTAAAAGAAATGGCAATTTGTAATGTAGTAGTGCTGGTCATTTGAGGACGAGGGCTAAGGAATATATCCTATGCCACTCTCAGAGCACATGAGCACCCAATTCCTTTGAGAACAATGATCTTCCAAGTGTGAGAATAGATTGAAAAGAAAATGCGTCAGTGGCAGGGGAGTGGGACACAGCAAGAGCCTCCCCTACTGTGATAGTTTCTTCATAGCTGATTTATTTATCGTGTCAGGGGCAACCAGATTATTGTATTACTTTCCTAATAGAACAAAACAAACAAACAGACAAAACACAAAATTTGCAAACTTGGTAGTTGATTATCATAGTTGATAGGATGATAAGATAGGAAAGATAAGTAACAAGAAAGATGAATGTAATGATGCAGAAGCAAAAATGTTGATTGCTCTGCCTGTGAGATAGAAGTCAAATTTGCTCAGCTCTCTCCCTGTCTAATCAGAGCTGTGGCTATTGGGTCCATAGGAGATATGGATTCGCAGTTCATTGTTTCTGCAAATAAAAGACTTTTTTTTTATTCATAAGATTGAAGATCCAAGGTTGCTATGTAATCCTAAACTACAATGCAATTCCTTAAATATAGAAGTACTAGCTGTGCCCTGCCACGCGTTGCTGTGGCCTTTAGTAAGAGTTTTGAAGTCTCTGCCTGGCCTCCCTTCCTTCCCTCGTTCTCTTTCCCTCTTTCTCTCTCTCACACTCCTTCCTTTCCCTTCTCTCTCTCTCTCTCTTTCTCTCTCTGGCATCCCTCCTTCCTCACCCTTCTTTATGCTTGTGTGTAAACTTGAGTATTTTCTGTTGGTCATGGGGGTTCTGTGTTGGAAATTTGCCCCATTTCTGTCTCTTTAATTGTAGTAAACTATAAATCCCAGTAACTACAAATCCCAAATGTCAAGGTCTATTTCCTCCAAACTCCATCTGCATACATATTTAGGCATATGGAATTTTTGTGTCAAGTTTGGTCCAGATCCATCATTGTTTGAGTCCACAGTGCTCTCTGGATGTAGGTGAACTACAACTCCCATGCTCAAGGTCACGGAGGGAAGGGGTGGGGCGAAGGGAGGGGGCGTGTCTTTCCGGAGGGGAAGGGAGGAGGGAAGGAGTGAGTCAGGGCGGGAAGGGGTGGGGCAAAGGGAGGGGGCAACTTTGAAGACACGCCCCCTCCCCTCACCCCACCCTCTGGGAACAGCCTCCGCCGGCCTCACTCTTCCTCCCCCTCCCTATCCGGTTAGACACAGCCCCTCCCTTCCCCCCACCCCTTCCCCTTCCAGGAGTGAATCAGGGAGGGAAGAGGTGGGCAAACAACGGCGGCGTGTCTTTCCGGAGGGGGAAGGGAGGAGGGAAGGAGTGTCTCGCAGGAAGGGGTGGGGGCGAAGGGAGGGGGCAACTTTGAAGACACGCCCCCTCCCTTTGCCCCACCCCTTTCCTCCATGACTCACTCCTTCCCTCCTCCCCCTCTGCCGACACGCCGGAAAGGAGTAAGTCACGGAGGGAAAGGGGTGGGGCAAAGGGGAGGGGGCGTGTCTTCAAAGTCGCCCCTCCCTTCGCCCCCACCCCTTCCCTCCCTGACTCACTCCTTCCCTCCTCCCTCCTCCGGAAAGACACGCCCCCTCCCTTCGCCCCACCCCTTCCCTCCGTGACTTACTCCTTTCGGGCGTGTCTTTCCAGAGGTGGTGGGAGGAGGGAAGGAGTAAGTCATGGAGGGAAGGGGTGGGGCGAAGGGAGGGGGCATGTCTTTCCGGAGGGGGAGGGAGGAGGGAAGGAGTGAGTCAGGGAGGGAAGGGGTGGGGCGAAGGGAGGGGGCGTGTCTTTCCGGAGGGGATGCGGCGCGGCGAGGCTTGGAGTGTGCAGAGCGGGGCTTGGAGGCAGCGTGGAGGAGATGAAGGAGGGGGTGGAGGGAAGGGGGCCGGGGGAAGCTGCGTTGTTTGTGTGTGCGTGTGGGCAGCGACGTGTTCGTGCTGGGCGGGGCGAGGGAGGGAGGGAAGTGCGGAGGGTGCGTTGGCCGTTCGGCCATGTGTGCGCGCGCGCTGGGGACTTTGCTCCAGTGCGCATGCTCAGTTGTTTTGGCGATTTATCTGTGTGTTGTTGTGTTGTTTTCAATTCTGAGTGGATTAGTTTGTACCGAGTGGGTTGTCCTTGGGGCATGGCAATTTTGGTGCAGTTTCGTTGGGGGGTTGTGGAGTTTTGCTGTCCGGTTGAACCAACCTAACAGATTTATATATATAGATACTATGTCAGTGCCTCTATTAGATCTCACTGCAGATATGCTGGATTGTGTTGTGTTGGAGATATAGGAGCATTTACATAGGGAAAATCTGGATATTGCAGACCAACTCAACTCCACTTGGCTTCTTGTTACACCATACAAATGGTACTAACATCCTCCTGTCAGGCCTTAAACCCAGTTCTAGCTGAAGGATATGAGGAGAAAAAAATGACAGGAGGATGTTGGGCTGGATCTTCATGGAGCAAAAACAAATCTTTTGTCTTCCAGTTCAAAAAAACGGAATTTTGCATGCCAGGATTCAGGAAGCTCCCGAAAAATGGAACTTGGGATGGGGGCGGGGGGGGGGGGGGCAACAAAATCCAGACACCAAAAACAGCATGGGGTTTAGCCGGGTTGCACACCCCTAACTCAAGAGGTATCACCCCCTCATGCTTCTCTAAGAAATAGTCAAAATGAGTTAAAAGCATCTCTCTTACCCAGACAGGAAATCAATAATATCTCAAGAAAACAAGTCATAAAAAGTAATCTATTTATTTTTCTTTAATCAGCTCTGTTTATGAGTGTGAAAACAGAGGAAGTGCCCTTCCTTCTCCTTGTGGAGTCTATTAATACAGCTTCTGCAAGTGTCCCGGACTGAAGGAGAAAGTGACCTCAGGGTCAGCGTGGGATGGCGAAAAGCTGGTAAAAGGGTGGGATGTTGGCAAAGCCACTTTCTTGAAAAGTGAGGTCAATATCTTCAGGGGGAACAAGTGACTTCAATTGGAAATTCTGCAGGATGGTGGTGAAGAAGAGGAAAAGCTCCATGCGGGCTAAGGATTCACCCAGACAGATCCGTTTCCCTGAAAGAAAAATAAGATAATTTATCAGGAAGTAAAGGCTGGCACCCTGATGATGCAGCGGGTAAACCGCTGAGCTGCTGAACTTGCTGAGCAAGTTCCCCAAGTTTGTGTGGTGTTTTCCCTCCAACCAGCAATCTCATTGTCTTAAAAGATTTCCCTCATATTCAATTTGCTCGTGGTTTGTGGTTGATCTCAATCATTTGGAATAACAATTTCAGCCACCTTGTTATGGGTATTTGGATGGCCCAATTGTTCATATGGGGAAACCTGAGTCTGGTGTCCCTAAATTCAAAAGCAATCAAAATAATTTGTAAATTTGCTAATGTTGATACAGATTTGGATCCCTAGAGATGCAATTTTTCGCTCCTTTGGGTTTGAAGGGAGCAATGAGAAATTTTAGCAATTTTCTTCCCACTGCAAGAAAATCTCCCCAAACTGTGCAATCCATGAATAATACTTGCCCATGGAAGAGGATTAAATGGGCAACAAGGGCTATACAATTATGAAATATAATAATAATAGTAATAATAATAATAATAATAATAATAATAAACTTTATTTGTATTCTGCCCTATCTCCCCGAGGAGACTCGGGTCTGATTCCAACATAACGGCAAACATTCAATGCCTTCATAAAACAAATAATAACATAAAATCTCAGAGAAACCCCGCATATGAAAATAACATTAAAACCTAACATCAAACATCAATAACATTAAAACCTAACAGGAGTCCAGGAAGCCGGACTCCTGTGTTTAAATTGACCCCCTTTGATTGGGATGTGGTGTCATATAAGAAGACACTAATATGAACTTGGTTAGCACTATGTCACTTTAGCCTAGAGCACTTCAGTAGATCTACCTCCTACTCTGCCAGGGCCCATGCTAGTAACTGGTCCCAAAGCGTCCCATGGTGATTAAACTGTAGTTATAGTAGCACTTTAAACAACCTGTTATAGTAGCACTTTAAAGAATTGTTACAGCAGCACTTTAAACAACTGTTCGAGGCCTGCACTAGCACTTAGCCTCATTTGTAGCAGGTTGACAATTAGATATTGTGGTTACCAATACCCCACTCCTATGCTACCATTGTCACCAACCCTGCTGCTATTGTTACTAGTGCACTTTACCTTCTTTAATACACTGGAAGGAGCAGGTAATTTCAAGGGGTGGGAACATCAAGACCCAATTATATGTGACTACACTTATCATCAAACACCTAACATATGGAACAACAATAGATGGAAATGGAGGGTACGTCCCCGGGGGGAGTGGGTCCATGGGTGGGGGCGCCGCCATAGGGGTGGTGACGGGTAGAGGGAGATACGGGAAAGGGAGAGCAAATTATTTATTCCGGCCCAAAATTCATAATAATAGATTGGCAACCTCCAAAGATGCTAACAACCCAAGGAAAAATCAAATCCGGCCAAAAATTTATAACAGAACATTGGCAATCCCAAAAATTGAGACCACAATTCGGCCCGAAATTAGTAAAGACAGATTGGCAGCTTCAAAACATCCTCCTGATAAGATACAACTGAGGTGCCAGGATGGTGGTCCCTCCAGGTTAAAGGTGGTGCTGCTCAATGCCAGGTCGGTAAATGGAAAAACTGCTATTATTAAAGACCTAATTCAAGAAGAACATGCTGACTTGGCTTGTATAACAGAGACCTGGTTGGACGAAGGGGGAGGGGTTAATCTTTCCCAACTCTGTCCACCAGGCTACTCTGTTCAGCACCAACCAAGGCTTGGAGGGCGGGGAGGAGGAGTCGCAGTGGTCTATAAGGAGTTTATCCCTCTGATCAGGCGTCCCATCCCACAAACATCTTCGTTTGAATGTGCCGGCTTTAGGATAGGTGACCGGGACAGGATAGGGATTCTGCTAGTGTACCGACCACCCCGCTGCACTACAATCTCCCTACCTGAGCTAGCGGGAGTGGTCTCGGACATGGCCTTGAGCTCCCAACGGCTTTTGGTCCTGGGAGATTTCAATGTCCATGCCGAGGCCACTCTCTCGGGTGCGGCTCAGGACTTCATGGCCGCCATGGCAACCATGGGCCTGTCCCAACTAATATCTGGTCCCACCCATAGTGCCGGGCACACTTTGGATTTGGTTTTTGCGCAGGGATGGGATGAGGGTGACGGATTGGAGGAGCTGTCCATCGCTCCATTGCCATGGACCGATCACCACCTGATCAGATTTAGACTAACTGTGCCTTCTAACCTCCGCAGGGGTGGTGGACCCATTAGAATGGTCCGCCCCAGGAGACTTATGGATCCAAATGGTTTTCTGACAGCTCTTGAGGATTTTTCCACCTCCTTGGCAGGTGACTCTGTCGATGCTCTGGTTTCTCGCTGGAACAGTGAGTTGACCAGGGCAATTGACACAATCGCTCCGGAACGTCCCCTCTCGAGTAACCGAGCTAAACCAGCCTCTTGGTTTACTGAGGAGTTGGCAGCGATGAAGCGAAAGAAGAGGAGGCTAGAGTGAGTGTGGCGCCAGAACCCCACCAATCCAGCCCAAACACACCTGAATGCCTTTTTAAGGTCCTACGGTGTGGCAATAGCGGCAGCCCAAAAAACATCTATCACAGCCAATATTGCATCCGCGAAGAATCGTCCGGCTGAGCTCTTCCGAGTTGTCAGGGGCCTGTTAAATCCGCCAAAATGCGAGACCTCGGATAACTCGGTGGACCGCTGTGAAGCATTTGCTCGATTCTTCACGGATAAAATTGAGCGGATTCGGTCAGGCTTTGACGTCATGTTAACGGCAGTCTCTGGGGATGTAACGAGAACATCTGCTTGTCCAGCTTTGTTGGATTCGTTTCAATTGGCTCAGCTTGAGGATGTGGACAGGATCCTTGGAGAGGTGCGACCCACCACATGCATCCTAGACCCCTGCCCATCCTGGCTGATAAAAGAAGCCAGAGGGGGTTTGGCAGAGTGGGTGAAGGTGATGGTTAATGCCTCCTTACAGGAAGGAAAATTTCCAGCGAGCTTAAAACAAGCTGTTATAAAACCGCTGTTGAAGAAACCATCACTGGATCCCACTCAATTCGACAACTATCGGCCAGTTTCCAATCTCCCCTATTTGGGCAAAGTCATGGAACGTGGTGGCAACACACCAGGGGTTTCTGGTAGACACTGATTATCTAGATCCGACACAGTCTGGCTTTAGGCTGGGACATGGAACTGAGACAGCCTTGGTCGCCTTGGTAGATGATCTTCGCAGGGAGCTAGACAGGGGGAGTGTGTCCCTGTTAGTTCTGCTGGACCTCTCAGCGGCCTTCGATACCGTCGATCACGGTATCCTTCTGGGGCGCCTCATGGACATGGGGCTCGGAGGCACTGCTCTGCGGTGGCTCCGATCCTTCCTTGAGGGACGATCCCAGAAGGTGTTACTGGGTGACACCTGTTCGGCCCCACAACCGTTGTTGTGTGGAGTCCCACAGGGTTCAATTCTGTCCCCGATGTTATTTAACATCTACATGAAGCCGCTGGGGGAGATCATTCAGAGTTTCGGACTAAGATGTTATCTCTATGCAGATGATGTCCAAATCTGTCACTCCTTCCCACCTGTCACCAAGGAGGCTGCCTAGACCTTGAACCGGTGCTTGGCTGCTGTGTCGGACTGGATGAGAGCTAACAAATTGAAATTGAATCCAGACAAGACAGAGGTCCTACTGGTCAGTCGTAAGGCCAAACAGGGCATAGGGTTACAGCCTGTGTTAGACGGGGTTACACTCCCCCTGAAGACGCAGGTTCGCAGCTTGGGAGTGATCCTGGACTCATCGCTGAGCCTGTAACCCCAGGTCTCAGCGGTGGCCGGGAGAGCTTTTGCACAACAAAAACTTGTGTGACAGCTGCGCCCGTGCCTTGGGAAGTCGGACTTGGCCACGGTGGTCCACGCTCTTGTTACATCCCGATTGGATTACTGCAACGCACTCTACGTGGGGTTGCCTTTGAAGACTGCTCGGAAACTCCAACTGATCCAGCGAGAGGCAGCCAGATTGCTCACTGGAGCGACATACAGGGAACACACCACCCCCCTGTTGTGTCAGCTCCACTGGCTGCCGATCCAATTCCGAGCACAATTCAAAGTGCTGGTTTTGACCTACAAAACCCTATACGGTTCCGGCCCAGTGTATCTATCCTAACGGATCTCCCTCTACATCCCACCTCGGAACCTAAGATCTTCTGGGGAGGCCCTGCTCTCGACCCCGCCTCTATCACAAGTGAGATTGGCGGGGACGAGGAGCAGGGCCTTCTCGGTGGTGGCCCCCCGCCTGTGGAACTCACTCCCCGGGGAGATTAGATCGGCAACGTCCCTTCTTTCATTTAGGAAGAGGTTGAAGACCTGGATGTGGGACCAGGCATTTGGACATTCTGGCAGTTAAAGAAAGACTTGATGACGAGCTGGAACTGGACAAGACGGAATGGATTTACGGAACTCCGAACGCTGAGCTCAGGATTAGCCTACTACTGTGTTTATGGTGTTGTTGTGTATTGATGATTTAATTTTTAATTTGTAATTGCTTAATTGCTTTTATATATGTATGTATATGTGACAAGGCATCGAATTGTGCCTCTCTCTGTAAGCCGCCCTGAGTCCCCCCTTGGGGGTGAGAAGGGCGGGGTAAAAGTGACGGAAATAATAATAATAATAATAATAATAATAATAATAATAATAATAATAATAAATTAAAGCCTAACATCAATAAATTAAACCTATCATCAATAAATTAAACTACATGTAGTCAAAAATATATAATAACATAAAATCTAAACAAATATGCACATTAATTTACAACAGCCAACTACGGTTCAAAAATGAGGGGTGGGTGTGTTGTGTAGTCAAACGATTGGGCTGGCGTGGCCTAGGAGAGTCCAAATACAAAATAGTTCTCAACCAGTAATCTCTCCTTATCTAATCCTCATCCTCTCCATATCCTCGTGAAATGTAATCCAGAGAGTACATGACAAAGCTCTTAACCCCTACATTATTGTACATGTTTACTGTGGGAAAATAAGGAGATCACAGTAGCAAGCGCCAAAAGCAAGCATGGGATATCAAGTAAATTAACTAACAAAACTGAATATTGGAGTTTTTAGTAGAGCTCTACCTGAGGAAAAAGGCACAAAGGCATCATTCGTCTTGAAGCATCCATACTCATCCAAGAAGTTCTCTGGGTTGAAAGCATTGGGGTATTTAAACATTGTAGGGTCATGCAAGACAGTGCTCAGCAATGGCAAGACCATCATCCCCTGGGAAAGGAAAGAATTGGGAGCTCAGATTAGTAAAAATGCAATTCCACCATTTTAACAGAATATCCACTATATTCTGTTATATATATATATTCTGTTTCCAATATTTTAAACAGTGTATGATGGGTTCAAAGACTGGACTTATACCATCATGACTCATCTGCAGTATAGTAGTTGAAATGGTGAGCTATTCCTATAGGTGGGATTGAATCATAGTGAAATGTCCCATTAATACCTTCAATTACTCGTACCCTTGTTGCCCCGTTACTGTACCTTAGGGATATGATATCCTCTGAATTCAGTGTCACGAGTGACCATGTGGGCCACATTCATAGGAATTACATCACTGTATCTTTGCACTTCGTGGATCATGGCATCTGTGTATGGCATTTGCCGCCGGTCCCCAGTGTTTGGGACACGATTAGGGCCAATCACTCGATCAATTTCCTCATGCACTTTTTCTGTTAAAGATATGAGGATAATTAACTCCTTGGGTTTCTGACTTTCAAAGGGAACTGAGATTCTACTTCCAATGAGACTAAAGGGGAACATGAAGTCCCTTACTATTCATTGCAGGAAACTAACATCTCATTCCAAGCAATAACCTGCATGGCCTGGTTCTGGCTTCCTCTTGTAGAGAGAGCATCATGTACTTGTTTTCCTCATACCTTGCACCTCATCAATTATTTCTCTCCTTTCCAGTTATTTCTGAAACCAACAACTATTGGCAGGTCTCTTTGTAGTTGTCAAACATTTTTAAGTCCAATGGGCTCTCAGTATTCACCAAAGTTTTCATCCAGGACATTTGGATGCTGAGGTCCTACTATGGACAGTGGTGTAAAATGGCATCTCATATATAAAAAGCCAAACAAAGCTGCAGAGAACCTGAGAATCAGTGAAATGGTTGGTCGTGTCAGGAGCGACTTGAGAAACTGCAAGTCGCTTCTGGTGTGAGAGAATTGGCCGTCTGCAAGGACGTTGCCCAGGGGACGCCTGGATGATTTGATGTTTTTATCATCCTTGTGGGAGGCTTCTCTCATGTCCCCGCATGAGGAGCTGGAGCTGATAGAGGGAGCGCATCCGTCTCTCCCCGGATTCGAACCTGCGACCTGTCGGTTTTCAGTCCTGCCGGCACGGGTTTGACCCACTGCGCCACCGGGGGCTCCTCGTGAAATGGTGGGAGAATATAATCGCGTTTACATCTGTGTAAGACTTGGTATGCAGCCAAATCAAGGCTTGCTTTTTTCTAAATATTTTCAAGTCATTGTTAACTAAATCTATAGATGCAGAAGCCATAGATACAGGGGGCAGACCATTCCCCAACGATTATGTGGAAGAGAAATTAAAGTTAAATTTGACCATAGAATTTGACCAGATGTTGACCATAGAATTTCCCTGGAAATATTAAAGGTTCTTAGTGGGAGCATATTAATCAGATCTGTAAAGTTTGACCTGCCACTTTGGCCTAACTGTTAATAATATTAAGAGCAGCAGCAACAACAACAACACCTTGCACTTCAGGATATTTCATCAGAAGCAGGAAGCCATATCTCAAGGTGAAACTGCCTGTTTCTATTCCTCCGAGGATCAGATTAAGAATGCTGATCTCCAAGTTCTTCATAATAAATTCACTGCCTGGATTGTCTTTTTCCTGAAAGCAGGAAAGAACAAGACATCATGATACAATTCCAACTCTGATTGGAAGCAAGTAGGATAGATTAAAGATTTCTTATCGCATTTCCCTAGTGAGAAAGATTAACTGCATTAACAGTTAATGTAGATGCCTGCTACCTTCATGCGCCAACAAGGTACCTTTTCCATCTGGATGAGAAAGCAATCAATATAGTCACGTGGGAAATTGGAGTCAAAGGTCTCTTGATTCTTCTTGATTTTCTTGGAAATTAAGAGCTTCATGTCCATGGCATCATAGATCTTACTGTAGATTCCCGGAATGTAATTCAGGTAGTTGGAATAGATGTCATAGAACTGCACAAGGAGAGAAACCATGCTGAACCGATAGATGTTGTATTCCATCTAAGCATCAACAGGAGTTTTGGTGCTAGTAACAAAGGGACATCCAAGACCTCAATTTTGTTCTGAATAGGATGAAGCAAATATATCCTACTCATCCTCAAAAATATGTAAGCCTCCCAGGTTTAGTGGCTGAGTTATTGTGGCCTCAAATATTATTTGCAAATATGTCACCTTAGCATATGAGACTTTTGGCCCCTTGCTAATCTTTGTGGATGGGCACCATTACATGACACTGGCTTGGTTCCTCCTCACTGATCCCTGAAGTGGGAGGGATGTATTGCAAGATGATTTAAGGATGTATTGCACGATGTAATGCAATACATCCTTGAATCAAGGATGTATTGCAAGCAGAGGTGGCCCTAGGTAATTTTCAATGGTAAGCAAACAGTATTTTGCCCCCCCCCCCCAACCAATCACTGATACGTATTTTCTGTTCGTCGTGGGAGTTCTGTGTGCCATATTTGGTTCAATTCCATCATTGGTGGAGTTCAGAATGCTCTTTGATTGCAGGTGAACTATACATACCAGTAACTACAACTCACATGTGTCAAGGTCTATTTTCCCCCAAGAGCACCTCAAGAACACCCCTGGGAAAAATCAACTATACTGCAAATGCTTACTTTGAGTAATGGGTTAAGCCGCCCCTGATTGCAAGATGATGACCGACAATGCAATTGGACTACTATTTCAGTAAGGGGACTCTGAAGATTTTGTTTTTATTGATATTACTGTTTCTTTTATATTACATTTTTAATGTTGAATTGGTTTTATAATTGTTTTTAACTGTACTCTGATATTTGTTGTGGCATCAAATTGCTGCCAACTGTGAACCGCCTTGAGTCACCTCTGGCTGAGAAAGGCAGTATGCAATGCAGTAAATAAATAAATAAACAAACAAACAATTCCTCACCGACAAAGCAAGGTAAGTCATGTTTCTCTCTCCCTTTCCCTATCTAATGGGTTAAAGATCAATGCCTTTTCCTTAGTCACCTTTTCCCTAGTCTCATGGGGACATGAACTGGGGCACCTTGTCATGTTCTGCCATGTGATGGTCATTAAGGGTGAAATGGAACAAGATGGGGAGGGGGGAGGCTCACGTGTATGACTGAGGTCCCAAGACATGGAAAAGCAAAAGCAGGGAACCTGGGATAGAAAAGCTAAAGTTCTGCAAATATGAAAAAAGTCTTGGAAGCCATGACTTATTGTTTTCTTTATTTTTTGCATCAAAACGTAACAGATATAACAGGGGGAAGGGCATGATGTAAAATCGGAGAATCATCGGGTTGGAAGAGACCCCAAGAACCACCCAGACTTGTAGGTTTTTTATCTTTATTTCACAACTTAACAGAAGAAGACTCCAGAACATTTTGAGGAGGCATATTCCATTGCTGAACAGCTTTTACTGTAAGAAGTGTTTAAATTGAATCTTTCTCCTGTCTTTTGAAGCGACTGCTCTGTGTACTGGTCTCTATAGCATGAGAAAACAAGTTTGCCCTCCTTTTAAATATTTAAACCTGGCTCACCATATCCCTGCTCAGCCTTCATTTCTCCAAACTAGACATACTCAACTCCCTAATGAGATCCTCATAGGACTCAGTTTCCAAATCTTTTATCATTTTGGCAGAAACTGGAGAGACTTGGGGACAATGGATATACCGGGAACAGTGAAACCAGGATAGGAAGTGAAGTAAATGTTCTATCACTGTGTCTGTGAGTCAAAGAAAATGCTACTTCAAGACCATAGAATTGAGAAACCTAAATATGACACATACAAGCAAAGGAAACCACATGTTTTATATTTTAAATTTAATATAAATCTCTTCGCTGACTACAGTATCATCATCAGTCAATAGATGGGAAGTGTTCCTAACCAGGAAAGGGAAGCTGGAATCAAGACCGACTCCTTTATTTTCTCAGAAGGTCAAAATCTTGGTAGTAAAAACAAATTGACTTGGCTTCCCACACTAACAATTATTAGATCTTCACAAAGGGAGCTAGGAAGGGTTTTGTAGATTTTTCGGACTGTATGGCCATGTTCTAGAAGCATTCTCCCCTGACGTTTCGCCTGCATCTGTGGCAAGCATCCTCAGAGGTTGTGAGGTTTTGTGGAAGGCTTTGGCAAAATGAACAGGGGACAAAAATGAGCAACAAAAAAGCTGAATGAGTACTTTCGTAAGGACAGGAAATGGAGCAGTGAGAAAGAAAAATATTGTGGGTGAAGTGTAGGAAAGCGAAAGAAGAGGAAGAGCACCTGGATAGGCGATGGGATCACAAGAGCATGAGGATTGTCAGAGCGGTAGCTGGGGGGGGGGGGGGGGGGGGGGGAGTAATAGAGGTTCAAACCCCCTCCCAAATTTCAGATTTTTAAAAAACCTGCTTTACTCATGAGTTTAAATTGTTTAACCAAATTCCCATGCTAAGTCTATTAGAAGCAAAAAATTAAATTGATTTAATAAAGTCTATATAAAATATAGAATGAACCATACTATTTAAATTACTATTCATCATGATTCTCTAAGACAAATTTCAACCACTACCACCCCCCCCCCCCAAAAAAAAAAGAAAAAAAATCTGGCTATGGCCCTGTGTGAGATGAACATCTAGGTATGTGAGAAAGGAAGAGGAAAAACTCAGGGGAGTAATGAAGACAAATAGTTTTGTTATAATTTAAACTGAGTATTATTGCAAAAGGAGTACCTGGGCCCAGGAGGTGCTGATCTCCTGGAAGAATCTATGTACCATCCCTACTAGGGCCTGGAATTCTTTGTCCTCATAGTCAAAACGCTTCCCAAAAGCAATAGAGCAAATGATGTTGGAGAATGCACGGCTGAAGAAAAAGGTAGGATCGAAAGGATTTTCTGCACAGCAAAGAGAATGAATGAAGAATCAGTCCACACAAGGTCTATCTGGTGCCAAGAACAGGACCAAATGCACACTGTGTCCACTAATTAACATACAATGGGAGCTGTAGTCAGGCCCATAACTAGAAATGAAATTGGAGAGGGAGAGTTGAAACGTTCTTTCAACTAGGCTTTCTTAGTAGGCTTGGTTGATCCAATCATAGCCTAAAATAATTAAAATAGTATTATTCATTCTATATTTTATATAGACTTAATTAAATCAATTTTTATTTTAGTTACAAAGTTTCAAATCTTAAAAAACTGAATATGAATCTTAATTGCTAATTTAGTGGTTACAAATTACAAAAGAATACTACATTGTCTGTTGGAATACTTGAAAACTGTGTCAACACACTTTTGCAGAAATCAGACTCCATCAATAGACTTTGGTGGACACAGATAATTAAATTAGTAAAAAATTAAACTACTTCATAAAATCTATAATTTAACTTAAAATGTTGATTAGAATAAGAAATACAGCATTTGGAAATATCACCTATATTGCGTAATACTATTATTCCAACATGTTCCACCACATTATCCCACAACATCACCTATATATTCCACAATATCACCTATGAGCAGACTTTCTCATTTCCATACCACCAGACTGTGCCACAGCAGCGCGTGGCCGGGTACAGCTATATATATATCTATCTGTACCTAGTCATGCACTGCTGTGGCACAGTCTGGTGGTATGGAAATGAGAAAGTCTGCTTGATAATAATAATAATAACAACAACAATAATAATAGTATTAGTAATAATGAATCCTAGGGTAGGAAGAGACCTCCAAGGGCCATTCAATCCTGCCCCACAATCAAAGCACTGCTGACAGATGGACATTTAGTATTGTGAACACAACATACTAATGTTTATTGTAGATTTTTTGCTTGTTATATCTTATATATATACTTGGTATTGTTCTACTTTGGTAATAGTGGACCTGTTGTCTTGTTGGTTTTAGGGAATACATTTCTTCTCAGTTTGTTGCAAACTTAGGCTTTGCCTGCCAGTTGGGTGGGCCAACTTGCTTGTTTCCACTGTATCGGCTATTGCAGTGTAAATTAGTCAAAAGGTAGGTAATGACAGTGTGAACAAATTGTCAAAATTTGGTTGAGATAGTGCTTGCTGTTCTGGAGGGTCTTATAATTTTTTTCCTCTCATAGACTTAGCATAGGGATGTGGTTAACCAGTTAAAAATCATGAGTTAACCTGGTTTTTTTTAAAGTGAAAATTTTTGAGAGTGGTTTCAACCCCTAACTCTCCTCCCTTGACTACAAGGCCTGGCTGTGGTCCCTCTTGCTTTGATGATTACAGTACTATTACTGAACGGTATTCGTTCGGTCTGTCTTTGCCTAGGCTTGGTTGATCCAAAAAAAGGTTTCAAAATTTGTTTCAGATGTAGGGGGCTCTGGTGGTTCGATTCTAAACTCAATTCTGATTTTCACAGAAAAAAATGTTCAAAACTTTTTGAAACTTCCAAGACTTCCGAACCCTTTTGTTAATGGTTTGAAAATGTTATTTCCTGTTTCATTGGGTGGTCTTTACTTTGAAAGTAGTTGTTTTACTCCAGAAGCGGGGGAAAGCAAGCAGAGGAAATTTCTTCCTTCTCTGGTTTAAAACTGGCTTCTCTGGCTTGAGCCGAGGCCAGGAAATTCCTTCTTTCTCTGGTTTAAAATTGGCTTCACTGGCTTGAGCTAGAGAACTCCAACTCACTTCATGAGTCATAACAAACATGGTGGAAAAAGCTTCAGAAGGGCAAAGGGACTTCCGGTTTTCTTAAAAACTTCGAAATCACTTCAAAAAGGTAATTTTTCTGACTTTATTCCAAATTATGAAGATTCCGACGATACCTAGCCATACCTATTTCTTACCCTTTGTCTTCCGAAATTCCTCCAGCAGGAATTGGGCCTCCTCTTGTATTCGCTCTTCACTAGACTTTTTCCCCATTCCAAAACTCCTCAAGACGGTGAGGGAAAACCGGCGCAGTTCCTTCCAGCGTGCTCCATTGGAAAAACCCACTCCTGAAGGCAAAAGGAGATAAATGACATGGCAAGCAGAAACATGGATGGAACCATTATTGTAAACATAACTGTGATGCCTCACCATATCCTTGGAAGGTAGGCACCATTGAAGGCATGGTAGTCCTTCCACTGAACTCTTCCGCCTTGTCTATCAGGGCCTCCTTCACAGCTTGGTGTCCACATAAGACCAGAACTGGACGTGTCCCAAAATAGACGGTAAAAACTGGGCCATATTTTTCACGTAGCTGTAGGGGAAATCAACCTTTCACATGTAGCAAAATCTTTTTGGTAGACAAATATGTTTTAACAGTAACCGTTGAGGTAGATGACTGCATCATTTGGGGTCAGGTAGCACCCTTCAATGTATGCTAAATCTTAATGTGGAAGTTTTTTTTAATTTTAAACAAGCACTTAATCAGAGTAGTGATCCAATGGGATGAAGATTTGGTTCCACATGCTTGAGCCATCCCAGTTGAAGTGATGTATGAGTTCTGCAGTATAGATGCGCTCATACATACATAAACACAACAGTTACATTTCCCACCACCATCATGAGGATGATTTTCTTTCACATATTAATCCTTTTGGAGACAAGTCTTCTAGATTTACATACTGTAAAACATTTGTATTCTATTTCTTATGGCCCGATCTCTAGACTTATTCATAATATAATTCTTGACCTTAAACTATTCAAAATATAATGAAAATAGAATGCAAGAAGTTGAAGAAAGATGAAACTTGATCAAGAATTTGCCTAAGAGTTCTCTAGTATTCTCTCCTGAATGTGTGGTCATCTACAGTGTAGAATTCATCCAGTTTGACACCACTTTAACTGCCCTGCAAAAGTATAGGATTGGTGAAAAAATCCTCCTAGAGCATAAGAGGGGAAAAAATTCCTTCCTGGCTCCTTAACGGCAATCCTAATATACTGTTTGATGGGCAGGAGTGGTGGGTYGATTCTCGRCTCCAGAATGAATAAGGGGGAAGGCCAGTGCAGTGGGCCTGGCTCCGCCCCATTCAAAGTAGTACCACAGGACCTAATTGTTCTCTACTCGGGGGAAGAGGCAAACGTCTCTCTCTCCCCAGCTGTGGCGAGGTGGGAAAGTATCATGCTATGAATTTATAGGAGTTTAGTGAGACACTGGCAGTCACTGGCAGAGGAGGCAAAAGATGTTGTAAAATTAAAGCCCCCAGGATCCCATAACATTATACCATGTCAATTAAATCATGATCACTAGAGAACTCTGGCAAATAATWCTAAGTCCCTCACCAAACTATAAATTCCAGGTTTCCACAGAGTGGAGCCATATAAATCAATGGAGTGTCACACTACAAATCCTAGAAACTAATCCAGACAAAAAATAGCATTTGCACTGTGTGGTGTTCTTTAGCATAGATGTGAGTCCTACCATAAACAACACACTACGAGACAGAGGGGAGGGAAGATAACATTTTGTTCAGAGAGATATATGCAAGAATATCTAGAAAAGTTTCGAGTTCACATTGAAAAGACATTTTTCTCAGTTCTTATTTGTTACAGATTATAACCATGCAAGAGAAGATACAAAGAAAGAAGAAAGACAAAGAAAGTAAAGAAAAAAATAAAGAGGATAAAGATAGCTTCCACTCTTCCAAGCACATTTCTTTCCACAACAAATCCTTTCGGATCATTAAACATAAACATCTTTTTTCCTCATAAAAGGTCTGAAAGAGTCCAAAGAGTCCATACCTTGAGAAGAGATTTCAAGGTTTCAGCTGGCTTGATTTGCAGGAAATTCCCAATCAGGGGCAGGGGAGCGGGTCCCGGAGGAAGTCTCCCCTTGTGCAATTGTTTTCTCCTAGATGTTATGAGCAGATAGCAAGAAATGATGACAACAAGAAGGAGAATGAGTGTACCAGCCCATTCCATGGTGCAGGTTGTCAACTGTCCTTCTCTTTTGGCACAGTATGAACACCGGCCTTATCGAGCTGGAACGTTATGGTGTTTTATTGAGGTTAGTTGGGCACCGCCTTCTGTTTCATAACTGCTCAGACCTGGAGCACAAGTCAGCAGTAAGAGCAGACAGAAACCAAGCAAGCATACCATTAACCTGTGGAACAAGGAAAAATATTGTTGTTTATTACTTCACGACAAGGGATTGGACATGAAATGAATATCTCTTGTGGTCTCTTCCAACGCTAGGATTTTGTAACAGTTTCTTTCTTGGTAAATCAGTGTTGTGGGTATTTTGTCCAGAAGGCATATGTGTTTTAATGTTTGTACTGCAGCAGACATTCTAAGATATCTTACGCAAATTACCAATTTTATTAGCTTTAAAACACCCAAGGCACCATTAACTATATCCAGCTGTTCCTCCATAGCCACAGGTTTTGCATCCATAGATTCAAACAACCATGGATCAAAATTATTTGGGGACAAAAAATCCAAAATGTAAATCTTGGTTTTGCCTTCTGACAATTCAAAGACTCTCAAACTATCTCTGGCATTCATGTGAGTTGTTTTTGGAAGCCGCCCTGAGTCCCATCAGGGAGAGAGGCCAGGTTATAAATAAATACATTGTTGTTGTTGTTGTTGTTGTTGTTTCTCATCTTATATTTGGGTTGTCATTCTGCTCCATCATTAAAAATAATTGGACTTGAACATCTATAATTTTGGTATCCATGGGGAAGGCTCTTGAACTAAACTCTGGTGGATACTGGGGGTCCAATGTATATATTTCACTGAAAGCAGATGCAATGTTCGCTGATTTTTGGCCTCTAAAAATTTGCTCTTTTTCTATTAGTTGAGAATACCTTTCATAGGATGATAAACCTCTGACAAAAACAAGGAGACATTTGTGGCAAAGTCTGACTGTGTGGGATTTAAAAGGTTTCCCACTCAAGGTTGAAATTGAGGTTCCTGACCCTTTGCTAACATTTTCAGGAATTTAAAAAGTACTCAGAAGGTTCCTTCAATCTTTTGTTGTTGTTGGCACAATAAAACCTGTGCACTTGGTGAGAGCTACAGTTTGAGAAAGTGTACAGCTTTCCAAAATAAAATGTGCATTGATTTAAACGTCATATTTTCACATACTTTGAATGCCTGGGAGGGAAAATGGCAGCAGGGATTGGGTTGTTGTAGGTTTTTTCAGGCTGTATGGCCATGGTCTAGAGGCATTCTCTCCTCACGTTTCGCCTGCATCTATGGCAAGCATCCTCAGAGATAGTGAGGTCAACAGAAAGGAGGAAACCATGAAAATGAACAAAATCTGGCTACCAGTATTAAAAAATTCTAAAATTGCAACAGCACAACAGAGAGGAAGCAGGCAGGGACATATTACCTCTCAACAAAAGTTTGCTCCAGGCACAGTCAGCCCATTGTATGCTAATCAAGGTGGTCAGTTGAAACATTCACACCTAGCTCCAGCAGACAAGAGTCCTTTGTCTCACCCTGGTCATTCCACAGATATATAAACCCTTTTTTCCTAGTTCCAACAGACCTCACTACCTCTGAGGATGCTTGCCATAGATGCAGGCGAAACGTCAGGAGAGAATGCCTCTAGACCATGGCCATACAGCCCGAAAAAACCTACAACAACCCAGTGATTCCGGCCATGAAAGCCTTCGACATTGCAACAGGGATTATTGTATTATATAATTATTAATATTATGCTATTTCTGACTGCTATGCAAGACAGTCATTCACCTCGAGAAGAGAGTTTATGGTTTCTGATTAATTGATCTGTGGAAATTCCCAAACAAAAGGCAGGGGATTGGGTCCCTAAGGAGGACTCCCCTTGTGTGATAGTTTCATTATACCTGGCAGAATAACAAGAGAGAAAAGGCAAGTGACAAAAAAACAAAGGTAACTGTATCAGCAAACTCAAAGGTGCAGGTTTTGTGGTCATGTATCCACTCTCATTCAGTTCCACATATTTTATCAATTGTGTGTTTCTTTGGTAGGATGTAATGATTGAGAAGAAAATATGATGAATGCTTTGCCTGTGAGATATAAGTCAAATTCATTCAGCTATTCCTTAGTTTGCAAGTACTGTGACAGTTGTGCCCATTCTAAATATGTTGTTATGTAGCATTCTCCTGTATCCATGGTATGTAACACAACCCGCGACCTCTAAATTCTGCTATGCAGACAACCAATGAATATAGGACTCATGATAGACAAGGACCTTTTATTAGTGAAAGTTAGCAGTTGTCAATGATGGTCAAAAATCCAAATAGTAAAGTAACAACATGTGAGGTGAATTACTGATGGTCAGGAGAATGAAAAAGGAATATCAATGCCATTTTTTAAAAAGTGGTATAACATTTATTTACTTACTTGCTTATATCATATACCATTTTGCCATATTGTTGTTGTTCATTCATTCAGTCGTCTCCGACTCTTCGTGACCTCATGGACCAGCCCACACCAGAGCTCCCTGTTGACCCTCACCACCCCCAACTCCTTCAAGGTCAGTCCAGTCACTTCAAGGATGCCATCCATCCATCTTGCCCTGGGTTGGCCTCTCTTCCTTTTGCCTTTCACTTTCCCCAGCATCATTGTCTTCTCTAGGCTTTCCTGTCTCCTCATGATGTGGACAAAGTACTTCAACTTTGTCTCTAGTATCCTTCCCTCCAATGAGCAGTTGGGCTTTATTTCCTGGAGGATGGACTGGTTGGATCTTCTCGCAGTCCAAGGCACTCTCAGAACTTTCCTTCAACACCACAGCTCAAAAGCATCGATCTTCCTTCGCTCAGCCTTCCCTAAGGTCCAGCTCTCACATCCGTAGGTGACTACAGGGAATACCATGGCTTTGACTAGGCAGGATCTTTGTTGCCAGTGTGATGTCTCTACTCTTTACTATTTTATCGAGATTGGACATTGCTCTCCTCCCAAGAAGTAAGCGTCTTCTGATTTCCTGGCCACAGTCAGCATCTGCAGTAATCTTTGCGCCTAGAAATACAAAGTCTGTCACGGCCTCCACATTTTCTCCCTCTATTTTCCCAGTTGTCAATCATTCTTGTTGCCATAATCTTGGTTTTTTTGATGTTTAGCTGCAACCCAGCTTTTGCGCTTTCTTCTTTCACCTTGATTAGAAGGCTCCTCAGCTCCTCCTCGCTTTTGGCCATCAGAGTGGTGTCATCTGCATATCTGAGGTTGTTAATGTTTCTTCCAGCAATTTTCACCCCAGCTTTGCATTCATCCAGCCCCGCACATCGCATGATGTGTTCTGCATACAAGTTAAAAAGGTTGGGTGAGAGGATGCAGCCTTGCCATACGCCTTTCCCAATCTTGAACCAGTCTGTTGTTCCGTGGTCAGTTCTGACTGTTGCTACTTGGTCCTTGTACAGATTCCTCAGGAGAGAGACAAGGTGGCTTGGGATGCCCATCCCACCAAGAACTTGCCACAATTTAGTATGATCCACACAGTCAAAGGCTTTATAATAGTCAATGAAGCAGAAATAGATGTTTTTCTGAAACTCCCTGCCTTTCTCCATTATCCAGCGGATATTGGCAATCTGGTCTCTCGTTCCTCTGCCTTTTCTAAACCCAGCTTGAACATCTGGCAACTCTTGCTCCATGTATTGCTGGAGTCTTCCTTGCAGGATCTTGAGCATTACCTTACTGGCATGAGAAATAAGGGCCACTGTACGGAAGTTTGAGCAGTCTTTCACATTTCCCTTTTTTGGTATGGGGATATAAGTTGATTTTTTCCAGTCTGATGGCCATTCTTGTGTTTTCCATATTTGCTGGCATATGGCATGCATCACCTTGACAGCATCATCTTTTAAGATTTTAAACAGTTCACCTGGGATCCCGTCGTCTCCTGCTGCCTTGTTGTTAGCAATGCTTCTTAAGGCCCATTCAACCTCACTCCTCAGGATGTCTGGTTCTAATTCATTCACCACACCATCAAAACTATCCTCGATATTATTATCCTTCCTATACAGATCTTCTGTATAGTCTCGCCACCTTCTCTTGATCTCTTCAGCTTCTGTTAGGTCCCTGCCATCTTTGTTTCTTATCATACCAATTTTTGCCTGAAATTTACCTCCAATGTTTCTAATTTTCTGGAAGAGGTCTCTTGTCCTTCCTATTCTGTTGTCTTCTTCCACTTCCATGCATTGCTTATTTAGAAATAGTTCCTTATCTCTTCTGGCTAACCTCTGGAATTGCGCATTTAACTGGGCATATCTCCCCTTATCCCTGTTTCCTTTTGCTTTCCTCCTTTCTTGGGCTACTTCCAGTGTCTCAGCAGACAACCATTTTGCCTTCTTGGTTTTCTTTTTCTTTTGGCCGTACTTTGTTGCCGCCTCCTGAACAATGTCGCGGACTTCTGTCCATAGTTCTTCTGGGACTCTGTTTACTAAATCTAGTCCTTCAAATCTGTTCTTCACTTCCACTGTATATTCGCTAGGAATGTTAGTGAGCTCATATCTAACTGGTCTGTGTATTTTCCCTGATCTCTTTAGTTTTATTCTAAATTGAGCAGTAAGAAGTTCGTGATCTGAGCTACAGTCAGCCCCAGGTCTTGTTTTCACCGACTGGATGGATGTCCATCACCTTTGGCTGCAAAGGATGTAGTCAATCTGATATAGAAAGAGCTAATATGACTTCCAAGGTTAATAACCAAAGATAAATTTCAGCAACAAAAGTAATTTCTTACAATTGCTGTTACACCATCACAAATTTCTCCCAGGCCTATCCTATGCCACTCTCAAGGCAGATGGGCACCCAATTTCTGTGAGAACAATGATCTTCCAGGTGTGAGGATAGAATGAAAAGAAAATGTGTCAGTGGCAGGGGAGAGGGACATTATGAGGCACCTCCCCTAGTGTGATAGTTTCTTCATAGCTGATGGGATGACAAAATAGGAAACATAGATAACAAGAAAGAAGTATGTAATGATGTGGAAGCAAATATGTTGACTGCTCTGCCTGTGAGATAGAAGTCAAATTTGCTCAGCTCTCTCCCTGTTTAATCAGAGCTGTGGCTATTGGGTCCATAGGAGATATGGATTCGCAGTTCATTGTTTCTGCAGATAAAAGGCTTACTTTTTTTTTATTCATAGGAATGAAGATCTAAGGCTGCTGTGTAATCCTAAACTACAGTGCAATTATTTAAATACAGATGTATATTACATATGTCAAAGCCTCTATTAGATCTCAGTGCACATAATGTATGCTGGATTGTGTTGTGTTGGAGATACAGCAGCATTTACATGGGGAAATAACTATCTTGCAAAACATTTGGATATCGCAGACCAGCTCAATTCCACTTGGCTTCTTGTTACACCATACAAATGCTGCTAACATCCTCCTGTTATGCCTTAAACCCAGTGCTAGTTGAAGGATATGAGAAGAAGAAAAGTGAGTCTGGGAAGTCCCAGCTTTGCTGCCAATGGGCCGGATCTTCCTGGAGCAAAAACAAATCTTTCATCTGCCAGATCGGGGGGGGGGGGGGGGGGGGGGGAAAGGGAAGGAATGGAAGGAAGGACAGATTGCAGACATCAAAAACAGTATGGGGTTTAGTTGAGTTGCACACCTCTAACTATTTATTTGTCGTGTCAGGGCAACCAGTCAATTGTATTACATTTCTAACAGAACAAAACAAACAAACAAACAGACAAAACACAAATTTTGCAAACTTGGTAGTTGATTAAATGTCCTTTGACCAGTATCTGGCCACTTGGAGTGCCTCTGGTGTTACCACAAGAAGGTCCTGCATTGTGCATGTGGCAGGGCTCAGGGTGCATTGCAGCAACACCCCTAACTCAAGAGATATCAACCTCTTATGCTTCTCCAAAAAATAGTCAAAATTTATTTATTTATTTATTTATTTATTTATTTACTATATTTCTATATCACCCTTCTCAACCCGATGGTGACTCAGGGTGGTTTACAAAACCGGCACAATTCGATGCCACAATAATATAAACAGTTAAAAACATATAAACATCCATAAAATTCCATAAACAATAAAATCAATAAAACATAAAAAAATTAAATCCTCCGTATCTAATTTCCAGAATCTTTATCCGATTGTAATTGTCCAGCCTTTTCGAAGTCAAGTAATTATTTACTACATTGCATTTGAGAAAGCCTGCTCATGATGCCAGTTTTTGACTTTTTTTCAGAATGTTAGGAGAGTGGGAGACGATCTAATATCTCTGGGGAGGGCGTTCCATAGCCGAGGGGCCACCACTGAAAAGGCCCTATCTCTCGTGCCCACCAACCGTATCTGTGAAGAAGGCGGGACAGAGAGCAGGGCCTCTCCAGAAGATCTTAAGTTCCTGGATGGTTCATAAGGAGAGATACATCCAGACAGTTAAGCAGGGCCAGAAAATGAGTCAGAAGCATCCCTCTTACCCCGATAGGAAATCAATAGTATCTCAGGACAACAAGTCATAAAAAGAGAGATAAATCTTGAAGTCATCTATTTATTTTTCTTTAATAAGCCCTGTTTATGAGCCAGAAAACAGAGGGAGTGCCCTTCCTTCTCCTTGTGGAGTCTGTCAATGCAGCTTCTGCAAGTGTCCCAGGCTGAAGGAGAAAGGGACCTCGGGATCAGCGTGGGATGACGGAGAGCTGGTAAAAGGGTGGGATGTTGGCAAAGCCACTTTTTTGATAAGCAAGGTCAATATCTTCGGGAGGCACAAGGGACTTCAATTGGAATTTCTGCATGATGGTGGTGAAGAAGAGGAAAAGCTCCATGCGGGCTAAGGATTCACCCAGACAGATCCGTTTCCCTGAAAGAAAAATGTGATAATTTATCAGGAAATAAGGGCTGGCCCCATGTGATGCAGCTGGTTAAACCGCTGAGCTGCCGAACTTGCTGAGCAAGTTCCCCAAGTTTGTGTGGTGTTTACCCTCCAACCAGCAATCTCATTGTTTTAAAAGTTTTCCCTCATAGCCAACTTGCTAGTGGTTTGTGGTTGATCTCAATCATTTGGAATACCCATTTCAAACACCTTGTTAGGGGTATTTGAATGGCCCAATTGTTCATATGAGGAAACCTGAGTCTGGTGTCTCTAAAACCAAAGGCAATCAAGATAATTTCTAAATTTGCCAATCTTGATGATGCAGATTTTGATCCCTAGAGATGCAATTCTTCGCTCCTTTGGGTTTGAAGGGAGCAATGGGAAATTTTAGCAATTTTCTTCCCACTGCAAGAAATTCTCCCCAAACTGTGCAGTGCATGAATAATACTTGCCCGTGGAAGAGGATTGAATGGGTAACAAAGGTTATACAATTATGAAATATTATTATTATTATTATTATTATTATTATTATTATTATTATTTGTATTCCACCCTATCTCCTCGAGGAGACTCAGGTCGGATTCCAACATAACAATGGCAAACATTCAATGCCGTTGAATGTTTTCAGAGAAACCCCACATATGAAAACAACATTAAGAACTAACATCAAATTAAAACCTAACACCAATAAATTAAACCCAACATCATTAAATTAAACTACATGTAGTAAAAAAAATATAATAACATAAAATCTAAACAAATTTCTACATTAATTTACAACAGCCAACTAGGGTTCACAAAACAGTGTGGTTGGTTGTTTAGTCAAACAATGGTAATTGGACTTGTGTGGACTAGGAGAGTCCAAATACAAAATAGTTCTCAACCAGTATTTTCTCCTTATCTAATCCTCCTCATTTCCATACGCTAGTGAAATGTAATCCAGAGAGTACAAGACAAAGCTCTTAACCCCTATATTTTTGTGCATGTTTGCTGTGGGAAAATAAGAGACCACAGTAGCAAGCCCAAAAGCAAGCATGGGATATCAAGTAAATTAACTAACAAAACTGAATATTGGAGTTTTTAGTAGAGCTCTACCTGAGGAAAAAGGCACAAAGGCATCATTCATCTTGAAGCATCCATACTCATCCAAGAAGTTCTCTGGGTTGAAAGCATTGGGGTATTTAAACATAGTAGGGTCATGCAAGACAGTGCTCAGCAATGGCAAGACCATCATCCCCTGGGAAAGGAAAGAGTTCGGAGCTCAGAATGGAGTTCGACACCAATTGTAAAAGTACAACTCTCATAATTCCATTGCATTGACTGATGTCAAACTGCATTAATTCTGCTGTGTAGATGCACCCAATATGGGATCTGTTGATCTTTCTTCTAAAAATTACCAAAGCGTTTCTTCTTAGAACTTGTGACTGTAACCTCTAGAGATTTGTTATTGCTTTTCAAGTGCACGATATCATTTTGGTGTACTGTATTTGGGAAATTTGGGTGCTGATCCCGCAAAAACAAGCCTGGGGGGGGGGGGGGCAGCCGAAGCGTTAGCTGATCCAGATCACAGCAGCCATTTCTTTTTGGATACTGGGGGGCTAATGGGGATTAGCAGCACTCTACCTGAAGCAGAGGCGGTGTGTGGGCAGCCTTGGAAATCAAGCAAGTGGTGGCTCCTCCTCTCCTTTCTCCTCCAGCAGCCCACTCCATCCCTTCCCAAAGTCCCCCCCCCCCGCCCCCAGTGCCTGCTTGAGGCAAATGGGGATTTGCTTTCCCAGCAGCCCTTTGTGTGGTGTGGGCATTGAAGGAGCCTCTGTGCTCCTTCCTGGGGCATCATGGCAGCCGAGATTTCAGTCTCTCTGTGTTTGAGAAGCTAGTTCACTGTGTCCATTCTCCTGCCCTTTTGTGACTTGGGACTTCAATTCCTAAAACACTGTCTTATGTGTTTTTTTAAAATATTATGATTTTTTTTTAAAAAAATCCAAAAATCAGTGGATTTGTGAAATGTTCTGAAACCTGGCAGGCTTGCAGTCATAAATGTGGCCTAAAAGTAAGGCAAGTTTTATGATGATAAGCGTAAAAATGATGGACCAAAACTTACCAGAACGAAAACAAAAACCCTCTCCAGATTTCACGAGGGGGAGGGAGGGATGAAATTGTGAGCCTTCTTCTCCCTCCCCATTATAGAAATAAGTGTTAGGGGCACTGGAACACTAAAGAGGTAGGTTATCATTGCACCATTATAACAGAATATCTATCTTTCCAATATTTTATATATTGTATGATGGGTTCAGAGACTGGACTTATACCATCATGACTCATCTGCAGTATAGTAGTTGAAATGAGGAGATATTCCTATAGGTGGGATTGGATCAGAGTGGAATGTCCCATGGAGCCCTTCAATTACTCGTACCCTTGTGGCCCCACTACTGTACCTTAGGGATATGATATCCTCTGAATTCAGTGTCACAAGTGACCATGTGGGCCACATTCATAGGAATGACATCACTGTATCTTTGCACTTCATGGATCACGGCATCTGTATATGGCATTTGTCGCCGATCTCCAGTGTTTGGGATACGATTACGGCCAATCACTCGATCAATTTCCTCATGCACTTTTTGCTGTTAAAGGTATAAGGATAATTAACTCCTTGGGTTTCTGACTTTCAAAAGTAACTGAACTTCTATTTCCAATTAGACTAAAGGGGAACATGAAATCCCTTACTATTCATTGCAGGAAGACTGACATCTCATCCCAAGCAATAACCTGCATGGCCTGGTTGTGGCTTCCTCTTGTAGAGAGAGCACCATGTACTAGTTTTCCTCATACCTTGCACCTCTTCAATCATTTCTCTCCTTTCCGGTTATTTCTGAAATCACCAACTATTGGCAGGTCTCTGTAGTTTTCAAATACTATTAAGTCCAATGGGCTCTCAGTATTTGCCAAAGTTTTTATAAGCTTTGTTTGGATTTTTATATAAAAATCCAAGCAATGCAAACAAATGCTGCAGAGAACCTGAGGATCAGCGAAATGGTGGTAGGATATAACCAGGTTTACATCCATGTAAGACTTGGTTTACAGCCAAATCAAGGTGTGCTTTTTCCTAAATATTTTCAAGTCATTATTGACTCAATCTATAGATGCAGAAGATACAGGGGCTGACCTTTCTCAAATGATTATGGGGAAGTGGAAATTAGGGTGAAATTTGACCATTGAATTTGACCAGATATTGACCATGGTATCTCCTTGGAAATGTTAAAGATTCCTAGCTAGAACATATTAATCAAATCTGTAAAATTCGACATGCCTCTCTGGCCTAACTGTTAATGATATTAGCAGCAGCAGCAATAATAACAACAGCAGCAGCAGCAGAAATACCTTGGACTTCAGAATATTTCATCAGAAGCAGAAAGCCATATCTCAAGGTGGAAGCGCCCGTCTCTGTTCCTCCAAGGAACAGATTAAGAATATTGGCCTCTAAATTCTGCATAATAAATTCACTTCCTGGATTGTCTTTTTCCTGAAAGCAGGAAAGAACAAGACATAATGAGAAAATTCCAACTCTGGAAGCAAGTAGGATAGATTAAATGTTTCTTATCACATTTCCCTAAGTGAGAAAGATTATTAACAGTTAATGCAGAGCCCTGCTACCTTCGTGCACTGACAAGGTACCTTTTCCATCTGGATGAGAAAGCAATCAATATAGTCACGTAGTAAATTAGGGTCCAAGGTCTCTTGGTTCTTCTTGATTCTCTTGGCAATGAAGAGCTTCATGTCCATGGCATCATAGATCTTATTGGAGATTCCCGGAATGTAATTCAGGTAGTTGCCATAGATGTTATAGAACTACACAAGGAGAGAAACCATGCTGAATGGATAGTTGCTATATTACATCTAAGCATCAACAGGGTTTCTGTGCTAGTAGCAAAGGGAACATCCAAGACCTCAATTTTGTTCTTAATAGGATGAAACAAATATGCTCTATTCAATGTATTGTCTAAGGCTGTCGTGGCCAGAATCACTGGGTTGTTGTAGGTTTTTTATCTGCATCTATGGCAGGCATCCTCAGAGGAGCCCCCGGTGGCGCAGTGGGTTAAACCCCTGTGCCGGCAGAACTGAAGACCAACAGGTCGCATGTTCGAATCTGGGGAGAGGCGGATGAGCTCCCTCTATCAGCTCCAGCTCCTCATACGGGGACATGAGAGAAGCCTCCCACAAGGATGATAAAAACATCAAATCATCCAGGCGTCCCCTGGGCAACGTCATTGCAGACGGCCAATTCTCTCACACCAGAAGCAACTTGCAGTTTTTCACATCGCTCCTGACATGACAAAAAAAATCCTAAGAGGTTGTGAGGTCTGTAGGAAAATGGGGTTTATGTATCTGTGGAAAGTCTGGGGTGGGAGAAAGAACTCTTGTGTGTTGGAGCTAGGTGTGAATGTTTCATGTTATTTCAGAACACAAAAATGCTGGACCACTCTAACAACTACCATGTCAGGCTACACAGAGAAGCCATCAAAATGCACAAGCATGTGAACAGTTTCAACAGGAAGGAAGAAACCATGAAAATGAACAAAATCTGGCTCCCAGTACTAAAAAACTCTTGTTATAACATTAAATAAAGAACAAAACGCAAACACAGGGGAACTCCAGAGAAGAAACAATCAGGAACAGTTCATCGCCTCTCAACAAAGAATTCCCCCAGGCAGTAACGGGGCACACCTAAAAACTATCAGATCATCAAATGCTAATCAAGGTGGCTAATTGAAACATTCACAACTAGCTGTGTTAAAGATCTGCTGAAATTCTTTCACATATTCTGTGCCCATTGCCCCAGCTTTTTCTAACAGACTGTTAACATGTTGCAGGCTGTAGAAAATGCACATATCTACTGTTTGTAGTGGGGGTTATGTATGCCAAGTTTGGTCCATCATTTGTGGGGCATGCAGTGGCCTGTAAAAGTGGCAGCAAATCAGAAAGCTGCCACATGCACACATACACCACCCACATGCCACATACAGTGGAGTGAGAGCAGTGAGAAAGAAAAATATTGTGGGTGATGTGTAGGAGGATAAAGTAGGGGAAAAAGAGAGAACACTCATATAGAAAGAGAGAAATATTATCGTGGAAAGCAAGAGAAGAGGAAGAGCACCTGGATAGGCAATGGGATCACAAGAGCATGAGGATTTGTGGCGTGAGGATTTTTTAAGAGAATCATTATATTTTAAATTAAACTTATTTTGAATCTGTTGGCTACAGTATCACCATCAGTCAATAAAATGGAAGCTGGAATTGAGACCTACTCCTTTGTTATCCCAGAAGGTCAAAATTATGGTAGTGAAAACTAGTTGACTTGGCTTTCTGCACCAAGAATTACAAGATCGTCACAAAGGGAGCCTTTGGCAAAATGAACGGGACAAGAATGAGCAACAAAAAAGGTGAATGAGTGCTTAGGTGAAAACAGGAAACGGAGCAGTGAGAAAAAAATATTGTGGGTGAGGAGGAGAAAATACAATAAAGAGAGAGAACATACACGTGGAAAGACAGAAAGATTATCTTCATAGAAAGCGAAAGAAGAAGAAGAGCACCTGGATAGGTGATTGAATCACAAGGCCATAAGGATTTGTGGCTGAATACCTGAGATGAACATCTAGGTATGTGAGAAAGGAACAGGAAAACCTCAGGGAAATGATGAAGACAAATGGTTTTGTAATCATTTAACCTGAGCATTACTGCAAAAGGAGTACCTGGGCCCACAAGGTGCTCATCTCCCATACAAATTTGTTTGTCATCACCATGAGTGCCTGGAATTCTTTGTCCTCATAGTCAAAACGCTTCCCAAAAATAATAGAGCAAATGATGTTGGAGAATGCACGGCTAAGGAAGAAGGTTGGATCGAAAGGATTTTCTGTGCAGTAAAGAAAATGAATGAACAATCAGTCCACAGAAGGTCTTTCTGATGACAAGAATAGAACCAAATACACACTATGTCCACTAATTAACATGCAATGGGAACTGTAGTCAGGCCCATAGCCAGACATAAAATTGGGGAGGGGGAGTTGAAACATTTTTAGTGAATCATGAAGAGTAGGTCCATTACCCAAAATAATTGAAATTATACTATTCATGCTATATTTTATTAAGACTTAATTAAATCAAATTTGTATTTCAGTTACAAAGTTTCAAGTCTTTAAAAAACCTGAAAATGGCTCTTAATTGGTAATTAGAAAATGACTCTTAATTTCTGCCCAAGTGTATTATCACAGTTTTCAAGTATTTCCAACAGACAATGTTGGAAATTGTCTGTTGGAAATACTTGAAAACTGTGTCAATACACTTAGGCAGAAATCAGACTCTATCGATAGACTTCAGTGGACACTCAAGAGTGCAAGTCCAGTGAGTCTTTCTTGCTCCATTGTGCTTCTTATATGTGTTTTCAAGTGTTTCAGAGTTGAAAATGACCTTTCATGCTTTGACAAGTCTGCCTTGAACAGATGCGAGGAATCCTAACTTCTCCAGCCATAGATTTAACCATTGATCTTGCTGTGTTAAAGATCTCCTGAAATTCTTTCACATATTCTGTGCCCATCTCCCCAGCTTTTTCCAAGAGACTGTCAACAGACTAGTCTCTTAGACTATAGAAAATGCACATATCTACTGTTTGTAATGTTCTGGCAACCTGAAAGGATGAAGACGAATGCTTTCTTAGGATGTGTGTTGTTTATATAAATTCAGAACAGCTAAAGAAAGTATCAATCTTGGGAAGAAGTTTCACTGTAATATAGAGGACTCTCTTTTAGTTCTTCAAGTGTTCTCACCACCACTCCGTACAACAAAACATCATGTCACTCAACCCAACGGGTTTCACAAAGCAGTAACAGGCTGTTTGCTCTTGACTCAGGAAAAAAAAAAATTTTATAGGCCTTTAATATTTTTCTTCAGTAGTTCCAGCCTGATGGATGATGCTATGAAGAAATTGCACACAGATGATATTGTTCCTTGGTAGTTTCTGATGGGTAGAATTCTGCAAGTCTTTGCTAAGGTTAGATTTAGTGAGTGAGCATGGCAGTAGATGTGGTCAGCCATCAAATACTTATGTGGTATAATTGCCTCTGCACCACTAATATGACCACTGATATTAGCAGCTCCATCATAACCCTGTCCACACAAATATTGCAGGTTCAGCCCATTTTTTCCAGTGTTTTCAAAATAATGCCTTCAAGTCCTCCACCCGTCATATCACTGATCTTCTCAAAGCCTTTAAAGTCTTTAAAGGCTTCTCTTAATCCTGCAACTTTAACAACAACATACCTTACCGAAAGAGATAACTGTTCTGAGGTACTCACATCCAAAATTTCATCTGCGAAACAGCATTGCAACTTTTGATTTTGGACTATTTTGCCACCACAGATACCTATTTAGTAGGCCTGGGTAACAACGGAAAAATTTGTTTCTAAAATCGATTCGTTTTTTGGGGTTTTTTGCGTTTTGTTATTTAAAAGAATTCCGAAATTTTCCTTTTAAAAAGTTCGATATTTACGAAATTTCATTATTATTAATGAATCGATTCGTTAAAATGGCGGACGCGATGCTAAATGCTCTACAAACAAAATCATTTCATAAAATAAATCAAATAAAATAATCAAATAGAATAAGATATTAAGATATTAAATAAAAAAGTAATAAGATAAAGTAGCCAAAACTGAGTCAAATAATATAATGAAATAAACAATAATATAATAATAAAATTTAAATAAATATAAATAATAATAAATAATAATAATTTATAAATAATAATAATAAATATTAATAATAAATAATAAATAATATAAAATTATATAATATATATAATATAAAATAAAATAATATAATATAATAATATATTATTATATATATTATTATATAAATGAAATGAATAATAATATAAATATTTAATAATAATAATAAAATAATAATAATAAAAATAATATATAAAATTAAATAAGGAGCACTGTAAGCACTTTGTGTTGGCAAAAGGGCAGCACTAGTTGGAACTACAGAAATGAAGTGCTCGCCCTGTAGTGGGGCGAAAACAGCCACAACAACTGGGTGAAACAGGGACAAACACACACACAGGCAGAGCAGCAAGCAATGCCTCCCCGCTGCTCCCAGCTCCTTAAACCGCCCTCGCTCTCCCGAGTCCCAACACACAGCAATGAATGAATGCAAGCAAGCAAGCAAGCAAGCCTCCTGCACCTCCCGTCTCCTCGCCTTCCCAGCCCAAACTGAGCAATGCGGCCACGTGGAGCCGCTTTTAAAGGGCAGCCCACCCAATCAGAATGAGACACGGTGCTTGGGAGCGCCGGATTGGCTCCCGGCGCACCCAGCATCCTCCATCCTTAAACGTCATTTCCGAAACGGGCGGAAGCTCGTAAAAAAGATGGAGGATGCCGTTTCGGTATTGAAAAACACTTCCGGGTTTGAAAATATATTTCAATATCATTTTGTAAATGAAAAAAATAATGAATAATTAACGAATTACAAAATTAACGAACGAAACCGCCCAGCCCTACTATTTAGTTCAGTCTGTATTTGAGGACTAGTATACTGGGCATTCATAGAGATGACTTTTCAGGTCATTTTCTCCTGATCTGTCATGAGGTCTCAACAAAGCCCTGAAATTAACATCTTTGTACAAAGGTTCTTCACAGCTAATAGGGTCTCATTCATTGCTCCCTCTTAAAGCCAGTTCTTATCAGCCACAAAGGACAATAGATTCCACAATTGCAAGAAGTTTTTTTCTGTTTTCTTCTGCTTTCCTTTATTGTGATGATGGGTTGCATCAGGATGTTTTCCAGTGTGAATTAACAAGAGGTTTTTAGCCAAGTACAACTTGTTCCGATGGTACTCTGTTTTTTATGTCTATTGAAAATTTCTGTTGCATTTTCCCATCACACACATGGTTTAGCAACCAATGCACCAAGATTCTGAAGGCAACCTTTACCATTAACTTCTCCTCCAAACATCACACATTACTTACAGAGTGCACCTTGTAAATGAAATAAGTAGGCTAACCAGGGAAATCTGCTGAACCATTTGGGTTGAAAACTTAGATGCCTCTTCTTATCCACACAAAATACATATCCTGGCAAGGGAGTCTATGGATTTGCACTAACTGAGTTTTCATTTGGTCATCAGAAACAGTCTTGTTCACATAAAGTCCAAGATCTAACAATGCCACAGATTCTTGTCTTTGCTCCTCTCCCATGGTTTCTTTGACAGTGCTTGGATTAGACATATCAGTGGTAGGCACTTCAGTTTCCAGAGTTTCCTCAGTTTTCATCTGGTGTGCATGTTCTGGGGTCTTTATGAGTACCATTTTCTGCAATGGCTCTCAACCTGCTGCCTTAATGACCTTCAATATTTTTCTTTTTTGCCACGAACTCAAAAATGCTCAGTTGCTTTGATAGACATTTATGCATCTTCTGGAGTCAGCTGGATGATGGGAAACACTAATCACAATTAACAGAGCTTTAAGTCCAGAACAACAACTCAAGCTAGCAGACAAATTGCACAGTAAGGAATGACCCACATCTGCTTTCGAAAAGAGAGCTCTGAAAGGGGGAAGAGCAAGAGAGCAGTGACATGACAACTTTCAGGTGGTTTTTAAACTAATATTTCAAAATTATTAAAGGTAATTACATGGGTAAAATTGAAACTACATAATAAAATCTATAATTGTGTTCAAATTTCACTAAAAATGTTGATTAGAATAAGAAATACAGCATTTGGAACTATCACTTATATTGCTTGTATCCACTCTAAATTGGAATATAACAACAACAACAACAACAACAACAACAACAATATTTATTTCTACCCTGCCACCATCTTCCCAAGGGGGTTCGGGTCGGCTAACATGAGGCCAAGCCCAGGAAATATTTATTTATTTATTTATTTACTTATTTATTTACTTCACTTGTATACCGCCATTCTCAGCCCTAACGTGACTCATGGCGGTTTACAACAATCAAGCCAAAACAAGGTGAACAATCAAGGCAAAAATTCAATGCGGTATCAACAGGTACTTAAAAACAATTAACACAAAAGCATGTTAAGCAATTAACAATCATAGAAGTCGGTCAATTGGCGTCTCATAACTAGAATCATGATCCAAACTCGTCAGTCGTAGTTCCATTTCCTGAAATTCATTGCACTTTTTATTCAAAYGCCTGTTCRAATAACCAAGTMTTCACTCTTYTCYGGAATACCATCAATGAGGGGGCCAATCTGATGTCCGTGGGAAGGGCGTTCCACAGMCGAGGGGCCACCACMGAGAAGGCCCTGTCTCTCGTCCCCGCCAGCYRCGCCTGTGATGCAGGCGGGATCGAGAGCAGGGCCTCCCCGGAAGATCTCAAAGTCCTGGTGGGTTCATAGGTGGAGATGCGGTCGGATAGGTAACTTGGGCCAGAACCATTTAGGGCTTTATAGGCCAATGCCAGCACCTTGAATTGAGCCCGGTAGCAAATCGGCAGCCAGTGGAAATACAGTAATGTAAAGTAAAATACAAACAAGCAAATAATAGCATCAAAGTTAAATGCAAACAATAACAAAATATACAATAAACAAATGCAAAATAAAATGCTTGAGGAATTAAAACACAGTGGGCGGACCAAATGGAAAGGGTAAAGTTATAAAACCTTGGGTGAGATGGATAAATAAATAAATAGAGTAATGTATCTGAGGGGAGATTCAGAAAGGGCAAACTATGAGGTTAATGTTCACTAAGGGGTGAGATAAAGTGCATCAATAGGACAGATTTACACTGGGATGGACATGGTTTGGGGATTTGTTGTTCATTCGTCAAAGGCACACTGGAAGAGCCAGGTCTTTAGGCCAGGTCTTTAGGCCTTTCTTAAAGGCTGTCAGGGTAGGAGCTTGCCTAATTTCACTGGGTAGTGAGCTCTAAAGCTGAGGGCCCACCACAGAAAAGGCCCTCTCTCTTGTCCCCACAAGTCGAGCTTGTGATAGAGGTGGGAGCGAGAGGAGGGCCTCCCTGGAGGATCGAAGAGATCGTGCAAGTTTATAGAAGGAAATGCAGTCAGGTGGGTCTCAAATCAAATATCTAAAAATCAAGATCAGTGATCTATACATACGAGGGTTGAACGAAAATAATGCCTCCACCTTCGTAACTCCTCAACAGATGGCAGTACTAGTATGTGGCAGACACTGGCTTGTTCAGTAGACTCTCCTCTACAGTTCCATTTTGGCGGGAAGCCTTAGCATTGAACAGTAGTGTTATTAAAGTGCGAAGTATGGAACCCTGCACAGAGTCAATGAGACTTAAGCAACATGCAGGCGAGTTTCAGGCGTCAGCATCCTGGGTACCCATTGTGCACAGATCTTCCGATAGCCAAGCAAACCAATAATGTGACCCACATGTTCTTGTGAAATGTTGATTATGCTTGAAATTTCTCTCTGAGTGATACTTTGTCCTGATTTGTTACTCATTTGAATCTCCCTCCACTGAAACTTCAGCCAAAATCCCCTCATTGTTCCTATATCCTAGCACCAAGAAAATCCGGATCTGGCAGGCTTGCCAGACATCAACGTTTATTACAGCCAATCAAAGACAATAGAAATGGCTGGCTCGCAGGTCCCTTGGACATTTCCTATCTCCATAATCCTCTCAAGAATCCATTGTTTCCCTCTCGTCCCATCTTTCTCTCTCCTGATTTGTCAGTGAGCCAAGGCGACCGAAGCTCAGCCATTGGCCCAGGCACTTTGGAGGCGGCCAGGCCTCCTTCCAGCTGTAGCACGCCAGCCAACCATCATCGAGCCAGCAGAGGGGCGGGGAGCAGGAAATTCAAATCTAACAGCTCTGTTTCTGTATAAATAAGGCTTTTATTTGTGTGCATGTTATGCTTTGCTTGGCGAATTATTGCAGCTTTGCATCCTTTCCAGCTGGATCGCAATAAAATCAACTCAGTGGCGCTTCCTTCAACTTTGGTAAGACTCTTTTGGGAACTTAGGGAAATCTTTTAATTTGCGACTTCTCTTTGCTCACCATTGTAGTGAGCCCTCTTTGGTGGCAAGACCCTTTGAAATTCCTCCTCGATTTCACTGACATGAGGCTTGCAATAAAATGTACACCTCAGTATGTGATGACAAAGTTAATGAGTGGAATTGCCTGTGCCTTTCCACTCCAATTTCAGGGGTACATTTTAAACCCTAATCTCCCCCCCCCCCCAAC
>NW_026847771.1:9837650-9884037 GCF_025583915.1 Anolis sagrei ordinatus | reverse complement strand
GGCCATATTTTTCACGTAGCTGTAGGGGAAATCAACCTTTCACATGTAGCAAAATCTTTTTGGTAGGCAAATAGGTTGTAACAGTGACTTTTGAGGTAGATGACTCTGTATCATTTGGGGTCAGGTAGCTCCCTTCAATGTATGCTGAATCTTAAAGTTTCATTATAGTTTAAAACAAGCACTTGATCAGAGTAGTGATCTAATGGGATGAACATTTCATAGAATCATAGAATCATGCTTGAGCCATCCCAGTTGAAGTGGTGTATGAGTTCCGCAGTATAGATGCACTCCAAGGCTCCTTCTACACTGCAATATAATGCAGGTTATCAAAGCAGGTAATCCACATAATCTTTTTTGAACTGGATTATATGAGTCTACTTTGCAATATCATTCAGCTAATGTAGATAAATCTGGATTTAATTTGGCAGTGTAGAATTGGCCTAAGTGTTTTTAATATATATATTTATTTATTTTAGGACATACACATACACAAACACAACAGTTACAAGTCTCACCACCACCACGAGGATTATTTTCTTTCACATATTAATCCTTTTGGAGAGAAGTCTTCTAGATTTATGTACTGTATAACATTTGTATTCTATTTCTTATGGCCTGATTTCTAGACTTATTCATAATATAATTCTTGACCTTAAAGATTCAAAATGTAATGAAAATAGAATGCAAGAAGTTGAAGAAAGATGGAACCAGGTCTAGAATGGGCATAAGAGTTCTCTAATATTCTCTCCTGAACATGTGGTCATCTACACTGTAGAATTGATCCAGGTTGACATCACTTTAACTGCAATGACTCAATGCTATGGACTCAAGGGAGTTTAGTGAGACACCAGCACTCATTAGCAGAGGAGGCAAGAGACCTTGTAAAACTAAAGCCCCCAAGATCCCATAGCATGTCAATTAAATCATAATCACTAGAGAACTCTAGCAAATAATTCTAAGTCCCTCACCAAACTACAAATTCCAGCTTTCCGCAGAGTGGAGCCATAGCAATTAATGGAGTATCACACTACAAATCTCAGATACTAATCCAGACAAAGAATAGTATTTGCACTGTGAGGTGTTCTTTAGCATAGATGTGAGTCTTACCATAAACAACGCACTACAAGACAGAGGGGAGGGAAGATAACATTTTGTCCAGAGATATATATGCAAGAATATCTAGAAAAGTTTAGGGTTGCCCTTGGAAAGACGTTCTTCTCAGTTCTTCTTTGTTACAGATTATAACCATGCAATAGAAGGTACAAAGAAAGAAGAAAGACAAAGAAAGTAAAGAAAAAGATAAAGAGGATAAAGATAGCTACCACTGATCCAAGCGCACTTCTTTCCACAAGAAATCCTTTCGGATCATTAAACATAAATGTCTTTTTTCCCCATAAAAGGTCTGATAGAGTCCAAAAAGAGTCCATACCTTGAGAAGAGATTTTAAGGTTTCAGCTGGCTTGATTTGCAGGAAATTCCCAATCAGGGGCAGGGGAGTGGGTCCCGGAGGAAGTCTCCCCTTGTGCAGTTGTTTCCTCTTAGATGATATGAGCAGATGGCAAGAAATAAAGACAACAAGAAGGAGAATGAATGTACCAGCCCATTCCATGGTTGTCAACTGTTCTTCTCTTTTGGCAGAGTACAAACACCAGCCTCATTGAGCTGGGGCTTTCTGGCGTTGTTTTGAGGTTGGTTGGGCAACGCCTTCTGTGTTTCATAACTGCTGAGACCTGGAGCACAAGTCAGCAGTAAGAGAAGACAGAAACCAACCATATTGACCATTAACCTGTGGAACAAGGAAAAATATTGTTTATTCCTTCACGTCAAGGGATTGGACATGAAAGCTCTTGTGGTCTCTTCCAACTCTAGGATTTTGTAACAGTTTCTTTCCTGATAAATCAGTGTTGTGGATATTTTGTCCAGAAGATATATGTGTTTTAATGTTTGTACTACCCATTTTCATTAGCTTTAAATTTTTCATAGGGTGATAAACCTCTGACAAAAACAAGGAGACATTAATGGCAAAGTCTGGCTGTGTGGGATTTTAAAGGTTTCCCACCCAAGGTTGAAATTGGGGTTCCTGACCCTTTGCTAATATTTGCAGGAATTAAAAAAGTACTCAGAAGGTTCCTTCAATCTTTCATTGTTGTTGGCACAATAAAACCTGTGCACTTGTTGAGAGCCACAGTTTGAGAAAATGTACAGCTTTCCAAAATAAAATGTGCATTGTTTTCATTGTCATATTTTCACTCTGTCTGCTTTGAATGCCTGGGAGGGAAAATGGCAATGGGGATTATTTGGTGGCTCCCCTCGAAGAAGCACTGAAAGTGTTGTGGGAGCCAGTGCTTCTTTAAGTTTCGGACAAGGTTCATGTCTTAGAGAACAGGGCGAATCCTTTTGTTTTGTAAGAGTTGATACTATATATAAAGAAATACACATAAATACACACATCTGCCCTCAGCTTATACCTGAGGGTACCTTAGAATCTCTAATGCAGTAACAAGAACAAAGGTTGGCAAAGTACCTTGACCAGATGGTATCACGACAGCCTATTACAAATGGAGAATTATAGCCTATTGCAAATGGAGAATAATCACTTACCTCCTAATGTTTATTCTGATGGCAGAAGTACCACTGAGAGCCATCTGAAATGAAATAATATTAAGGTAAAGAAACAAATGTTCAAACTCAAAGCCTATGCATATGATGTAATCTTGGTTGTGCCGTCACACCCAGACACTATAAAGTTAAAACTAAGATGTGCTTCTCTCTTTATCCGGGTGAACTGCGGGTGCCTTACTTAGAAGCTTAGGATTCTCAGCAACTGAGGCCACTCCAGATTTGAACATCAAACAGAACATTTATTTCTTAAAGTCCTTGACAGACTTGGCAGAGCTTGTTGAATTTACAAACACAAACAGTCAACTTGTGAAACTATATAGATGCTCCTTCCTTCCTTTTTTCTTCAGCTGCTGAGTTAACTTCCCCCAACGGTAGAAAAATCCTGGGATTCTTTACCCTAGCCCTGAGCTGCTAATTTTAGAAAGAGCAGGTCTTTCCCTATCTAAGCTCAAGGTTAGTTTGGGGATGAAGTAATACAGCCTCTCCCAATGACAGAGAAATCCGGAAATATTCCCTGCCCCAGTGCTGAGCTGCTATCTTTAGAAAGAGCAGGTCTTTCCCTATCTGAGCTCAGCACCAGTTTCAAAGGCAAGCGGGTAAGTACTCACGATGGCCTGTCCGAGCTGCCTAGCTTGGCCACCAGCACATCTGAGGCTTTTTCTAAACTGAAGAAGGCAGGAGAGCTTTTCCAAAATGGAGATCTCATCTCCAGGAAAAAGGGCGGTCTCTAGACCAAAATATACTTTTTTAAACCAATAACAGCAAAAGGCTTTGCAGGCTGGCTTTAAGCCCCTGTTAATAGTTAACTTTCAGGGTGCTGCTGAGACTGTAGCAACCCTGGGAGAAATGCAAAAGGATGCTATTTCATGCAACTAAGGGGCAATGCAAGCCAAGCTCCTGGAAGACGGAACATTGGTTCTAGAAAACCTGGTAGAACGTATGGAAGTATTATTGTTGTTTATTCATTTAGTTGCTTCCGACCCTTTATGAGCTCATGAACCAGCCCACAACAGAGCTCCCTGTTGGCTATCACCACCCCCAGCTCCTTCAGAATCAAGCCAAGGATGCCATCTATCCATCTTGCCCCTCTTCCTTTTTCCTTGGTCGGCCCCTCTTCCTTTTTCCTTCCATTTTCGTAAGTATCATTGTCTTCTCTAAGCTTTCCTGTCTTCTCATTATGTGAACAAAGTACTTCATCTTTGCCTCTAATATCCTTCCCTCTAATGAGCAGTCGGGCTTTATTTTCTGAAGCATGGACCAGTTGGATCTTCTCGTGGTCCTTGGCACTCTCAGAATTTTCCTCCAACACCACAGCTCAAAAACATTTATCTTCCTTTGCTCTGCCTTCCTTGTGGTTCAGCTCTCACATCCATACATTACTACAGGGAATACCATTGCTTTAACTATGTGAATCTTCATTGCCAGTGTGATGTCTCTACTCTTTACTATTTTATCAAGATTAATCATTGCTCTCCTCCCAAGAAGTATACATCTTCTGATTTCCTGGCTGCAGTCTGCATCTGCAGTAATCTTTGCACCTAGAAATACAAAGTCTTTCACTGCCTTTACATTTTCTCCCTCTATTTTCCAGTTGTCAACCAGATAGGATTTGAGCTAGCTGTGTCATCATATCTGGGGCTAGTTGAACTTAACCTCTGCTCATGCCCAATAGCATTTTGACCATCTTCTGACATGGGAGTCCCATCTTCCGATGGCATACTGACATATCTCTGGTTGTGCTGATCCATTCATTTTACTGGGGTGGGTTGCCATTACTTTCCCCAGGGATCACGTTTGGTCCAACCTCTCTTCCATGACCATCCCGTCTAGGGTGTCCCTTCACGGTTTCGCTCGTGGCATCATTGAGGTTCTCAAGCCACAGTGCCGCAACAAGGCAGCGATCCTTTGCTGGAGGAAAGTATTGTATTATTAAACCCATCTAAATTGCCCCAAATGTACAAAGGCAATAATAGTACATGTTTGAAGTCTAAACATCAAGGGAAATATTTTTGAGTTGGAGTAGTGTGTGCAAAAATATCTATTCCTAAATTGGGTTCATTCTAAGAAAACCAATAAATGCACAAAGGTCTGTGCAAGAGAAGGAATGGAGATGAAGGGGGAATAAGAAGGCAATCCATTGCCTCAGTGAATTTTGATGGTCTCCTTAGATATAATGCTATTTCTGAAATGTCCAGACTGTTTCCAAAAGACAATCGCTCACCTCAAGAAGAGAGTTTATGGTTTGTGATTACTTGATTTGTGGAAATTCCCAAACAAAGGCAGGGGGGTGGGCCCCTAAGGAGGATTCCCCTTGTGTGATATCCATTCTAATTCAGTTCCACATAATTTATCAATTGTGGGTTTCTTTGATAGGATGTAATGGTTTAGAAGAAAATATGTTGTTCAGTATATTCTGCCTGTGAGATTCGCTCAGCTCTTCTCTGATTAAGTCAAATTCACTCAGCTCTTCTCTGATTAGCAAGTACTTTGACAGTTGTGTCCAAAGGAAAAGATATGGATTTGCAGTTTGTTGTTTCTGAAGATAAAAGGATTTGCTTTCATGGATCTTAGGAATGAAGACCCACCACAATGTAACCTAGAGTTACATTACAACTCTGCTAATCCAGATTTATACTCTGTCAGAGCGTTTACTGGATCTCTGTGTAGACGTGCTGCACTTCATTGCGTTGAGATACAGTAGCATTCGCATGAGAAAGTATCCAAATCCCATTCTGAATTGTTGATACACTGACCACTTCAAGGGTATTTTCAGTCAAATATGTTGTTATGCAGCATTCTCCTGTATCCATAGTATGTAACACAACCTGTTTGTTCTCCCCCCCCCCCTGCCCCGTGACCTCTAAACCCTGCTATGCAGACAACCAATGAATATGGGACTCATGCTAGACAAGGATACGTTATTAGTGAAAGCTATCAGTTATCAATTATGGTCAAAAATCCAACTAGTAAAGTAACAACATATAAGGTAAATTACTGATAGTTGGGAGAATGAAAAAGGAATATCAATGCTATTTTTTWTAAAAAAACCAATGTAGTATAACATTTATTTACTAAGTTTCTTCATAGCTGATAGGATAAGATAGGAAAAGGTAGATAACAAGAAAGAAGGATGTAATGATGTGGAAGCAAAAATGTTGACTGCTCTGTCTGTGAGATAGAAGTCAAATTTGCTCAGCTCTCTCCCTGTTTAATCAGAGCTGTAGCTATTGGGTYCATAGGAGATATGGATTCACAGTTCATTGTTTCTGCAGATAAAAGGCTTACTTTTTTTGAATTATAGGAATGAAGATCCAAGGCTGCTGTGTAATCCTAAACTACAATGCAATTCTTCAAATACATAAGTATACTATGTCAGAGCCACTATTAGATCTCAGTGCAGATATGCTGGATTGAGATACAGCAGCATTTACATGGGGAAATAAATAACTTGTAAAACATTTGGATATTGCAGACTAGCTTAAGGCCTCTTGGCTTCTTGTTACACCATACACACGCTGCTAACATCCTCTTGTCATGGCGCACAACCCAACACTTCTTGTTGTTAGATAGCAATGTTGCAGGTTTCTCAGATGTACATTGATCAGATTGGTAAAGAGTATAAGGGAGATGGGGACATTAGATGTATATACTTAAGATTAAGGTACATTTGGTTATAAGTTGGCGATACCTACTTTTTCTCTCCATACTTGTATATTTATAATTTTTCTCGGACTAGATGTATAGTGTATGTTGTGTTTATGTTCGTGGACCACCAGTGTCTGCAAGAATGAAAATATGTCCGTGGCCACACCATTACTACACCATTGCCTCAAAACAAGAGCGACTGTTCTCGCAAAACCCTCTTATGGTGCTGAGGCAATGGGGATGCCAGGAGGGGAGAGGCTGACAACCTACGAAAGATTACTATTACCACATCAGCTCTAAATTAGTAAATATGATTTTCTGTGGGTGAGCAGATGGAGACTACTGGATGGCATATGCTCTGTATCAAAAACTAGAACTAGAACTAGAATCAGCAATTTTCTGAATCAGCACACCAAATAACCAAACTGAATGTAAAGTTGACAAAAAACTAATTTGTTACTGTTTTGGTACTAACGATGTAGAGTGGTCCCTGACCAAAGTGGCCCCTGTTCAAGTGATCCCTAGTCAAGAGGTCCTTGGTCAAAAAAAAAGGCTGGGAACCACTGATTTAATATTGTCTGTTTTGATAAAGCCAATTGGCTTTTGTATTAAACTTAAGCTTTTCTTATAGAATTTAACCTTGGGAGTCTGATTCTGGTGTCAGTTTCAGTTGATTATGCCATCTTCACATCAAAAATATTGGTTAAACATCTCTGACATCAAAACTTTCTCACTTCCGCAATATCTACTATTGCAATGCAAATTGGTGGAAACGTAGGTAATGATAGTGTGAATAAATAGTCAAAATTTGGTTGAGATAGTGCTTGTGGTTCTGGAGGGACTCTTAATTTTGCTTCTCAAAGACTTTGCATGGGGATTTGGTTAACTAGTTAAAATTCAGGAGTAAGCCCTTTTTTTTAACCCGAAATTTTTCGGTGAACCCATAAACCATCCCCACCCCCACTCTCAGCTTGGCCACAGACTTGTCTGGAACAGTATATCTTGAATGCCCAACCAACCTGAATGCTCAGATTGGCCCAAATGACACTAACACTGTTATTCAAATATAGGACAAAGCAGTTCTTTTAAAAGAGCTATGTTGTGTGTTCGCAAAGCCAAACAAGGCATAGCATAAATACTGGTGTAAGCTTTGAGTGAGTCTGTTTAAGGCTCCTTGCTTATAGATTGAGTTCCATAATAATAAATGAATTAATTGAAGGTGAATACCCAGGGAATTTTACATACATGGCCGGGGCTAAAACAAGTACCATATGATTTTTGTTCCTTGGTTATAAATGTCATTTAATAATTGGTTCTATCATGAATACATGGAACAGGTTTGTTAAACTACAAAAACTTTGTCAATGAAGGTCAAAACCCAACTGGTAAAGAAACTTCACCACCTCCACCCTAAATGAGTAACATGTAAACTGGATCAGAGGACTTTAAAAAGGAATATCCTGCATTATATACAGAAATGACAATGTAGCACAATATTTATTTATTTACATGTTTACTGCCTCACCTACTTATTGTATATGTTACATTTTCCTGGAGCAAGACCTAAGGTGGTTTCTAAGGACAGGATCCAAAGACAACATTCTCTGACAAAAGTAAGATTCCAATCACCCAAATAAGAAATTACTCCAAAGCATAGGGTTGGTAACATATACATTGGTGGAATGGGACTTTCAAAAATTGCAATTTGTAATGTGGAAGTACTGGTGATTTGAGTCTGGAGCTGGGTAAAGTACATCCCATGCCACCCCAAAAATAGGTTCCTTTGGGATCAATCATATTCGATGTGTGAGGGGAAGAGACCTCAGGGTCAGCGTGGGATGGCACAGAGCTGATAAAAGGGTGGGATGTTGCCCAAGCCACTCATCTGAGGAGTGAGGTCAATATCTTCAGGGGGCACAAGGGACTTCAATTGGAAATTCTGCAGGATGGTGGTGAAGAAAAGGAACAGCTCCATGCGAGCCAAAGCTTCACCCAGGCAGCTCCGTTTCCCTGAAAGAAAGATATGGAAATTTATCAGAAGGCAAGGACAGACACATCCCATTATCTCCAATCAGATGCCTCCTAAGATACAACCAAAAGAGTTATTTCATTACCAATCCCCTTGGCTTGTCCATATCATCTCTGGCTTAGTATGATGTTTCCCCTCCAATCAGCCACCTCACTGTCTTATATCTACTTCTAAAAGATTTCCTTTGTATCCAACTTGCTATGGGTTTGTGATTCATCTCTTGTTATGAGATTGTGGATGGCCCATTGTCCATTTGGGAAAACCCATTTGGTGTCTCTAAATCAAAAGGCAGCCAAGATCATTTTGAAATTTGTCAATCTTGATGTTATGGATTTTGATTTCTAGAGCTCCTTGTAAGTAGGGATGCAATTCTTCAGATGACATTACCCTAATATTGGAAGACCCAGAGAAGGAATTTCATAAAATGATGAACCAAGTTAATTAATTTGAACTGGTTCCTGGACTCCTGGTAAATTTACACAAAACAAAAATATCCCAAGGGAAACAGAAGATGATTAACCTATGAGGATTTCCTCAAGAAGGCACGAGACAATATCCAACTGAAAACAAGGACAGAAATAAATCAAGGCTACAACCTGAACTGGTTTGAATTTACACAAATGCACTATCAGTACCAACAAGACATACACATAGGATTTCATGAAGAAAACACTGATTTCAACAAAATATTACAAGCATGAAATAAATTACTATCCAAAATTTACGCTCTGCTGGTAAAATGAAGATGAAAATATCTCTAGTAACTCTAGAGGAGTGAGAATGCCTCTGGAAAGTAAAAAAAAATAAAAACATTTAGAAATAACTCACTGATGGAAATCTTTTTCAAAATTACATGACACCTGTAAAAATAGCCAAAATATACCCACAATGGAAAGGAGAATAAGGAGACCACAGAAGCAAACTCTAAAATCAGCCATTGGATATCAAGCTAATAAACTAACAACAAAATGTGAAAGTGATTCTTCTCTTCATTGGTGTTTTTAGGAGAGTTCTACCTGTGGAGAATGGCACAAAGGCATCATTCTTCTTGAAGCGTCCATTCTCATCCAAGAAGTTCTCTGGGTTGAAAGCATTGGGGCTTTTAAACATTGTGGGGTCATGCAAGACAGTGCTGAGTATTGCGTAGACCATCATCCCCTGGGAAATAAAAGAGTTATGAACTCAGAATAGCAAAATGGAGTTCCAGAACAAGTATCTTGCATAGCAGTCTTTGATGTAAAGATTGCGGAACAGTTAGGTTTGTTAGAACCAGGTTTTGCATTTCAATGTGTTTGATGATTCAGCGTACAACCTTTTTTTGAGCGAGAGAAATAACAGCAACAGATGAGCAAGCCAACACTCTGTTCTACCAAAAAACAGACAAGATCAGAACTGCAAAGATTTGAGTTACCATCCATAAGGCACTAAAAATGTGATTGTGGCAACCCCTGGTGGCTCATGAGACTCATTTAAGTAGCCCATGAGATGAATGGAGAACACTATTATGGCCTGAATTTAATTGCCTTTGCTTGTTTCTCAGGAAACATTTGCACTGCTATATAAAATCCAGATTATCTGCTTTCAACTTGATTATATGGCAAAGAATAGACTCATATAATTGAGTCCAAAGCAGATAATGTGTATTATCTACTTTGTTAATCTGAATTATATGGCAGCGTAGATGCAGCCTTAGATTCATGGTCATAATTCTGTAATGTGAGCATCTATACTACATAAAAAATGGAGTTTGCTACCAGTTGTAAAACTGTAACTTCCATGATTCCATAGCATTGATTGATGTCAGACTCCATCAGTTCTGCTTTGTAAATGGGCCCATTACAGAATTAAGGGATCTATCAATCTTTCTTCTAAAATTTACCAAAGAATCTCTTCATAGTTGTATCACATAGAACAGGGGTCCTCAAACTTTTTAAATAGAGGGCCAGGTCACAGTCTCTCAAACTGTTGGTGGGCCGGATTATAATTCGAAAAAAACATGAATGAATTCCTATGCAAATATCTTACAATACAATAATTAAAATAAAGAACAATTTTAAACTTATTAGTATTTCAATGGGAAGTGTGGACCTGCTTTTGGCTGACGAGATAGGATTGTTGTTATTGTTGTTGTTGTTGTTGTTGTTGTGTGCTTTCAAGTCATTTCAGACTTATRTTGACCCTGAGTGAGGGCCGGGTAAATGACCTTGGAGGGCCATATCAAGCCCCTGGGCCTTAGTTTGAGGACCCCTGATCTAGACTCATCTGCCATCTGGTAACTGTAGGATTGAATCACAATGGAATGTCCCATGAATACCTTCAATTGCTCATATCCTTGTTGCCCCACTACTGTACCTTAGGGATATGATATCCTCTGAATTCAGTGTCACGAGTGACCATGTGCACCAAACTCATAGGAAGAACATCACTGCATCTCTGCACTTCGTGGATAACGGCATCTGTGTACGGCATCTGTCGCCGATCTTCAGTGCTTGGGACACGATTAGGGCCAATCACTCGATCAATTTCCTCATGCACTTTTGCTGTTAAAGATATGATGATTAACTCCTTGGGTTTCTGACTCTTAAAGGAACTGAAATTCTACTCCCAATTAGGCTAAATGAGAACATGAAAGCCTTAATATTTGTTGCAGGAGGACTGACATCTCATCCCTAACAACAACCTGCATGGCTTGTTGGGGCCTTCCTCTTGTAGAGAGAACACTAGTTTTCCTCCTACTTTGTACCTCTTCAGTCATTTCTCTCCTTTCCAGTTATTTCTGAAATCACCAACTATTGGCAGGTCTCTTTGTAGTTTTCAAACATCATTAAGTCCAATGGACCCTCAATATTTGCCAAAGTTTTTACCCAGGACACTTGGATGCTGAGGTCCTACTATAGGCAGTGGTGTAGTAAAATGGCATCTCATATATAAAAAGCCAAACAATGCAAACAAATGCTGCAGAGAATCTGAGGATCAGTGAACTGGCGGGAGTCGTCTATAGCAGGATTTACATCCGCGTAAGGCTTGGTATGTATAACGATCGGCTAAATCAGATCACACTCGCTGCCACCAATTGTAAAGGATCTAGCAGATCGATCTCAGTAGCTGGAGACCAAATTATAAAGATCTATTCAGATCACTAATCAATGCTGCCATCAATACTAAGAGCGACCACCAATTGTCAAGGGTTAACCAAATTTTAAAAGGCTTATTTACTTTGAAAGTATGCTGCCACCATTAGTTTCTTCAAAAGTTGCTTTTGTAATCTTCAAAATTTGAGGCACACTTGAGTCAGGTTTTGATGAACAATAATCAACAAAGTTTATTATTTAGAATGGGTACAAATGCTTCAATATCTTGGCTGTTACAGAAAGTTGTGTCTTAAAAGCGTGATGGTTACAAGAATGGTTCTATCTTTGTTACAAAAGAGTTTCTTCTCTCCCTCCAAAACAAAACAAGAATACAGGATAGTTTGTCTGACAGTAATTCTTAAAACAGCGCAGATAGTCCTAACTTGGATCTATCTTTCTACTTCCCAAAACAAAACAAGAATCCTAACAGGACTGAATCTCTGTCAGAAATTCTTCAGTAGCCCAGATAAACTTAATCCTAGTTCTATCCTGCTACTACCCAGCTATACTCCTAATAGCTGTCAGTTTGCTTTAGCTACTCTGCTGGCAAACTTCTAGCTAGGCCTTTGCCTTTTTCTTCTAACCCTTAACACCAAACTCCTAAACACCCCTTCTCTTCAAACCCCAAACTCCCAACAACTCTCTATCACACAAGCCTCATTCTCCCTTTTCCCTCTCAGCTACTCCTAAACTCCGTCCCCTTTTTCTCCACCAATCCTGGCCATTCCCTGCTGTCTAAAGCCTAAGACATGCCCCCCTCTCTGAAACTTTCTAAGATGGCGTCTTCCCTACTCTAAAATGGCCGCTGATGCTTCGCCTTGCCCATTACTTATTCTTCTAGACCTACAGGTTTTTCCAGGCCCTCCACCCTGTCTTCTAATAAGGTAAGGGTTCTTTACAGTATGCAGTGAAATCAATGTTGCTTCTTTCTAAATATTTTCAAGGCACGATTGGCTAAATCTATAAGTGCAGAACCCATAGATACAAAGGGCTGGCTGTTCTCAAATGATTATGGAGAGTTGGAAATTAGGGTGCAATCTGACAATAGAATTTGACCAGAAGTTGACTGTAGAATTCCCCTGGAAAAACTAAACATTTTTAGATAGAACATATTTTTCAAATCTGTAAAAGTTCAACCTGCCAATTTGTGCTAACAACAACAATACCTTGCACTTCTGGATATTTCATCAGAAACAGGAAGCCATATCTGAAGGTAGAACTGCCTGGCTCTGTTCCTCCAATGAGCAAACTAAGAATGTTGCGTTCCAAGTTCTTCGTATTATATTCACTGTCTGGATTATCTTTTTCCTGAAAGCAGGAAAGAACAAGACATCATGAGACAATTCCAACTCTGACTTAGAAGCAAGTAGGATATATTAAAGGTTTCTTATCGCATTTCCCTAAATGAGAAGGATTGTTGGACAGTTAATGCAGAGCTTTTCATGTGTCAACAAGGTACCTTTTCCATCTGAATGAGGAAGCAATCAATATAGTCTCGTGGGAAATTAGGGTCAAAGGTCTCTTGGTTCTTCTTGATTCTCTTGGCAATAAGGAGCCTTCCTTCCATGCAATCATACATCTTATTGTAGATTCCCGGAATGTAATTCAGGTAGTTGGCATAGATGTCATAGAACTGCACAAAGAGAGAAACCATACTGAATCGATAGTTGCTGCATTCCATGTATGCATCAACAGCAATTCTTTATTTTGCTTTTGAAGGATTTTTGGTGCTACTAGTAGCAAAGGGAGCATCCAAGACTTTCCTTTTGTTCAGAATAGAATGAAGCAACTACAACTCATCCACCTTCTAAAACAGGGGTCCTCAAACTAAGGCCTGGGGGCCGAATGCGGCTCTCCAAGGTCATTTACCCGGCCCTCGCTTAGGGTCAACCTAAATCTGTTATGACTTGAAAGCACATAACAACAACAACAACAACAATCCTATCCAAAAGCAGGCCCAAACTCCCCATTGAAATACTAATAAATTTATATTTGTTAAAATTGTTCTTCATTTTAATTATTGTATTGTTTATAAGTAGGGTTTGCACCACAAATAAGATAAGTGCAGTGTGCATAGGAATTCATTCATGTTTTTTTCAAATTATAATCCGGCCCTCCAACAGTTTGAGGGACAGTGACCTGGCCCTCTGTTTAAAAAGTTTGAGGACCCCTATTCTAAAATATGTGAGCCTCCCAAGTTTAGTGGCTGGGTTATTGTGACTTCAAAGATTATTTGCAAATATTCAATATTGCTGGTGATAAACATTAAGAATGAATGCAACTTAGGCACACACAGCTGAAAAAAAATCCAAATTGACCTTAATTGTATGGCAGTGTGGACTCAAATAATCCAGTCCAAAGTAAATATTGTGGATTATCTGTCTTGATATTCTGGATTATATGGCTGTGTGGAAGGGCCCTAAATTGCTGAATGACTGCAGGAATTTGTTGGTAGAGGAGATTTGGAGTGAAGTAATGAAGAGGCCTACTAAGCAAAAGCAGGAAAGCAAAGAAGGTGAGATAGGAAAGCAGAAGTTTGAAAAATATGATGAAAGGCTTGGAAGCCATGACTTGTATGTTTGTTTATATCACAACTTAACAGAAAGGGAATTCACCAAATTCTGAGGTAGCATATTCCACTGCTCAACAACTTTTACTTTTACATGTTTAAATTGAATCTTTTTCCCCCTGTCTTTTGAAGCCACTGCTCTGTGTAGTGGTCTCCATAGCATGGTAAAACAAGCTTGCTCACTCCTCAATATGATCTCCTATCAAATATTTAAACATGGCTCACCATATCCCTGCTCAGCCTTCATTTCTCTAAACTAAACATACTCGGTTCCTCATAGGCGTGTGTAGTGAATTCCCTCCCTGTTAGGCTAGGAAAAGCCTGGAAAAGTAGGCCCAAGAAGTTCGGCAGCCATTTGGGAAAGGGTGCCGGGAGAAAATCCATTTTAGTTACTCATTTCCTGAAGGGGACATGTTTTGGAGGGAAATGAGGGAAGACTGTAATTGGCTGAGTTAGAGTGGGTGGAACCTAACTTGGCAAAAGAAAAAAAATGACTTTAAAGGAAGGTTTTAAAACCCTGTCGGGAAGATTGAATCAGGGGGTGAAAGAAGATTGACTGGGGGAGTCAAGGAAGAAGCAGCTGGGAGTTAGGAGATGGTGAAGGGTTAGTGAGAGAGGCCTGAAATTGGTCAATTGGCTAGCAGTGATAGCTAGTGAGAAGATTTTTACAGCTATTAGGGAGGTAGTTGGTGGAGGTGTGAAGAGATAGATCCAAGATAGGACTATCTGAGCTGTGTTTAGAATTACTTTCAGAGAATAAATCCTGTCAGTAACTTCGGTGGAGGGAGATTGAAGTGTTCCTGTTTAACTAAGTCTGAATGCTTAATGTAACCACGCGCTTTTAAATCAATATTTTGAAACCAGCTAAGCTTTATACCTGAATTGTTCAAGTTCTCTTAAATAAACATCATGCTTTGTTGTTCACAACATCTGCCTCACGTGTGCCTCTGTGGGTGAAATTTTAAAGGCAGTTTCCTGCAGCAAACAAGATTCTAATGGTAGCAGTGTATAATTTAAAGAATAATCTTTCGGTGTTACCTCAGAAGACAAGCATTAGGGCTAATCCAACACACTCTTGCCTAAGATTCTTCCAGTAAGCCAATGGCTTATTAGTGCTTTTAATTTTGGTGGTGGCCAGGGGGTTTTCAAAAGGTTTTCAGCTTAGTGCAGCTTTTGTTTTTGGGCTTTTAATCACAGAAGCCACATTCCAATCACAAGTGCTGTTCTGCCTTTTTAGGGATTTTTATTCCTCGAATAAAGCCTCCATCATTATAGCGTGGCTTCCAAAACTTTGATCATTTTGGTGGGAAATGGAGAACCTTGGGAACAACAGATATACCACAAACAGTGAGACCGGGATAGAAAGTTAAAGAAATGTTCTATCACTGTGTCTGTGAGTCAAAGAAAAACATTACTTCAAGAGCATAGAGTTTAGAAGCTTAAATATGACACACATGAGCAAAGGAAACTACATGTTTTATATTTTAAATTAAAATTATTTTAAATCTCTCTGTTGGCTACAGTATCATCATCAATCAATAGGTGGGGAGTGTCCCTAAACAGGAAAGTGGAAACTGGGATCAAGAACAACATCTTTATTTTCCTAGAAGATCAAAATCATGGTACTTAAAACAAGCTGACTTGGCTTCCCGCACCAAAAATTATGTGATCTTCACAAAGAGAACCTACAAAGGCTTTGGCAAAATTAACAGGGGACAAGAATGAGCAACAAAAAGGCTGAATTTGTACTTACTTAGGTGAGGACAGGAAATGGAGCAGTGAGAAAGAAAAATATTGTGGAAAAAGAGAAAGATTATCTTCATGGAAAGTGAAAGAAGAAGAGCACCTGGATAAGCAATGGGAGCATGATTATTTGTGGTTGAATATGTGAGATGAATATCTAAGTACATGGGTAAGGAAGAGGAAAAACACAGGGGTATGATGAAGACAAATGGTTTTGTAATAATTCCAACTAAGCATTACTTTAAAAGGAGTAAAGGAGTACCTGGGCCCAGGACGTGCTCATCTCCCATACGAATTTGTTTACCATCACCACGAAGGTCTGGAATTCCTTGTCCTCATAGTCAAAGCGCTTCCCAAAACAAATAGAGCAAATGATGTTGGAGAATGGACGGCTGAGGAGGAAGGTAGGATCAAAAGGATTTTCTGCAGCACAGCAAGGAGAATGAATGTATGAATGTTATAATAAATAAATAAATAAATAAATAAACTTTGACAAAACCACAATCTGTCAACAGAAAAAAGCCACCTTACTTGGATCTGCACGCATCATTCGAAAATAGATCACACAGTCTTAGATGCTTGGGAAGTGTTTGTCTTGTGATTTTGTTATACGAAATCCAGCATATAGATCTCGTTTGCTGTGATATACTGTGTTTTTGTGTTAGTAAAATAATAAATATTTATATGCGACTTTTCTCCCAGCATGGGGATCCAAAATGTTAAAATACAGTACAAAGTCAAACAATGGTCAACATATAAAAATAAAACACTATAACAGTCATGCAAAACATAAACATAAATTAAAACCAAGTCAGGCCACAGAAGGACCAAATGCACACTGTGTCCATTAATTAACATGCAATGGGAGCTATAGTCAGGCCCATAGACAGAAAAAAATGGGGAGGGGGGGGGGAGTTGAAACATCTTTTCAGCAAATCATGAAGAATAGGTCCATAACCAAAAGTAATTAAAATTGTATTATTCATTCTATATCTTTATAGAGATTTAATTAAATCAAATTTCTATTTTAGTTACAAAGTTTCAAGTCTTATAAAACCTGAAAATTACTATTAATTGGAAATTTAGTGGTTACAAAAGAATACTACATCGTCTGTTGGAAATATTTGAAAACTTTGTCAATACACTTTGACAAAAATCAGACTCCATTGATAAACTTCGGTGGACACACTCAAGAGTGCAAGTCCAGTCAGTCTTTCTTGCCCCATTGTGCTTCTTATGTATCTTTTCAAATGTTTCAACCTGTCTTTGGCGCCTCTCTTACCCTTTGTCTTCCGAAATTCCTCCACCAGGAATTGGGCCTCCTCTTGGATTCGCTCTTCAATAGACTTTTTCCCCATTCCAAAACTCCTCAAGACGGTGAGGGTGAACCGGCGCATTTCCTTCCAGCGAGCTCCATTGGACTCAGACACTCCTGAAGGCAACAGGAGATAAAAGACATGGCAAGCAGAAACAAGAATGGAATAATTCTTGTAAATGTAAGTGGGATGCCTCACCATATCCTTCGAAGGAAGGCACTATTGAAGGTGTGGTAGTCCTTCCGCTGAACTCTTCCGCCTTGTCTACCAAAGCCTCCTTCACAGCTTGGTGTCCACATAAGACCAGAACTGGATGTGGCCCAAAATAGACAGTAAAAACAGGGCCATATTTTTCATGTAGCTGTAGGGGAAATCAATCTTTTACATCTAGCAGAAAAAAATGGTAGGCAAACATTTTGTAATGGTGTCCTTTGATGTCGATGACTCTGCATCATTTGCGGTAGCACCTTTCAACACATGCTGAATTTTAATGCGGAGTTTAGATTTTAGTTTAAAACAAGCATTTGATCATAGTAGTGATCCAATGGGATGAACATTTGGTTCCACATGTTTGAGCCATCCCAGTTCAAGTGGTATGTGAGTTCTGCAGTATAGATGCACTCTAAGGCACTCTAAGGCACCTTCTACACTGCCATACAATCCAGGTTATCAAAGCAGATAAAACATATTATCTGCTTGGAACTGGATTATATGAGTCTACACTGCCATATAATTTAGTTAATGTATATAATCTGGGTGGCACAGCAGGTGAAACCGCTGAGCTGCTGAACTAGCTTACCAAAAGGTTGGCGGTTCAAATCTGGGGACTGGGATGAGCTCCAGCTGTTAGCCCCAGCTTCTGTCAACCTAGCAGTTCAAAAACATATAAACGTGAGTAGATCAATAGTAGATCAATAGGTACCGCTCCATGCAGTCATGTGACCACATGACCTTGGAGATGTCTACGGACAATGCTGGCTCTTCGGCTCTTCAGCTTAGAAATTGAGATAAGCACCACCCCCAGAGTCAGACATGACTAGACTTAATGTTATCTTTACCTAGATTATCTGGATTTTATATGGCAGTGTACAATCGTCTAAGAGTTCTTTAGTATTCTCTTCTGAACTTGTAGTCATGTACACTGTAGAATTGATCCAGTTTGGCACCACTTTAACTGCCATGGCCCAATGCTACAGAGTCATGGGAGTTGTAGTTTGGTGAGACACCATCACTCATGGGCAGAGGCTAAAGACCTTATAAAACTAAAACCCCAGGATGCCATAGCATTGCGCCATGTCAATGGCACTCTACCAAAGAATTCCAAGTTCCTTAATCAAACTACAAGTTCCAGCTTTCTACAGAGTGGAGTCATATCAATTAATGGAGCATCACACTCCAAATCCCAGAAACTAATCCAGACAAAGAATATCGTTTGGGCTGTCTGGTATTCTTTAGCATAGATGTGAGTCCCACCATCAACTAACACATAGCAAGACAGAGGAGAGGAAAGATAATATTTTGTCCAGAGATATATATCCAAAAATATCTAGAAAAGTTTAGCATTCATCTTGGAAAGACATTTTTCTCAGTTCTTATTTGTTACAGATTATAACCATGCAATAGAAGATACAAAGAAAGAAAGAAGACAATGAAAGTAAAGAAAAAGATAGAGGATAAAGATAACTTCCACTTTTCCAGACATACTGCTTTCCATAAACATTCCTTTCTGAACAATAAACATAAAAGTCTTTTCCCCCATAAAAGGTCTGAAAAAGTCCAAAAACGTCCATACCTCGAGAAGAGATTTTAATATTTTGGTTGGCTTGATCTGCAGTAAATTCCCAATCAGCGGCAGGGGAGTGGGTCCCGGAGGAAGTCTCCCCTTATGTTTCCTCTTAGATGATATGAGCAGATAGCAAGTAATGAAGACAAGAATGAGGAGAATGAGAGTAGCAGCCCATTCCATGCTGCAGGTTGTCAACTGTCTTTCTCTTTTGGTACAGTGAGAACACCGGCCTGATCTAGCTGGAGCTTTATGGACTTTCATTGGGCTGGTTGGGCACCGCCTTCTGTGTTTCATAATTTCTCAGACCTGGAGCACAGGACAACAGTAAGAGCAGAAAGAAACCAACCATATTGACCATTAAACTGTGGAACAAGGAAAACATAATGTTTATTCCTTCATGGCAAGGGATTGGACATGAAATGAATAGCCCCCGTGGTCTCTTCCAACTCTAGGATTTGGTAATAGTTTGTTTCCTGGTAAATTAGTGTTGTGGATATTTTGTCCAGAAGGCATATGTGTTTTAATGTTTGCACCACAGCAAACCTTCTAAGGTGAACTTACATAAGTTATCAATTTTTGTTAGCTGTAAAACACCTAAGGTATCATTTACTATATACAGCTGGTCCTCTGTAGCCACGGGTTTTGTATCCATGGATTCAGTCAACCATGGATCAAAAACATTTGGGGACAAAAACGCCAAAATGTAAATCTTGGTTTCGCCCGCACACCAAGCATTTTGCAGATGTGTAGTCTTTGCCACTTCAAAGACCCTCAAACTCTCTCTGGCATTCATGTGAGTTATTTGCTATCTTATATTTGCAAAGGATGCCCCCAGGCAGTAAGAAGCCACACTTTGAAAACTGCTATGCCATTAAATGCTAATCAAGGTGGCCAATTGAAACATTCACACCTCCAACAGACAAGAGTTCTTTCCCCCACCCTGAACATTCTAGAAATATCTAAACCCAATTTTCCTAGTTCCCAACAAACCTCACAACCTCTGAGGATGCCTGCCATAGATGCAGGCAAAACATCAGGAAAGAATGCTTCTGGAACATGGACATACAGCCTGAAAAACTTACAGCCACCCAGTGATTACAGCCATGAATGCCTTCTATAATGTACCTTATATTTGGGTTATAATTCTACACTATCATTAAAATAATGGGACTTGAACACCTATGATTTTGGTATACATGGGGGGGGGGGGCTTGAACCAAACTCTAGTGGATACTGGGGATCCGATGTATATATTTAGCCCATCACTGAAAATATATGCAATGTTGGCTGACCACTTTACAAATAGTGGTTTTAACATTTGTTTATAGCACTTTATAATTTTCATAGGATGATAAACCTCAGATAAAAACAAGGAGATGTGTAATGGCAAAGTCTGACCGTGTTTTCCCACCCAAGATTCAAATTTGGGGTTCCTGACCATTTACTAACATTTGCAGGAATTTAAAAAGTACCGAGAAGGTTCCTTCAATCTTTTGTTGTTGTTAACACAATAAAACCTGTGCACTTGGTGAAAGCCACAGTTTGAGAAAAAGAAATGTACATTGATTTCATTGTCATATTTTCACTTCCTCTGCTTCAGTCTAGTTTCTGGACTCTTTGAATGCCTGGGAGGGAAAATGGCAATGGAGATTATTTGATGGTTCCCCTCAATGAAGCACTGAAAGAGTTGAGGGACCAGTGCTTCTTTCAGTTTCAGACAAGGCTCTTGCCTTAGAGAACAGGATGAATAATTTTGCTTGGTTAATACTATATGTAAATAAACATACATATATACATGCTGTGTATATATATTTGTTCATTCGTTCAGTCATCTCCGACTCTTTGTGACCTCATGGAACAGTCCACGCCAGAGCTCCCTGTCGGCTGTCACCACCCCCAGCTCCTTCAAGGTCAGTCCAGTCACTTCAAGTGTATATATATACACACACATATAGTATTACCTATTAGGGCTGGGCGGTTTCGTTTCGTTAATTCGTAATTCGTTAATAATTTGTTAATTTTTTCAATTACAAAACGATAACGAACCATTCTGGAGCAATTATCAAAAAAACGAATTTTCAAAAACGTTTTGTAAATGCTTCGTATTTCGATATTGTATTCGTTTCGTTATTGTTTTGAGGGCGTTTCGTTATTATTTCCGCATGTCTGGGCCAGTTTTATGGTTTAATTAGTGAAAAAAAATTATAATATCACACCAACAGTCAACAACAGAGGGAGAGGGAAGCTTCAGAAGGTTTTGGAGGTTTTTTAGCATATTTCGCGGTCGCGTCTGCCATTAACAAATCGATTCGTTATTGTTTCGGAAATCGATTCGTTAATTTTTTACCATTTACGAAATTTCGTAAATATCGAACTTTTTAAAAGGAAAATTTTGTAATTATTTTAAATATCGAAACAAAAAAACCCCCCAAATACAAATCGATTTTAGAAACAATTTTTTCCGTTGTTACCCAGGCCTATTACCTATAATATAGCATTTATTTACTTACTTGCTTATTTCATATACCATCTTGCCCTATAGGAAGAGCTAATAAGGCTTCCAAGGTTAATAACCAAAGACAAACTTCAGCAACAAAACTAATTTCTTACAATAGTCGCCACATCCATAACAAATTTCTCCCAGGCATAGGGGTGGTACCTTATATAATAGTGGAATCGTCCCTAAAAGAAATGGCAATTTGTAATGTAGTAGTGCTGGTCATTTGAGGATGAGGGCAAAGGAATATATACTATGCCACTCTCAGAGCAGATGAGCACCCAATTCCTTTGAGAACAATGTTCTTCCAAGTGTGAGGATAGATTGAAAAGAAAATGTGTCAGTGGCAGGGGAATGGGACACCGCAAGAGCCTCCGCTAGTGTGAAAGTTTCTCCATAGGCGATTAGATGACAAGATAGGAAAGGTAGATAACAAGAAAGTAGGATGTAATGATGTGGAAGCAAATATGTTGACTGCTCTGCCTGTGAGATAGAAGTCAAATTTGCTCAGCTCTCTCCCTGTCTAATCAGAGCTGTGGCTATTGGGTCCATAGGAGATATGGATTCACAGTTCATTGTTTCTGCAGATAAAAGGCTTACTTTTTTTGAATCATAGGAATGAAGATCCAAGGCTGCTACGTAATCCTAAACTGCAATGCAGTTCTTTAAATACATAAGTATACTATGTAAGAAGCTCTATTAGATCTCAGTGCAGATATGCTGGATTGTGTTGTGTTGGAGATACAGCAGCATTTACATGAGGAAATAACTAAAAAAAACATTTGGATATTGCAGACCAGCTGAAGGCTGCTTGGCTTCTTGTTTGTCAGGATTTATTGAGATATATTGTGTGTGTGTTTTAAATGTAATTCTTGTATTGCCAATATGGATGCCACTTAGAATGTAATGCTATGCTGAAATGTTTATGTTGAGGCTGTGATTGAGTGACCTTAAGATAAGCTCTCTGCTGCTGAGAAAATTTAGGGAGTTGCTGTTTGGAGCAGAAGAGCTTAGCAGCTGCAAAGAACTGTTTTGACTTTCAGTTTTCCTGTGTGTTATCCTGTGTGTCGCTCGCTGAAGATGGATGTGCTTTTGCTCTGTGCTTAGTAAACTGAGTTTTCCTTGTAACCGGACGTCTCCAGAGTCCATGATTTTACAGAGCTGTATCTGGTGTATCTAGCATTTGTTTATGTCAAGTTGCGCCTTAGCACCATACAAATGCTGCTAACATCCTCCTGTCATGGCACACAACCCAACCCTTCTTGTTAGATAGCAACATTGCAAGTTTCTCAGATGTACATTCATCAGATTGGTAAAGAGTATAAGGGGGATGGGGACATCAGATGTATATACCTAAGATTAAGGTACATTTGGTTGTAAGTTGGCAATACCCACTTTTTCTCTCTATACTTGTATATTTACAATTTTACTTGGACTAGATGTATAGTGTATGTTGTGTTTATGTCCGCTGCCTCACCATTACTACACCATTGCCTCAAAACAAGAGCGACTGTTCTCGCAAAACCCTCTTATGGTGCTGAGGCAATGGAGATGTCAGGAGGGGAGAGGCCGACGACCTATGAAAGATTACTACCACCACATCAGCTCTAAATTAGTAAATATGATTTTCTGTGGGTGAGCAGATGGTGAGTACTGGATGGCATATGTTCTGTATCAGAAGCTAGAGCTAGAAATAGAATCAGCACACCAAATAATCAAACCGAAGGTAAAGTTGACCAAAAATGAATTTGTTACTCTTTTGATACTAACGTTGGAGAGTGTTCCCTGGCCAAAGTGGCCCCTGTTCAAGTGATCCCTAGTCAAGAGGTCCTTGGTCAAAAAAAGGCTGGGAACCACTGATTTAATATTGTCTGTTTTAATAAAACCAATTGGCCGATCAATAACATCACTTTGTTTTTGTATTAAACTTAAGTTTTTCTTATGGAATTTAACCTTAGGAGTCTGATTCTGGTGTCAGTTTCAGTTGATTATGTCATCTTCACATCAAAAATATTGATTAAACATCTCTGACGTCAAAATTTTATCACTTCCGCTATATCTACTATTGCAATGCAAATTGGTGGAAACGTAGGTAATGATAGTGTTAATAAATAGTCAAAATTTGGTTGAGATGGTGCTTGTGGTTCTTGAGGGACTCTTAATTTTTGCTTCTCATAGACTTCACATGGGGATTTGGTTAACCAGTTAAAATTCAGGTGTGACGGCGCGTCAGGCCCCACTTGTATGTGAATGTATAGCTTAATTGTTTGGTTAGCTGTCAATCAATGTTATTTTGCACCGGTTGAATTGCTCCCCCTGCTCAATTGTTTGACTCCACCCCTTCCTGGGGAAGAGGGCAGGGCTTTCTTTTCATTCTACCATCAAACATCTCAGCAGATGGACATGAGAAAGGCTTGGCTCTAAAAACCCTCAGTTAAGTCATCTCTCATCACCAATTCTTAAATGTGTACTCTTAAGATTCATTCTTCATATCCAGCTCACCTGGAAGACATTGCGGAATCTTAAGCGCCTTCAAACCAGTCCTCTGGCATAGAGAGGAAGACTTTGGCCTTCAATATAGGTCATTGGACTGGGGTTGTGAATGATCAGGCCGGGGTATCGGGTGGTTACCTGTGTTGGACGGGGTGACACTCCCCCTAAAGCCACAGGTCCGCAGTTTGGGTGTCCTCTTGGATTCTTCGCTCACACTTGAGGCCCAGGTGTTGGCGGTATCCGGGAGGGCCTTTGCACAATTGAGACTTGTGCGCCAACTGCGACCATACCTCGTGAAGGCTGATCTGGCCGGGGTGGTCCACGCCTTGGTCACCTCTAGAATGGACTACTGCAATGCACTCTACGTGGGGCTACCCTTGAAGACGGCCCGGAAACTTCAATTGGTCCAGCGGGCAGCAGCTAGGATGCTAACTGGGGCTCATTATCAAGAGAGGTCTACCCCTCTGTTTAAGGAGCTCCACTGGCTGCCATTTATTTTCCGGGCCCAATTCAAGGTGCAGGTGCTCACCTACAAAGCCCTAAACGGTTTGGAACCACCCTACCTGCGTGACCGCATTTCCATCTACGAACCCACACGCTCGCTCCGATCATCGGGGGAGGCCCTGCTCGTGATCCCACCCACGTCGCAAGCGCGCTTGGTGGGGACACAGGACAGGGCTTTCTCTGTGGCGGCCCCCTGACTCTGGAATGCCCTCCCAAAAGATCTCCGACAGGCCCCTACCTTAGCAGTTTTCAGAAGGAATTTAAAAACCTGGCTGTTCCGTTGTGCCTTCTCAGATTAGGAATCCCCAGCCCAAGTCCTAGTAGCACTTTAGCACAACTAATGTTGCTGCACACCGCACTTTTAATCCACGTTCCTCCTACCATTTCAGCACTTTTAATCCCTGTACCCCATTGCGCCGGCCGAACCAGTTTTTAATAATGTCTTGATGTATTGTCGTTGTTTTGCTTAACTGTTTTGATTTGCTTTGTTATTGTTGTGTTATGTTTCTATTGCATTGTGTTTTGAGGCTTCGGCCTGTGTGAGCCGCATCAAGTCCCTCGGGAGATGCTAGCGGGGTACAAATAAAGTTAATAATAATAATAATAATAATAATAATATAATAATAATAATAATATTGAGAAAGAATGAACTTGGAAAGCTGTAAAACTCCTTGGACCCAAGACTTTAGAGACTGTAATGTATGTTTTCTTTACCCTTGTTGAAATATCAAGTTAATGCCCAAGGAAGATAGCTCATTGTGAACAATAAAGACTATTTTGAGTTACCTATAGTGTCTTGATCCTTGAGAGTTCCAGTTCTCTAAAGGAAGGCAAGAAGCAATCCCCTGGGGAGAGATGTCATCTTCTTTCACTAAGATCTATAGACCCCAGGCGTGACGGCACATCAGTAGTAAACCCTTTTTTTTAACCTGAAAATTTTCAGTGGTGGTTTGAACCAGTAAACCATCCCCAGACTTGTCTGGAACAGTATATCTTGAATGCCCAGCCAACCTGAATTTTCAGATGGGCCCTAATGACACTAACGCTGTTAATCAAATATAGGACAAAGGAAGGCTTTTAAAAGAGCTATGTTGTGTGTTTGCAAAGCCAAGCAAGGCATAGTATAAATACTGGTGTAAACTTTGTGGGAGTCTGTTTAAGGCTCCTTGCTTATAGATTGCGTTCCATAATAATAAATGAAGGTGACTCCCAGGGAATTTTACATGCATGGCAGGGGCTAAAACAAGTACTATATGATTTTTGTTCCTTGGTTATAAATGTCATTTAATAATTGGTTCTATCAAAAAACATGGAACAGGCTTATTAAACTGCAAAAACTTTGTCAATGAAGTTTCTTTACCAACTGGTAAAGAAACTTCACCACCTCCACCCTAAATGAGTAACATGTAAATTGGATCAGAGCACTTTAAAAAGGATTATTATGCATTTTATACAGAAATGACAATGTAGCACAATACTTATTTATTTATTTATTTACATGTTTACTGCCTCACCTACTTATTTTATATATTCCGTTTTCCTGGATCAAGACCTAAGGTGACTTCTAAGGCCAGGATCCAAAGACAACATTCTCTGCAATCACCCAAATAAGAAATTACTCCAAAGCATAGGGTTGATAACATATACATTGGTGGAATGGGACTGCAAAAAAATGCAATTTGTAATGTGGAAGTACTGGTGATTTGAGTCTGGGGCTGGGTAAAGTACATGCCACCCCCAAAATAGGTTCCTTTGGGATCAATCATATTCGATGTGTGAGGAGAAGAGACCTCAGGGTCAGCGTGGGATGGCACAGAGCTGATAAAAGGGTGGGATGTTGCCCAAGCCACTCATCTGAGGAGTGAGGTCAATATCTTCAGGGGGCACAAGGGACTTCAATTGGAAATTCTGCAGGATGGTGGTGAAGAAAAGGAACAGCTCCATGCGGGACAAGGATTCACCCAGGCAGTTCCGTTTCCCTGAGAGAAAAATATGGGATTTTTTTCAAGAAGTAAGGACAGACACATCCCGCTATCTCTAATCAGATGACTCCTAAGATACAACCAAAACAGTTATTTCACCTTCAATCCTTTTGGCTTGTCCATATAATCTCTGGCTTAGTATGATGTTTCCCCTCCAACCAGCCATCTCACTGTCTTATATCTACTCCTAAAAGAATTCCTTTGTATCCAACTTGCTATGGGTTTGTGATTCATCTCAATAAACATTTCAGCTACCTTGCTATGAGATTGTGGATGGCCCATTGTCCATTTGGGAAAACCTAAGTTTGGTGTCTCTAAATCAAAAGGCAGTCAAGATCATTTCGAAATTTGTCAGTCTTGATGTTATGGATTTTGATATCTAGAGCTCCTTGTAAATAGGGATGCAATTCTTCAGATGACATTACCCTAATATCGGAAGACCCACAGAAGGAATTTCATAAAATGATGAACCAAGTTAGTTAATTTGAACTGGTTGCTGGACTCCTGGTAAATTTACACAAAACAAAAATATCCCAAGGGAAACAGAAGATTAGCCTATGTGGATTTCCTCAAGAAAGCATGAGAAAATCTCCAACTAAAAATAAGGACAGGAATAAATCAAGGCTACAACCTGAACTGGTTTGAATTTACACAAATGCACTATCAGTACCAACAAGACATACACATAGGATCTGAGGAAGAAAATACAGATTTCAATAAAATATTACAAGCATGAAATACATTACTACCTAAAAATTACGCTCTGCTGGTAAAATTAAGATGAATATATCAAAAAATGAATGCTAAAATGGGCCATTAATATTAACTGTACAATTACTCTAGAGAAGTGAGAATGCCTCTGGAAAGTAAAAAATAAAAACATTTAGAAGTTACCCACTGATGGAAATCTTTTTCAAAATCACATGACACCTGTAAAAATAGCCAAAATACAGCCACAATGGAAAGGAGAATAAGGAGACCACAGAAGCAAGCTCTAAAATCAAGCATGGGATATCAACTAACAAAATGTGAGAGTTATCCTTCTCCTTATTGGTGTTTTTAGGAGAGTTCTACCTGAGGAGAAAGGCACAAAGGCCTCATTCTTCTTGAAGCGTCCATTCTCATCCAAGAAGTTTTCTGGGTTGAAAGCATTGGGGCTTTTAAACATTGTAGGGTCATGCAAGACAGTGCTGAGTATTGGGTAGACCGTCATCCCCTGGGAAAAGAAAGAGTTAGGAGCACAGAATAGCAAAATGCAGTTCCAGAACAAGTATCTGGCGCAGCAGTCTTTTGATGTAAAGATTGCGGAACACTTGGGTTTATTGGAATGAGGCTTTGCACTTCAACTTTTTGATGCTTCAGGGTACAATCGTCTTTTGAGAGAAAAAACAGTAACAGATGAGCCAACAAGCAAGCTAACTGTTCTACCAAAAAAGAGATAAAATGACAACTGCAAAGATTCGAGCTGAGCATCCGTAAGGCACTAAAACTGTGATTGTGGCAACCCCTGGTGGCACATGAGACTCATTTAAGTAGCCCATGAGATGAATTGAGAACACATTTATTGCCTGAGTTTAATTGCCGTCTTTGCTTGTTTCTCAGGAATCATCTGCACTGCTATATAAAATCCAGATTATCTGCTTTCAACTCGATTATATGGCAATGTAAGGTAAAGGTAAAGGTTTTCCCCTGACATTAAGTCCAGTCATGTCCGGCTCTGGACTTTGGTGCTCATCTCCATTTCTAAGCCAAAGAGTAGACACCTCCAAGGTCATGTGGCCCACATGACTGCATGGAGTGCTGTTACCTTCCCTCCAGGATGGTACCTATTGATCTACTCATATTTGCATGTTTTCGAACTGCTAGGTTGGCAGAAGCTGGGGCTGACTGCAGGAGCTCACACCACTCCCCATATTCGAACCTGCAACCTTTCAGTCAACAAGCTCAGTAGTTGAGTGCCTTTAATCCACTGCGCCACCGGAAGCTCCAATATGACAATGTAGACTCTTATAATTGAGTCCAAAGCAGATAATGTGGATTATCTACTTTATTAATCTGGATTATATGGCAGTGTAGATCCAGCCTTAGATTCATGGTCATAATTCTGTAAATTTATTTATTTATTTATTTATTTATTTATTTCAAGCATTTCTACCCCACCCTTCTCAACCCCCTAGGGGGACTCAGGGTGGCTTACAACCGGCACAATTCGATGCCAACAATTCGACATAGTAAAATATAAACAGCATCAATTATAAATAGTTAAAAAACATTCAATTAGTACAATAACAACTAATAAAAAGAAAAGCCAATCTAGTGGCCAACGTTCAACGTGTTCTGTAATCCGTAAATCCATTCAGCATTATCATACTCCTTTCCAAAGCTCTAATGTGTGCATCTACACTACAGAAAGAGTGGAGTTTGACACCACAATTCCATTGCATTGATTGATGTCAGACTCCATCAGTTCTGCTTTGTAAATGAACCTTCTGTTCCCTCCCCAGCATCGAAATAGGTGTCAGGTGGCACAGAACACAAAATAGGTGGGTGGTTCTTGTCCCATTGTATCAGAATTCCTACCTTTTCAATATTTTAAAAAGTAAATAATGGTGGTAGAGATTGGCCTTACACCATCTAGACCAGGGGTCCCTCAAACTGTTGGAGAGCTGGATTATAATTTTTAAAAAATTGAATGAATTCCGATGCACACTGCACATATCTTATTTGTAGTACAAAAAAACCCCTTTAAAACAATACAATAATTGAAATGAAGAACAATTTTAAACTTATTAGTATTTCAGTGGGAAGTGTGGGCCGGCTTTTGGCTGATGACATAGGATTGTTGTTGTTGTTGTGGTTGCTGTTGTGTGCTTTCAAGTCATTTCAGACTTATGTTGACCCTGAGTGAGGACTGGGTAAATGACCATGGAGGGCCATATCAAGCCCCCGGGCGTTAGTTTGAGGACCCCTGATATAGACTCATCTGCCATCTGGTAACTGTAGGATTGAATCACAATGGAATGTCCCATGAATACCTTCAATTACTCATATCCTTGTTGCCCCACGACTGTACCTTCGGGATATGATATCCTCTGAATTCAGTGTCACGAGTGACCATGTGGGCCAAACTCATAGGAAGAACATCACTGCATCTCTGCACTTCGTGGATAACGGCATCTGTATACGGCATCTGCCGCCGATCTTCAGTGTTTGGGACACGATTAGGGCCAATCACTTGATCAATTTCCTCATGCACTTTTGCTGTTAAATATATGATAATTAACCCCTTGAGTTTCTGACTCTTAAAGGAACTGAGATTCTACTCCCAATTAGGCTAAATGAGAACATGAATGCCTTAATATTTGTTGCAGGAGGACTGACATCCCATCCCTAACAACAACCTGCATGACTTGATTATGCCTTCCTCTTGTAGAGAGAACACTTGTTTTTCTCATACTTTGACTTCTTCAGTCATTTCTCTCCTTTCCAGTTATTTCTGAAATCACCAACTATTGGCAGGTCTCTTTGTAGTTTTCAAACATTTTAAAGTCCTATGGGCCCTCAGTATATGCCAAAGCTTTTACCCAGGACATTTGGATGCTGAGGTCCTACTACAGACAGTGGTGTAGTAAAATGGCATCTCATATATAAAAAGCCAAACAATGGAAACAAATGCTGCAGAGAACCTGACGATCAGTGAATTGGTGGAAGTCAACTATAGCAGGATTTACATCCGTGTAAGACTTGGTATGCAGTGAAATCAAGGTTGCTTCTTTCTAAATACTTTCAAGGCATGATTGGCTAAATCTATAGGTGCAGAACCCATAGATACAAAGGGCTGGCTGTTCTCAAATGATTATAGTAAAGGTAAAGATAGTCCCCTAACATTAAGTCCAGTCATCTCTGACTCTGGGGTGTGGTGCTCATCTCCATTTCTAAGAGCCAGCGTTGTCCGTAGACACCTCCAAGGTCATGTGGCCGACATGACTGCATGGAGCGCCGTTACCTTCCCGCTGGAGTGGTACCTATTGATCTACTCACATTTGCATGTTTTCGAACTGCAAATGATTATGGAGAGGTGGAAATTAGGGTGCAGTCTGACAATAGAATTTGACCAGAAGTTGACTGTAGAATTCCCATGGAAAAACTAAACATTTTTAGAGAGAAGATATTTATCAAATCTGTAAAAGTTCAACCTGCCACTTTGTGCAAACAACAACAACAACAACACCTTGCACTTCTGGATATTTCATCAGAAACAGGAAGCCATATCTGAAGGTAGAACTGCCCGTCTCTGTTCCTCCAATGAGTAGACTAAGAATGTTGCCTTCCAAGTTCTTTGTATTATATTCACTGTCTGGATTGTCTTTTTCCTGAAAGCAGGAAAGAACAAGACATCATGAGACAATTCCAACTCTGACTGGAAGCAAGTAGGATATATTAAAGGTTTCTTATCGCATTTCCCTAAATGAGGATTATTGGACAGTTAATGCAGAGCTTGTTATGTGCCAACAAGGTACCTTTTCCATCTGAATGAGGAAGCAATCAATATAGTCACGTGGGAAATTAGGGTCAAATGTCTCTTGGTTTTCCTTTATTCTCTTGACAATAAGGAGCCTTCCTTCCATGCAATCATACATCTTATTGTAGATTCCCGGAATGTAATTCAGGTAGTTGGCATAGATGTCATAGAACTGCACAAAGAGAGAAACCATACTGAATAGATAGTTGCTGCATTCCATCTAAGTATCAACAGCAATTCTTTATTTTGCTTTTGAAGGATTTTTGGTAATTCTAGTAGCAAAGGGAGCATTCAAGACTTCCATTTTGTTCAGAGTAGAATGAAGCAACTACAACTCATTCACCTTCTAAAATATGTGAGCCTCCCAGGTTTAGTGGCTGGGTTATTGTGACTTCAAAGATTATTTGCAAATATTCAGTATTGCTGGTGATAAAAATCAAGAATGACTGCAACTTAGGCACACACAGCTGTATAAAATCCACATTGAACTGGATTATATGGCAGTGTGGACTCAAATAATCCAGTTCAAAACAAATATTGTGGATTATCTGCCCTGATATTCCAGATAATATAGCTGTGTGGAAGGGCCCTAAATTGCTGAATGGCTGCAGGAATTTGTTGGTAGAGAAGGTATGGAGTGAAGTAATGTAATGAAGAAACCTAGAAAGCAAAAGCAGGGGAACAAAGAACCTGGGTTGGAAAGCAGAAGTTCGAAAAATATGGAGAAAGGCTTGGAAGCCATGACTGGTAGTTTATTTTTTGTTTTTTTATACATAACTTAATTGAAGGAGACTCCACCACATTCTGAGGAAGCATATTCCACTGCTGAACAGCTTTTGTTGTCGGGATTTTTTCCTCATGTTTAAATGAAATCTTTTTTTCCTGTCTTTTGAAGCCACTTCTTTGTGTACTCATCTCCATAGCATGAGAAAACAAGCTTGCTCGCTCCTCAATATGACCTCCTTTTAAATATTTAAACATGGCTCACTATATCCCTGCTTAGCCTTCGTTTCTCTAAATGAAACATACTCAACTCCCCCATTGGTTGTTCATAGGGCATGGCTTCCAAATCTTTAATCATTTTGGTGGGAAATGGAGAACCTTGGGAACAACAGATATACCGGAAACAGTGAGACCAGGATAGAAAGTGAAAGAAATCGTCTATCACTGTGTCTGTGAGTCAAAGAAAAACATTACTTCAAGACCATAGAGTTTAGAAGCCTAAATATGACACACGTAAGCAAAGGAAACTACATGTTTTATATTTTAAATTAAAATTATTTTAAATCTCTCTGTTGGCTACAGTATCATCATCAATCAATAGGTGGGGAGTGTCCCTAACCAGGAAAGCAGAAGCTGGGATCAAGAACAACATCTTTATTTTCCCAGAAGGTCAAAATCATGGTACTTAAAACAAGCTGACTTGGCTTCCCACACCAAAAATTATGAGATCTTAACAAAGAGAACCTATGAAGGTTTTGGCAAAATTAGCAGGGGACAAGAATGAACAACAAAAAGACTGAATTAGTACTTACTTAGGTGAGGACAGGAAATGGAGCAGTGAGAAAGAAAAATATTGTGGAAAGAGAGAAAGATTATCTTCATGGAAAGTGAAAGAAGAAGAGCACCTGGATAAGCAATGGGAGCAAAGGAGCATGACTTTTTGTGGTTGAATATGTGAGATGAATATCTAAGTACATTGGTAAGGAAGAGGAAAAACACAGGGTATGATGAAGACAAATGGTTTTGTAATAATTTCAACTAAGCATTGACATTGACATGCGACAATACGACATGCGAGTGTGGAGAAGAGCAAACCACTGACCACCTGCTGCAATGCAACCTGAGCCCTGCCACATGCATGATGGAGGACCTTCTTGCGGCAACACCAGAGGCACTCCAAGTGGCCAGATACTGGTCAAATGAGATTTAATCAGCTACCAAGTTTGCAAAATTTGTGGTTTTTTAAATTTGTTTGTTTGTTTTTTTCTGTTAGAAATGTAATACAATGTTCTGGTTGCCGATGACACGATAAATAAATAAATAACTAAGCATTACTTTAAAAGGAGTAAAGAAGTACCTGGGCCCAGGACGTGCTCATCTCCCATAAGAACTTGTTTACCATCACCACGAGGGTCTGGAATTCCTTGTCCTCATAGTCAAAGCGCTTCCCAAAACAAATAGAGCAAATAATATTGCAGAATAGACGGCTGAGGAGGTAGGTAGGGTCAAAAGGATTTTCTGCAGCACAGCAAGGAGAATGAATGTATGAATAATAATAATAAAAATAATAAATATTTTATAATAATACATAAATAAATACATAAATAAACTTTGACAAAACCACAATCTGTCAACTGCAAAAAGCCACCTTACTTGGATCTGCACGCATCATAGATCATATATCACACAGTCCTAGATGTTTGGGAAGTATTCGACTTGTGAATTTGTGATACGAAATCCAGCATATAGATCTCGTTTGCTGTGCCATACTGTGTTTTTGTGTCAGTAAAATAATAAATATTTATATGCCACTTTTCTCCCAGCATGGGGATCCAAAATGTTAAAATACAGTACAAAGTCAAACAACAGTCAACATATAAAAATAAAACACTATAACAGTCATGCAAAACATAAACAATCAAAAACAAATCAGGTCAAAGGAGAAAGGGAGCAACTAAAAAAAGGGGGGGGAGGTGTTGACTTCCTTTCTATTCATTAGTGGTTATATATACATAATTGCTGACCTCCTTGGGAGACTTTGTATAGTGATGGGTTAAACATCTCTGTATCGACAAGTCTTCTGTGTGTTATGATGCTTTCATATTATTAAATTGAATTTTAGGTCCATTTTTTTGGTCGCTCCCTTTCTCCTTTAGCTTAGTAACCATATCCTGATGAACAATTAGAAATTGGCCTTATCTTCAAAACCTCTTCCATCTTTCCAAACTTTTCTTTCCGGAAATTGTTCCCACACTTTCGATGTACCACCCTTCCTATTTTCAGAGAGGTAGAAGAAGAGAGTCTGTTTTTTTTTTTTCCTTTTCCTTTTCCTTTTCCCATTCCCCATATCTCTCATTTTCCTTACGTGCTTTAGATGGTTTTCTCTATTGTTGTTTTCCTACTTTACTATATCTCACAATTGTTCCCCCACTTTCATTGTCACTCGGAAATTAAATAAAAATCTATATTAAAAAAATAAGAATATATACGTGTAAAACTGGAAAAAAACACAACAAATCAGGTCACAGAAGGACCAAATGAACATTGTGTCCATTAATCATGCAATGGGAGCTGGAGTCAGGCCCATTGCTAGAAAAAAAATGGGGAGGGGGGAATTGAAACATCTTTTCAGCGAATCATGAAGAATAAAATTGTATTATTCATTCTATGCCTTTATATAGACTTAATTACATCACATTTCTATTTTAGTTACAAAGTTTCAAGTCTTATAAAACCTGAAAACACTCAAGAGTACAAGTCCAGTCAGTCTTTCTTGCCCCATTGTGCTTCTTATGTATGTTTTCAAATGTTTCAGAGTTGAAAATAACCTTTCATTGGTAGCTGTTGACATTGGCAAAGCTGCAGAAATCTAAGTTTCTTCATATTCGGAAAACAACTGTCCATCACAGACAATATATGCTTCCAGTACATTTGATGGTTTTTCTGCAGGTAAAATCTTTTTTCATATTCTACATCACAGGTCAAATTCTTCCTTCAGTGTGTCGGTATCTTGAAGGCAGTTCTGTGCACTTGTTCAAGTTGGATTTTAAAGGGCCGCAATTAATAGCAGTTCCTGAACTACTTCCCTGTGCCTTGTAAACCTTTCCTGATCGTGAAAGCAGTAAAAGTCCAGAGATGGGATTTAGCCTATAGTATTCCATTGGTGTTGATGAAGTTGATTGGATGTTGCTTTGACAAGTCTGCTTTGAGCAGATGGTGAGGAATCCTAACTTCTCCACCCATAGACTCCACCACTGATCTTGCTGTGTTAAAGATTTGCTGAAATTATTTCACAGATTCTGTGAGCACCTCCTAGCTTTTTCTAAGAGACTGTTGACATGTTGCAGACTACAGAAAATGTCCATGTCATCTATTCTTTGTAATGTCTTCAGTCAATCAGTAGCCTTTATTTCAGTCAACAAACTGTCGGCTAAGTTTGTAATGTTTTGCTACTCTGAAGGGATGCTGACAGAAGCTTTCTTGGGATGTGTGTGGTTACTACAAAATTCAGAACAGCTAAAAGGTGTCCAGCTTGGGAAGAAGTTTCACTGCGGTATAGAGGACTCTCTTTTAGTTCTTCAAGTGTTCTCACCACCACACTGTACAACAAAACATAAAACTGCATCATGTTGCTCAACCCAACGAGTTTCACAAAGCGGCAACAGGCTGTTTGCTTTTGACTCAGGGAAAAGATCTTTTATATATTTTTTTTCAATAGTAACAGTCTGGTGGATAATGCTATGAGGAAATATCACACAGATGCTATTGTTCCTTGGTAGTTTCTGACAGGTGAAATGCTGCAAGTCTTTGCTAAGGCTAGATTTATTGAGTGAGCATGGCGGTAGATGTACACAGCTATCGGATACTTCTGTGATATAATTGCCTCTGCACCACTAATATGACCATTGATATTAGCAGCTCCAACATAACCCTGTCCACACAAGTATTGTAGGTTCATCCCAATTTTCCCAGTGTTTTCAAAATAATGCCTACAAGTCCTCCACCTGTCATATTATAATATTCCTTATTAGGATCTTGCCTCCTTCCTCAAGCTGAAGCAAAGATCACAGCGGGTGTTTGGAGAAGCCTTAAATAAATAGCCTGTGGGTCCACCCCTGTCAACTGCCCACAACCAGTCAGTTCTCCTTCATGGGGGCCTTAACCCCCCTCCCCCCCGGTACCTTCGGTTTTGCCTGCCAGTGGTGGGTGGGCCAACTTGGTTGCTTCCACTATATTGGCTATTGCAGCTATAGCAGTGCAAAGTAGTGGAAAGGTAGGTAATGACAGTGTGAATTGTCAAAATGTGGTTGCAATAGTGCTTGCAGTTCTGGAGCATGGGTCCTCAAACTAAGGTCATTTACCTGGCCCTCGCTCAGGGTCAACCTAAGTCTGAAACGACTTGAAAGCACACCACAACAACAAAAATTCCTATCTCATCAACCAAAAGCAGGTCCACACTTCTCACTGAAATACTAATAAGTTTATATTTGTTGAAATAGTTCTTCATTTTAATGATTGTATTGTTTTTAACTGTTTTTTTCCCCACTACAAGTAAGATATGTGCAGTGTGCATAGGAATTCATACATGGGTGTTTTTTTTTTCAAATTATAATCCGTCCTCCAAGAATTTGAGGGACTGTGACTTGGGCCTCTGTTTGTCCCAGAGGGACTTTAAATTTTTCATCTCATAGACTTAGCATAGGAATTTGGTTAACCAGTCAAAATTAACAAGTAAACCTGTTTTTTTAAACACCCTGAAAATTTTGGGGTGGTTTTAACCCCTAACTTTCCTCCCTTGACTACAGGCCTGCTGTGGTCTCTCTTGCCTTGAGGATTGCAGTACTTTCACTAAACAGAATGAGTTCAACCTGTCTTTGGTGCCTCCCTTACCCTTTGTCTTCCGAAATTCCTCCACCAGGAATTGGGCCTCCTCTTGGATTCGCTCTTCAATAGACTTTTTCCCCATTCCAAAACTCCTCAAGACAGTGAGGGTGAACCGGCGCATTTCCTTCCAGCGAGCTCCATTGGACTCAGACACTCCTGAAGGCAACAGGAGATAAATGACATGGCAAGCAGAAACAAGAATGGAGCAATTGTTGTAAATGTAAGTGGGATGCCTCACCATATCCTTCAAAGGAAGGCACTATTGAAGGCGTGGTAGTCCTTCCACTGAACTCTTCTGCCTTGTCTATCAGGGCCTCCTTCACAGCTTGGTGTCCACATAAGACCAGAACTGGATGTGGCCCAAAATAGACAGTAAAAACAGGGCCATATTTTTCACGTAGCTGTAGGGGAAATCAACCTTTTACATCTAGCAAAAAAAAAATTGGCACGCAAACATTTTGTAATGGTGTCCTTTGATGTCGATGACTCTGCATTACTTGGGGTAGCACCTTTCAACATATGCTGAATCTTAATGCGGAGTTTCGATTTTAGTTTAAAACAAACACTTGATCAGATTAGTGATCCAGTGGGATGAACATTTGGTTCCACATGTTTGAGCCATCCTAGTTCAAGTGGTGTATGAGTTCTGCAGTATAGATGCACTCTAAGGCACCTTCTGCACTGCCATACAATACAGGTTATCAAAGTAGAATATGAATATTTTCTGCTTGGAACTGGATTATATGAGTCTACACTGCCATATAATTTAGTTAATGTAGATAATCTGGGCCCCCTGGTGGCACAGCAGGTTAAACCGCTGAGCTGTGAACTTGCTGACCAAAAGGTTGGCGGTTCAAATCCGGGGACTGGGATGAGCTCCGCTGTTAGCCCCATCTTCTATCAACCTAGCAGTTCGAAAACATGCAAATGTGAGTAGATCAATAGCAGATCAATAGGTACCACTCCATGCAGTCATGTGTCCACATGACCTTGGAGATATCAACAGACAATGACGGCTCTTCGGCTTAGAAATGGAGATGAGCACCACCCTCCAGAGTCGGACATGATTAGACTTAATGTCAGAGTAAACTTTTACCTTTACCTAGATAATCTGGATTTTATATGGCAGTGTACACTTGTCTAGAGACAATTTAGTATTCTCTTCTGAACATGTGGTCATCTACACTGTAGAACTGATCCAGTTTGACACCACTTTAACTGCCATGGCTCAATGCTATGGCGTCATGGGAGTTGTAGTTTGGTGAGACACCATCACTCATGGGCAGAGGCTAAAGACCTTGTAAAACTAAAGCCCCAGGATGCAATAACATGTCAATGGCACTCCAACAAAAAAAATCCAAGTTACTTCACCAAATTACAAGTTCTAGGTTTCTACAGAGTGAAGTCATATCAATTAATGGACCATCAAACTTCAAATCCCAGAAACTAATCCAGACAAAGAATATCGTTTGGGCTATCTGGTGTTCTTTAGCATAGATGTGAGTCACACCATCAACTAACACATAGCAAGAGAGAGGAGAGGAAAGATAATATTTTGTCTAGAGATATATATCCAAGAATATCTAGAAAAATTTAACGTTCATCTTGGAAAGACGTTTTTCTCAGTTCTTATTTGTTACAGATTATAACCATGCAATAGAAGATACAAAGAAAGAAGGAAGACAATGAAAGTAAAGAAAAAGATAGAGGATAAAGATAGCTTCCAATGTTCCAGGCATACTGCTTTCCATAAACAATCCTTTCTGATCATTAAACATAAAAGTCTTTCCCCCCATAAAAGGTCTGAAAGAGTCCAAAAAGTCCATACCTTGAGAAGAGATTTTAATACTTCGGTTGGCTTGATCTGCAGTAAATTCCCAATCAGGGGCAGGGGAGTGGGTCCCGGAGGAAGTCTCCCCTTGTGCAACTGTTGCCTTTTAGATGATATGAACAGATGGCATGAAATGAAGACAGCAAGAAGGAGAATGAGTGTAGCAGCCCATTCCATGGTGCAGGTTGTCAACTGTCCTTCTCTTTTTGGTACAGTGCGAATATCAACCTGATCTAGCTGGAGCTTTATGGACTTTCCTTTGGGGTTGGTTGGGCACCGCCTTCTGTATTTCATAACTTCTCAGACCTGGAGCACAGGACAACAGTAAGAGCAGAAAGAAACCAACCATATTGACCATTAGCCTGTGGAACAAGGAAAACACATTGTTTATTCCTTCATGGCAAGGGATTGGACATGAAATGAATAGCCCCCGTGGTCTCTTCCAACTCTAGGATTTGGTAAGTTTGTTTCCTGGTAAGTCAGCGTTGTGGATATTTTGTCCAGAAGGCATATGTGTTTTAATGTTTGCACCACAGCAAACCTTCTAAGGTGAACTTACATAAGTTATCCATTTTTGTTAGCTGTACAACACCTAAGGTATCATTTACTATTTACAGTCAATCCTCCGTGGACACAGGTTTTGCACCCATGGATTCAGTCAACCATTGATCAAAAATATTTGGAGACAAAAACGCCAAAATGTAAATCTTGGTTTTGACCGCACACCAAGCATTTTGTAGATGTGTAGCCTTCGCCACTTCAAAGACCCTCAAACTCTCTCTAGCATTCATGTGAGTTGTTTGCTATCTTATATTTGCAAAGGATGCCTCCAAGCAGTAAGAAGAAAACTGCTATGCCATTAAATGCTAATCAAAGTGGACAATTGAAACATTCACACCTACCTCCAACAGACAAGAGCTGTTTTTCCCAACCTGAATATTCCAGGAATATTTTCCTAGTTTCCAACAGACCTCACAACCTCTGAGGATGCCTGCCATAGATGCAGGTGAAACATCAGGAGAGAATGCTTCTGGAGCTTACAGCAATCCAGTGATTCCAGCCATGAAAGCCTTCAGCAACATATCTTATATTTGGGTTATCATTCTACTCCATCATTAAAATAATGGGACTTGAGCACCTATGATTTTGGTATACATGGGACGGGGGCTTGAATCAAACTCTCGTGGATACCGGGAGTCTGATGTATATATTTAACACATGACTGAAAACAGATGTGATGTTGGCTGACCTCTTCGTAATTCTCATAGGATGATAAATCTCAGATAAAAACAAGGAAGTGCTGTTAAACCCATCGAAATTTCCCAAAATATACAAATTTAATAATAATACATGTTTGAAGTCTAAACAACAAGAAAGGAAATATTTTTGAGTTGGAATAATGTGTACAATAATATCTATTGCTAAGTTGGGTCATTCCCAAAAAAAGAAAAAGAAGGATGAATACACAAAGGTCTGTGTGAGACAAGGAATGGAAATGAAAGGGGGGAAAGAAGGCAGTACATTGCCTCGGTGAATCTGATGGTCTCCTCAGATACTGTTTCCAAGGGACAGTTGCTCACCTTGAGAAGAGAGTTTATGGTTTCTGCTTACTTGATCTGTATGAAATTCCCAAATAGAACAGTAGAGTGGGTCCCTTAGGAGAACTCCCCTTGAGTGATAGTTTCATCATAGCTGGTGGAATAACAAGAGAGAAAAGATAAATGACAAAACAAGAAGGTAACTGCACCACCCAACTCCAAGGTGCAGATTTTCTGGTCATGTATCCACTCTAATCCAGTTCCATGTATTTTACCAACTGTGGATTTCTTTGGTAGGATGTAATGGTGCAGAAGCAAATATATTGAATGTTCTGCCTATGAGATGCAAGTCAAATATACTCAGCTATTCCTTGGTGAGCCAGTACTGTGGCTGTTGGGTTCAGAAGATATGGATTTGCAGTTCATGGTTTTGCAGATAAAAGGATTAGCTTTCGTGGATCTCAGGAATGAAGATCCACCACAATGTAACCATAGACTACATTACAACTCTGCTAATCCAGATTTATACTCTGTCAGAGCCTTTACTGTATCTTAGTGTAGATGTTTAGCACTGCAGCATTCGCATGGTAAAGTATCCAAATCCCATTCTATAATTGTTTATACCGTTAACACCTCAAGGGTATTTTCAGTCAAATATGTTGTTATTCAGAACTCTCTTGTATCTATGGTATGTAATACAACCTGACTGTTCTGGATTTTTCCCTCTGTGACTTCTAAATCTTGCTATGCAGACAACCAATAAATACAGGACCTGTGACAGACAAGGATCAGTTATTAGTGAAAATTACCAGTTGGTCAAAACTCTAACTAGTAAAGTAACAATGCCTCCAAATTATTAACATGTAAGGTGAGTTACAGATGGTCTGGAGACTGAGAAAGTTATGTCTTTTCACTTTTTAAAAAAGTTATATCTTTTCACTTTTAACCTTGGAAGGTAGTTTCCAAGGTTATTAACCAAAGGCAAACTTCAGCAACAAAGTAATTTCTTACGTTAGCCATCACACCCCTAACAAATTTCTCCCAGGCATGGGGGTGGTACCTTATATCATGGTGGCATGGTACCTAAAAGAAATGGCAATTTGTAATGTCATAGGGCTGGTCATTTGAGGCTGAGGGCTAAAGAATATATCCTATGCCACCCTCAAAGCAGATGAGCACCCGATTCCTTTGAGAACAATGTTATTCCAGGTGGGAGGATAGATTTTAAAAATGTATCAATGGTAGGGGAGTGGGACACTTCATAGTTTCTTCATAGCTGATTGGATGACAAGAAAGGAAAGGTAGATAACAAGAAAGAGGGATGTAATGATGCAAAAGCAAAAATATTGACTGTTCTGCCTGTGAGATAGAAATCAAATTTGCTCAACTCTCTCCCTATTTCATCAGTGCTGTGAATACTGGGTCCTTAGGAGATATAGATTTGCAGTTAATTGTTTCTGCAGATAAGAGACTTAGATTTTTGGATCGTAGGAATGAAGATCCAAGGCCCAGGTCAATTTTACTTGGCGTCTTGTTCACCATGCAAATGCTGCTAATATCCTTCTCTCATGGTACACAGCCCAACACTTCTTGTATTAGATTGCAACACTGCAAGTTTCTTAGATAAGTGTCAGTCCCGGTGGACTATGTCTTCTTCACGTCAAAAATATTGGTTAAACATCTACAGCATCAAAACTTGGTAACTTCCATTGTGTCGGCTTTTGATGCTATTGCAATGTAATAAATTGGTGGAAAGGTAGATAATGATAGGATGAATAAATTGTCAACATTTGGTTGAGATAGTGCTTGTAGTTCTGAAGGGACTCTTAATTTTTGCTTCTCATAGACTTAGCATTGGGATTTGGTTAGCCAGTTAATATTCAGGAGTAAACCAGGTTTTTTTTTCAATCTGAAAATTTTCAGTGGTGGTTTCAACCCGTAAACCTTTGCCACCCCCACCCCTGTCTTGGCTACAAACTTGGCTGGATAAGCATATCTTGTCTCTCACTTTGGGATTCCTCAGCTCATGGATACTATTGGTTGGGGGCCTGAATGCTTGGACGGGCCCAAATGAGACTAACTCTGTTATTCAAATATAGGACAAAACTGGGCTTTTTAGAGAGATATGTTGTGGTTTGCAAAGCCCATCAAGGCATAGTAAAAACAATGGTGTAAACTTTGTGGGAGCCTGTTTAAGGCTCCTTGCTTATAGATTGAATTTCATAATAATACATGGATTAGTTGAAAGTGACTACCTAGGGAATTTTGCATACATGGCAGGGACTAAGACAATTTGATTATATTATGTAATATGATTTTTGTTCCTCAGTTATATATATCATTTCATAATTGGTTCTATCATAAAAACATGGAACAGGTTTATTAAACTGCAAAAAAAAAATTTCAATGAAGGTCAAAACCCAATTGGTTAAAAAAACATCACCACCTCCACCCTAAATGAGTAACATGTAAACTGGATCAGAGGATCAGAGGACTTTAAAAAGGAACACCTTACATTTTATACAAAACTGAAAATGTGACACAATATTTATATATTTGTGTGCTTACTGCCTTATCTACTTATTTTATATGTCACCTTTTCCTGCAGCAAGACCTGAGTTGGCTTCTAAGGACAGAATCCAAAGACAACATTCTCTGACAAAAGTACGGTTGTAGTCACCTAAATAAAAAATTACTCCAAAGTATAGGGCTGGTAACTTATTCATTGGTGGAATGGTGCCCAAAACAAATTGCAATTTGTAATGTAGAAGTACTAGTGATTTGAGTCTGAGGCTGGGCTGTACCTCCCATGCCACCCCAAAAGTAGGTGACAACCCAGTTCCTTTTGGAACAATCATGTTCCATGTGCGGGGGAAAGCAACTTCAAAGTCAGTGTGAGATGACGCAGAGCTGATAAAAGGGTGGGATGTTGGCAAAACCAGTCATCTGAGGAATGAGGTCAATATCTTCAGGGAACATAAGGGACTTGAATTGGAAATTCTGCAGGATGGTGGTGAAGAAGAGGAAAAGCTCCATGCGGCCCAAACCTTCACCCAAACAGACTTCTAAGCATTAAATAAACTAAGCTCATTTCAGAATAAACTCTAAAATTCTTTTGGGGTGACTGCGCAACTTGAACTCAGAATTTGGGCTTTCTCTTGCTCTCAATGGCTTATGTGCCTATGTATGCTGAAGCTATCAACCTAACAAGCATTTGGGACTGTTTCCTTACTATATTGGGACTTTCTTTGACTCTTCAGTTGCTAGGGAGATATTTGTTTGTTTAACCAGGACTTGGCATAACACAACAGTTGGATTAAATTTGAATCCAAAAAGACCTAACCTTCTGAGGAGGAATGGTGACACGAACCTTGCATGTAGGTATAACACTTGGGAGTGCTCATGGGAGAAAGTGGAACAATCAGTGTGCTGCTGTCACAGGAATGAGGACTTGAAACACTGGGCTGGGAGATGGTATCAGCTGGGTTTTGGTTAAGGACCCCCTTGTGGATATCACACTCTATGGGTGCTCAAGCCCCATTGCATTCATTGGTGTAATAAAATGATGTCCCTTACATAAAACAATCAAATCCAGATTTACTTTTTGGAATTTCTTTAATTTTCAAGTTTTGAATGGTTGAATCCATGGGTACAGAGGGCCAACTGGACTGCCTAACTCCAGAATCAAAGTGGTTATGAACTTATAACTGTTCTCACAAATTCTAAATTTCAAATTAGATAATTTCAAGGCAACTTAAATACTTCATAAACAATAAATAGACATAACTAAATTAAGAGTCATCACCATCTTGTGATTCTTCAATAAATAGAAGGAATGCTAGAAAAGAATCCTTGTTACTCAGCTGAGAATACAATAGTATCTCAGGACAAGAAGACCTAAAAAGGGGGGTAAAATCCAAAAACCATATATATTTATACCAAAAATCAGCCCTTTTTATGAAAGACAGAAAACAGAGAAAATCCCCTTCTTTCTTGTGGAGTCTGTCAATGCAATTTCTGCGAGAGTCGCAGGCTGAAGGAGAAAGGGACCTCAGGGTCAGCGTGGGATGGTGCAGAGCTGGTAAAAGGGTGGGATGTTGGAAAAGCCACTTTCTTGAAATGTGAGGTCAATATCTTCAGGGGGCACAAGGGACTTCAAATGGAAATTCTGCAGGATGGTGGTGAAGAAGAGGAAAAGCTCCATGCGGGCCAAGGCCTCACCCAAGCAGTTCCGTTTCCCTGAAATAAAAATATGAGAATTTTCCAGGAGGTAAGGACAGACACATTTAGCTATCTGTAATCAGATGCCTCCTAAGATGCAACAAAAAAAGTTATTTCACCTCAAACCCCCTTGTCTTGTCCATATCATATCTGGCTTAGTATGATGTTGCCCATCCAACCAGCCATCTCATTGTTTTATATCTACTTAGAAAAGATTTCCTTTCTATCCAAATTGCTATGGGTTTGCAGTTGATCTCAACCATTTCGAATAACCATTTCAGCCACCTTTCTATGGTATTTTGGATGACCCATTGTTCATTTAGGGAAACCTAAGTTTGGTGTCTCTAAATTTAAAGGCAGCCAAAATAATTTCTAAATGTGTCGAGCTTGATGTTATAGATTTTGATTTCTAGAGCTACTTGCAAGTAGGGATGTGTTTCTTCAATCATTTTGGGTTTGAAGAAAGCAATTAGTAATTTTAGCTGTGACCTTTACCTCCAGAAATTTATATTTGCTTTTCAAGTGGAATGTGGCTTTGAGAACTGAATATGTCAAAATGGGGCTAAACTGCATTCAGATAAGAATGCTTCCCTTCTCTTTCCTTCCCAGCATAGCAATAGTTAATAATTTGGAATTTCTATTACTGCCGTTTTGATGACAACGGCAGCAAGAATTGTGTATGTGCAGATGAGGAGACTAGAAGAAACAACAAAAATGGAAGAATAGATAGTAAAAATAATAGCAAAATAGCAAAAATTGACTTTTTAACAAGATATCTTCAGAAAAATGACCATTTACTATTCAAGCAAGACTGGGAACCCTTGGAGGAGGAAGAAGTGGGCAACAAAGGTTATACAATTATGAAATGAAATCCAGAGAGTACATGACAAAGTTCTTAATCCCTTCATAATTTTGCATGTTTGCTGTGGGAGAATAAGGAGACCACTGTAGCAAGCTCCAAAAGCAAACATGGGATATCAAGCTAATAAACTAACAAAATGTGAAAGTGATTCTTCTCCTCATTAGTGTTTCTGGAGAGTTCTACCTGCGGAGAAAGGCACAAAGGCCTCATTCTTCTTGAAGCGTCCATTCTCATCCAAGAAGTTCTCTGGGTTGAAAGCATTGGGGCTTTTAAACATTGTAGGGTCATGCAAGACAGTGCTGAGTAATGGGTAGACTGCCATCCCCTGGAAAAGAAAAGAGGTATGAGCTCAGAAAGACAAAATGCCGTTCCAGAACAAGTATCTTGCACAACATTCTTTTGATATAAAGACTGCGGAACACTTGGGTTTATTGGAATGAGGCTTTGCACTTCAACTTTTTGATGCTTCAGGGTACAATCGTCTTTTGAGAGAGAAAAAACAGTAACAGATGAGCAAGAAGCAAACTAACTGTTCTACCAAAAATGAGATAAGATCAGAACTGTTCAGATTCAAGTTGAACATCTGCAAGGCACTAAGCCAGCGGTTCTCTATCTGGGGGTTGCAACCCCCAGGGGGGTCGCCTGGCCATTTCAGAGGGGTCGGGAGGCCACCTCCACTGGCCTCATCCCAAGGGCGCAGGCCAGGCGTGGGCTCCTTCGCATGAGGCCTGGCGTCATGCAAAGCCCTCCTTGCCTGCCTCGCTCTCTCACCATCCGGCGAGGAGTGAGGCATGCAAGGGGTCCTCCGCACGAGGCAACTACAACTCCCAATTGTCAGAGTCTATTTTCCCCAAATGTCTCCAGTATTTTTTGTTGGTCACAGCAGTCGTGTATGCCAAGTTTAGTTCAATTCAATTGTTGGTGAAGTTCTGAATGCTCTTTGATGGCAGGTGAACTATACATCCAAGCAACTACAACTCCCAAATGTCAGGGTCTATTTTCCCTAAACTCCACTAGTGTTCAAATTTATAAAGGAGCAATAAAAATAATTGTATGGTTGGGGGTCACCACAACATGAGGAACTGTATTAAAGGGTCGGGGCAACCATATTTAGGGGTCCCGGTGTTAGAAAGTTTGAGAACCACTGCACTAAGCTGTGGTTGTGGCAACCCCTGGTGGTTCATGAGACTCAATTAGGTAGTCCGCGAGATGAATGGAGAATGGTTTTATTTGCCTGCGTTTATTTGTCTTCTTTGCTTGTTTCTTAAGCCCCATCACCACCACCTTATAAAATCAAGATTATCTGCTTTCAACTCGATTCTATGGCAGTGTAGACTTATATATAATCGAGTTCAAAGCAGTGTAGATCCAGCCTTAAATTCATGGTCACAATTCCATAATGGATGCACGTACACAACAAAAACAATGTAGTTTGACACTAGTTATAAATCTGCAAATTCCATGATCCCATTGCATTGATTGCTATCAA
>NW_026847771.1:9823694-9837477 GCF_025583915.1 Anolis sagrei ordinatus | reverse complement strand
ACTTGGGTTTATTGGAATGAGGCTTTGCACTTCAACTTTTTGATGCTTCAGGGTACAATCGTCTTTTGAGAGAGAAAAAACAGTAACAGATGAGCAAGAAGCAAACTAACTGTTCTACCAAAAATGAGATAAGATCAGAACTGTTCAGATTCAAGTTGAACATCTGCAAGGCACTAAGCCAGCGGTTCTCTATCTGGGGGTTGCAACCCCCAGGGGGGTCGCCTGGCCATTTCAGAGGGGTCGGGAGGCCACCTCCACTGGCCTCATCCCAAGGGCGCAGGCCAGGCGTGGGCTCCTTCGCATGAGGCCTGGCGTCATGCAAAGCCCTCCTTGCCTGCCTCGCTCTCTCACCATCCGGCGAGGGAGTGAGGCATGCAAGGGGTCCTCCTCCACGTGAGGCAACTACAACTCCCAATTGTCAGGGTCTATTTTCCCCAAATGTCTCCATTATTTTCTGTTGGTCACAGGAATCCTGTATGCCAAGTTTAGTTCAATTCAATTGTTGATGAAGTTCTGAATGCTCTTTGATGGCAGGTGAACTATACATCCAAGCAACTACAACTCCCAAATGTCAGGGTCTATTTTCCCTAAACTCCACTAGTGTTCAAATTTATAAAGGAGCAATAAAAATAATTGTATGGTTGGGGGTCACCACAACATGAGGAACTGTATTAAAGGGTCGGGGCAACCATATTTAGGGGTCCCGGTGTTAGAAAGTTTGAGAACCACTGCACTAAGCTGTGGTTGTGGCAACCCCTGGTGGTTCATGAGACTCAATTAGGTAGTCCGCGAGATGAATGGAGAATGGTTTTATTTGCCTGCGTTTATTTGTCTTCTTTGCTTGTTTCTTAAGCCCCACCTTATAAAATCAAGATTATCTGCTTTCAACTCGATTCTATGGCAGTGTAGACTTATATATAATCGAGTTCAAAGCAGTGTAGATCCAGCCTTAAATTCATGGTCACAATTCCATAATGGATGCATGTACACAACAAAAACAATGTAGTTTGACACTAGTTATAAATCTGCAAATTCCATGATCCCATTGCATTGATTGCTATCAAACCGCATCAGTTCTGCTGTGTAAATGAACCCATTACGGAATTATGGAATCTATTAATCTTTCTTCTAAAATCTACCAGAGTCTCTTCGTAGTTGTATCACATAGAACCTGTGACCTTAACCTCCAAAAATTTGGAATTGTTTTTCAAGTGGAATGTGGCTTCAAGAACTCAATATGTCAGTAAAGGTAAATGTTTCCCCTGACATTAAGTCTAATTATTTCCGACTCCAGGGTGGTGCTCATCTCCATATCTAAGTCGAAGAGCTGGCATTGCCCGTAAACACCAGGGTCATGTGACAAGCATGACTGTATGGAGCACCATTACCTTCCTGCAGAAGCGGTACCTATTGATCTACTCATATTTGCATGTTTTCAAACTGCTAGGTTGTCAGAAGCTGGTCCTAACAGTAGGAGCTCACCCCGCTCCTTGGATTCGAACCACCAACCTTTTGGTTAGCAAGTTCGGCAGCACAGCGGTTTAACCCGTTGCACCAATATGTCAAGGTAGGACATAAGGTAGGAAGATAAGAATGCTTCCTTTCTGTTTCCTCCCCAACATAAAATGGATTTTCCCCCTGTCTATTGAAGCCACTGCTCTGTGTACTGGTCTCTACAGCATGAGAAAACAAGCTTTAAACATGGCTCACCATATCCCTGCTCAGCCTTCATTTCTCCTGTCTAAACGTACTCAACTCCCTAATTGGCTTCTAAGAGGGCTCGGCTTCCCAAACTTTGATCATTTTGGTGGAAAATGGAGAGACTTGGGGACAACAGATGCAGCAAGAACAGTGAGATCAGGATAGAAAGTGAAAGAAACGTTCTATCACTGTGTCTGTGAGTCGAAGAAAAATGTTACTTCAAGACGATAGAATTGAGAAACCTAAATATGACACATATGAGAAAAAAACCCACGTGTTTTATATTTTAAATAAAATTTAAATCTCTCTGTTGGCTACAGTATAATCATTAGGCTTGGGTGATTTAAAAAAAGGTTCAAAACTCATTTCATATATAGTGGGCGCTGGCGATTCAATTTTGAAATGATTTTCGAAACTTTAATGAAAAAAAGATTGGAAATATCAGGAAATCCGAATCGCTTCATTTGCTTCATTAATGGAAGGTGCCCTCCAGAACCATTAGGCAATTTTGGCAAAGCCTAACAAACGGTTTGAAAATCTCGCAGTTTCCCTTCCCTTGCAGCGAGCTGTGATGCAGAGGGATGGGGTGGGCTGGCTAAGTACAGCTCTTCTTGAAGGCCACTGGGTGTGTGACCTTCAAGAAGAGCTGTGCTTAGCCACGCCCACCTCATCCTTCTGCATCGCAGCTCGCTGCAAGGGAAGGGAAACTGCGAGATTTTAAAACCATTTGTTAGGCTTTGCCAAAATTGCTTAATGGTCTTAAAATCAAAATAACTGTGGGAGGCACCTGAAAATAATTCCGAACAATGGGTAAGTGGTTTCAATTCGGAATTGCTCCTCCCACTATTCCTGCAAGGCTCGAAATTGATTCAAAAGGGACTTTAATCTGAATTAATTATGATTTTAGAAGCTTCCAAACGAACTTGCCCAAGCCTAATAATCATCAATCAATAGATGGGAAGTGTTCCTAACCAAGAAAGGGGAAGTTGGAATCAAGGCTGACTCCTTTAGTTTCTGAAAAGGTCAAAATCGTGGAAGTGAAAACAAGCTGACTTGGCTTCCCTCACCAAGAATTATGAGATCTTCACAAAGGGAGCCTAAGAAGGCTTTGGCAAAATGAAAAAAGAAAAAAAATCCTAAATGAGTACTTAGGTGAGGACAGAAAATGAAGAAAGAAAAATATTGTGAGTGAGGTGTAGGAGGGGAAAACAGGGGAAAGAGAGAGAACACTCATGTGGAAAGAGAGAAAGATTATCTTCATGGAAAGCAAAAGAAGAGGAAGAGCAGCTGGATAGGTGATGGGATCACAAGAGCATGAGGATTTGTGGCTGGACATGTGAGCTGAACATCTAGGTATGTGAGAAAGGAAGAGGAAAAACTCAGGGGAGTGATGAAGACAAATTGTTTTGTTATTATTTAACCTGAGCATTACTGCAAAAGGAGTACCTGGGCCCAGGCGGTGCTCATTTCCCAGAAGAATTTATGTACCATCCCTACGAAAGCCTGGAATTCTTTGTCCTCATAGTCAAAGCGGTTCCCAAAAACAATAGAGCAAATGATGTTGGAGAATGCACAGCCGAGGAAGAAGGTAGGATCAAAAGGATTTTCTGCACAGCAAAGAGAATGAATGAATGAAGAATCAGTTCACAGAAGGTCTTTCTGGTGCAAAGAACAGGACCAAATGCACCCTGTGTCCACTAATTAACATGCAATGGAAGCTGTAATCAGGCCCATAGCCAGAGATAAATTTGGGGAGAGAGAGTTGAAGCATGTTTTTAGCGAATCAAAAAGACTAGGTCCATAACCCAAAATAATTTAAATTATATTATTCATTCTATATTTTGTATAGACTTAATTAAATCAAATTTGTATTTTAGTTACAATGTTTCAAGTCTTTTAAACACCTGGAAATGATTCTTAATTGGTAATTTAGTGGTTACAAAAGAATACTACATTGTCTGTAGGTAATACTTGAAAACTTTGTCAATACACTTTGGCAGAAATCAGACTCCATCGATAGACTTCAGCAGACACTCAAGAGTGAAAGTCCAGTCAGTCTTCATTGTCCCATTGTGCTTCTAATGTATATTTTCAAATATTTCAGCGTTGAAAATGACTTTTCATGCTTTGACAAGTCTGTTTTGAACATATGCGAGGAACCCTAACTTTTCCACCCATAGATTCAACCATTGATCGAGGAATCCTAACTTCTCCACCCACAGATTCAACCATTGATCTTCTTGTGTTAAAAATCTCCTGAAATACTTTCACATACTTGCTTACTTACGTAGGCAATCCCTTGTTGTTCAAGTAAGATAATCCTCTAAGTCAGTGGTTCTCAACCTGTGGGTCCCCAGGTGTTTTGGCCTACAACTCCCAGAAATCCCAGCCAGTTTACCAGCTGTTAGGATTTCTGGGAGTTGAAGGCCAAAAACATCTGGGGATCCACAGTTTGAGAACCACTGCTCTAAGTGCAGTGTCCTGGCAGAGGGTACAAATGTGACTGTGGATTCTTGACCTCCAGTCTCCTCCAGTGAAAGCATCGGTTTCCAGGAGGAAGGTGGTCCCGGTCAGGGTTGATTTGATTTGCCTTCCTCTTGTCTCATTTCTCCATTTTGCCCTCCATTCATGCCTCTTCAAATTCCACAGCACTGCTAGTCACAGCTGACCTCCAGCTACAATGCTCAAGGAGCAGGGCTTCCCAGTTCTCTGTATCTATACAACAGTTTTTTCGACACAGGCATTTGACATAGTGAATAGCAGTGCTCTCTGGACCATCCTCCAAAAAATCAGGTCCCCTAATAAATTTGTGAATATCCTGTGGCTCCTCCATGATGACATGATGGCAACAGTCTTGGACAGCAGTGGCTCCCAAAGTGACCCATTTAAGGTGGAATCAGGTGTCAAACAGGGATGTGTTATTGCCCCAACTTAATTCTCCATCTTCATCACTATGATACTACATCTTGTTGATGGGAAGCTTCCCATCAGAGTGGAAATCATCAATCGGACAGATGGCAAGCTATTTAACCTCAGCAGAGTGAAAACCAAAATGAAGGTTACAACAACATCTGTGATAGAACTCCAGTATGCTGATGACAACATCACCTGTTCACATTCAGAAGAAGACCTACAAGCCACTCTAAATACCTTTGCAGAAACATATGAGAAGCTCGACCTGTAATTGAACATCAAGAAAACCAAAGTGCTCTTCCAGCAGTCACCAGCCAATCCATCTTCAATGCCAGAGATGCAGTTTAATGGTGTAACATTAGAAATGTTGACCATTTCTGCTATCTTGGCAGCTACCTCTCCACCAAAGTCAACATTGACACTGAAATTCAACACCTCCTGAGCTCTGTGGGTGCAGCATTTTTCCGAATGAAGCAGAGAGTGTTGAGGACCAGGACATCCGTAGGGATACCAAGGTGCTTGTTTATAAAGCTATTGTCCTCCCAACCCTGCTATATGCCTGCAAAACGTGGCCTGTCTACAGACGTCACATACAACTCCTAGAACGATTCCATCCGCCTCCAGAAAATCCTGCAAATCTCTTGGGAAAACAAGCGGACAAATGTCAGGATGCAATTGATATTTTTATCCTTCAGAAGTTTGGTTCCATCTGATGAGAGTAGAGGGTGTGTGCCATGATTTCTTGGTCCGTAGATGACTTTTGTGGCTTTAAAAAATCCCTGAGTATCATGGATGTCTGCAAAGTGTTCGATTTCTTCAGCCTTCTTTGTTAACCAGATGTTCTTGAGTTCTCTGGTCTTTCTTTGGACCTCAGCTTTTGCACTGGCATAGATCTTTTCCTTAGCAGTGCAGTTGGTGTCTCTCTGCCATCTTTTGAAGACTTTCCTTTTCTTATGAATTAACTGTTGGATCTCTTTGTCATTTTCATCAAACCAATCATGACGTTTCTTAGTTTTGGATACTTCTGTGATATAATTGCCTGTGCACCACTAATGTGACCACTCATATTAGCAGCTCCATCATAACCCTATCCACACAAATATTGCAGGCTCAGTCCATTTTTTTCCAGTGTTTTCAAAATAATGCCTGCAAGTCCTCCACCCGTCATATCACTGATCTTCTCAAAGACTTTAAAGTCTTCTCTTATTCCTGCAACTTTGACAACAACATACCTTACCAAGAACAATAACTGTTCTGAGCTACTCACATCCAAAGTTACATCTGTCAAATTGCATGGCAACTTTCGATTTTGGACTATCTTGTCTATTAGTTCATTCTGTATTTGAAGACTAGAATATTGGGCATTCATAGCTGCAGTTTCAAAATGACTTTTCAGGTAATTTTCTCCTGATCTGGCAAGATATCTCAACAAAGCCATGAAATTACCATCTTTGTGCAAAGGTTCTGAAGGACAATCATTTCTATAATTGCCAGAAGTTTATTTCTGTTTTCTTCTGTTTTCTTCTGCTTTCCTTTATCGTGATGATGGGTTACATCAGGATGTTTTCCACTATTAGCAAGAGGTTTTCAGCCAAGCACAAGTTGTTCTGTTGGTACTTTGTTTTTTTGGTGTCCATTGAAAATTTCTGTTGCATTTTTCCATCACACAAATGGTCAGACAACCAATGCACTAAGCTTCTGATGACCACCTTTACCCCTAACTTCTCCTCCAAACACCACACATTACTTACAGAGTGCACCTTGTAGATTAAATGAGTAGGCTAACCAGGGAAGTCTGCTGAACCATTTGGGTTGAAAACTTAGATGCCTCTTCTTATCCACAGGAAATACATATTGTTCTGTCGCCGCTGGGCCTGTAATTAGTTGACTTTAAAAATAGGATGTGTAACCTTTGCCCAGCGGGAAGCCAGGGGCCTAAGGAGAAGTTCTCAGAGGTTTCCACTACAAAGAATCTTCAGATGGCTAGAGAAGTACAACAAAGGCCTTTATTAATGAAATCAAACAGGAACTTCAAGGCTTTCTTGATAAAGTATTGGTTCTCTCAATCTTGTCCACAGGGGACAGGCACTATCTTCAATAACGTTTTCTTTAAAGGAAAATTCCCATTTTTAACTTCTCCCAGGCTGACTGAAATCCAACCCTCACTGATGTGTGCTCCACTACCGGGCCGAACTGCTTCTCGGACGTTGAGTGGACCAACCAGCAAGACAGTGGATATTCTCCAGCTGGAGTTCTTTAGTCTTTAAGGCTGTTTTCCTGGAAATTCCCAAAGCTGTGGGAATGCTTCCCTGGAGTTCTTAGGAGACTCTTAAAGCTGTTCTCCTCTGGATTTCTTTCCTTTCTGTTTCTGTTGGAATTTCTGTAACCCTGGAAATTCTTAAAGCTTGAAGCCTTTGTACAGGGGAAGTTACACACATCCTATACAAAAACTAACCTGGCTGATACTAACTAACAAAATGGCTCACTTCCAATCCAAAGCCCAAAAAAGGGGGCGGGACTAGGGAACCTAATGATAATTGACAAGCAATTGACCCAATAACTGCAAAGTAAGGAAAGCCATCTAACTGCAAAGGCATAGAACTTTAAAATACATGCAGTAATCAACAAATAGCAAGGGAAGCTGGAGCTCCTGGTGCGGCTGTACCAGAACACATATCCTGCCTATCATGAGGCCAAAATTTAACTCCTAACACGAGGCATGCAATAAAAGGTAGACCTCAGTATGTGATGACAAAGTTAATGAGTGAAATTGCCTGTGCCTTTCCACTCCAATTTTGAGGGTGGTTTCAACCCCTAACCCTCCTCCCTTCACTACAAGGCCTGGTTATGGTCCCTCATGGTTGAGTGAGGATTACAGTCCTTTCACTGAACAGAATGAGTCCAAGCTCTCTTTGGCACATCTCTTACCCTTTGTCTTCCGAAATTCCTCCAGCAGGAATTGGGCCTCCTCTTGGATTCGCTCTTCAATAGACTTTTTCCCCATTCCAAAACTCCTCAAGACCGTGAGGGAGAACCGGCGCAGTTCCTTCCAACGTGTTCCATTGGAAAAACTCACTCCTGAAGGCAAAAGGAGATAAATGACATGGGTTATTGTAGGTTTTCCACAGATATATAAACCCTATTTTCCTAGTTTCCAACAGACCTCACAACCTCAGAATATGCTTGCCATAGATGCAAGCAAAACGTCAGGAGAGAATTCTTTTAGAACATGGTTATATAGCTCAAAAAACCTACAACCACCCAGTGATTCCGGCCATGAAAGCCTTCTGCAATAAATAAATGACATGGATAGCAGAAACAAGAATGGGACCATTATTGTAAATGTAGTTGTGATGCCTCACCATATCCCTGGAAACTAGGCTCCAATGAAGGCATGGTAGTCCTTCCACTGAACTCTTCTGCCTTGTCTATGAAGGCCTCCTTCACAGCTTGGTGTCCACATAAGACCAGAACTGGACGTGTCCCAAAATAGACGGTGAAAACAGGGCCATATTTTTCACGTAGCTGTAGGGGAAATCAATCTTTCACATCTAGCACAACCTTTTTGATAGGCAAACATTTTGTAATTGTGTCCTTTGAGAGAGATGACTGCATCATTTGCGGTCAAGTAGCACCTTTCAACATATGCTGAATCTTAATGTGGATTCTCGATTTCAGTTGAAAACAAGCACTTGATCAGAGTAGTGATCCAATGGGTTGAACATTTGGTTCCACATGCTTGATCCATCCAGTTGAATTGGTGTATGAGTTCTGCAGTACAGACACACTCTAAGGCAGTGGTTCTCAACCTTCCTAATGCCGTGACCCCTTAATACAGTTCCCCATGTTGTTTTGACCCCCAACCATAACATTATTTTCATTGCCACTTCATAACTGTTATTTTGCTACTGTTATGAATCATCATGTAAACTATCTGATCTGCAGGATGTATTTACATTCACTGGACCAAATTTGGCACAAATACCCAATATGCTGGGATTTATAGTTCACTTACAATGAAAAGCATTCTGAACTCCACCAATGATGGAATTGAACCAAACTTGGCACACTGAACTCCCATGATCAACAGAAAACACTGGAATAAAGAATAAAGAAATAAACGCTATCCAAGAAGATATAAAAGATGTTAGGAAAGATAACGCAACACTGAAGAAGAACTATGGCAAAGTAGAACATAAAATAATGACGCTAGAGGTAGTAAACAAGAAACTGGAAAGACAACAGGAAGTGTGGGCCAGTAAAGAAACCGAATTTCAACTGCGATTTAGAAATATTGAAGAAAATGAAGAGGACTCCCTGAGAAATATCGTGACTGGAATTGCTGCCGAAATTGTAAATATGAGTAAAGAGGAAATGAGTAGAGAAATTGATACCCTCCAATGAGTTAATTCGAACTATGCCAAGAAGAATAAGGTCCCCAGGGACATTGTGGTTAATTTCTGTCGAAAAAGTCTGCGTGATGATATCATAAAGATGAAATCTAAAATCCAACCCATGTACAAAGGAAAGAAAGTGATAATACTTAAGGAGTTTTCGACAACATCAATGAATAAAAGAAAAAAATATTACTTTCTTACTGACAAATTAAAAAAACATAAAATCAAATTCAGATGGGAGAGACTTGAGGGAATCTCAGTGTCATACAACGAAAGCAAATTCTGGTTGACGTCAGAAGACAAAGCCAAGGAATTCTATAAAACACTTAAAAGAGATCTGGATAAGGGACAAACCACAGCTAAAGATGAAACACCCTCGGAAAAGAGGAATGAGACAAGGAGGGAGGAAAGGAAAGGAAAAGCATGGGGGGGAAAGGAGAAGAAAAGACCCAGACCAGACTCTACGGAAGACGACGAAGGAGAAAACAGAATGGGAACCGCTGGGCAAGATAACCAACGAGAACAGGACGATGAAGAAGTTAGCGATATATGTTAAAAATGTAAATGGAATGAACTCACCAAATAAAATAAAACTAATTTTCAATGTACTTAAAAAGGGGAAATTTGATTTCATTGCTCTTCAAGAAATTCATATTGCACAGAGACACAGCTTTTATTTAACACAGACACAACTGGGCAAAGAGTTCCATTCACTAATACCACAAAAAAGAGGGGGGTGGTAATTTATGTTAAAAATACCATAAATGCAACCTTTGCATTCAAAGATGAAGAAGGCAGAATGATAGGGATCAAAACCAAAATAAATGAAAAAGAAACACTCATCTGCAACATCTACGCCCCGACAGGCCCGAAAACAAAATTCATAAAAGTGCTAAGAAAGAAGCTACAAGAACAATCCTATGAAAACCTAATTTTAGTTGGTGACTTTAACGGTGTCTTGGACTGTAATCTAGACAAAACAAATACAAAAAGAAAAGACCCAAATGGAGGGAAATTACCGGCAAGTTTTCTACATCTAAAAAAAGAATTATTTATGAAGGACGTCTGGAGAGAAAGAAATCCGACGGAAAAGGATTTCACATTCTATTCGGACAGATATAACTCTTGGTCTAGAATAGACATGGTCTGGGCAACCAACTCCACGCTAAGTACAATAAATAAGATCAAAATACTTCCCAGAACCAACACGGATCACTGCCCGATATTAATCGAACTACGAGGGGAAAGGCACCAGAGGAAATGGAAACTGAATGAATTCCTGCTAAGATCAGACAAAGACATAGAGATCAACAAAAACCACATCAAAGAATTCTTCAAGTTTAACAGCAATAAAAGAACCAGAACCAAGGTGGTCTGGGATGCCTGCAAGGCAGTGATGAGAGGGCACTTCATCCAACAAGGGGTTGCCCGAAATAAGAAAAGACATGAAGAGCAAGAAGAGTTTAAAAAGAGAATAAATGACCTGGAAACAACTTTAAAAAGAAGACCTGGAAACAAAAAAATTAAATTGGAACTTGAATTGATAAAGAAACAACTGAATTCAACGCAGCTAGAACAAATAGCAAAAAATCTCAAATACACAAGGGTAAACTATTTCACCAACGCGAACAAGCCAGGGAAGCTTTTAGCTAAAAAATTGACAAAAAGAAGACAACAATATTATATAACGAAAATAACGAAAGAGGGGGAAAGCTATCACACAGAAGAGGAGATCAGGAAACAATTCACAATGTTCTACAAAGAATTATATCAAAAAGAAGAAATAAAAATGGAAGAAATAGTCAACTTTCTATCAGAACACAAACTAGATAAAATAAATGAAATACAAAAAGAAAACCTTAATAAACAAATAGACGAAGAAGAGATAAAAAGAACAATTCAAAATCTCCCTAACAACAAAGCACCCGGGCCTGATGGACTAACAACAATATTTTACAAAGTATTTCAAAACGAGCTTATCCCATACCTGAAAGAGTTATTCAACAACATTCTACAACACGCAAAAACCCCGGAATCATGGCAAGAGGCAGTCATCACTTTAATTCACAAAGAGGGATCGGAGACAGACAACGTAAAAAATTACAGACCGATATCGCTTCTTAATAACAATTATAAGATCTTTTCCAGCATAATAGCTAACAGAATGAAAACATACTTAAGCAACATCATTAATGAAGACCAGACCGGCTTCTTGCCAAAAAGGCAGATGAGGGAAAACCTCAGAACGATACTCAACATAATAGAATACTACGAAGGAAATCCACAAAAAGAGTTAGGTTTGCTGTTTGTCGATGCTGAGAAGGCATTCGACTGCGTCAATTGGAATTTCATGTTGCAGATTATCAAGGAAAGGGATATGGGCTTCTACTTTTCTAATGCGGTAAATGCCATCTATTCCAAGCAAAGTGCAAAAATCAGAGTAAATGGACATGATACAGAAAAAATCGAAATAATGAGAGGCACCAGACAGGGATGCCCTCTGTCTCCTTTACTTTTTATTGTGTCGTTTGAGATACTTCTTGATGAAATAAGAAGAGATGACAGTTTGAAAGGCACCGAGATAAGGAATGAAGAATACAAGCTAAAGGCATTCGCGGATGACATCGTATGTATAGTAGAAAACCCATTGGAAACCATTCAGAAATGGACGCAAAAATTTGAAAAATTTGGAAGAGTGGCTGGATTAAGAATCAATAAAGCCAAGACAAAAATCTTAACCAAAAATATGAACAAAATCAAGAGCTATAAGTTACAGGAAATTTCTCAATACGAAGTCTCCAGCAAAATAAAGTATCTGGGAATACAATTGACATCCAATAATTCACAGTTGATTAAACACAATTTCGACCCAACATGGAAGGCCATCCAGAAAAAGCTAGAAACTTGGAGCCAATTAAGATTAAATCTTCTTGGCAGGATCGTGGTTGTTAAGATGAGTGTTTTACCGAAATTGATTTTTCTATTTCAAACAATCCCTGTCCTTAGAACTACCCATTGCTTTCTTCAATGGAAAAAAGACATCCAAAAATTTGTATGGGGAGGAAAAAAGACTAGGATCAAATATAAAATAGTAACAGATGCAGTAGAAAGAGGCGGTCTAGGCTTGCCTAACCTACAGCTATACTATGATGCCTGCGCCTTATCCTGGGTCAGGGAATGGGCAACTCTTACAAAGAAAAAATTACTAAATCTGGAAGGTTTCGACATTAGGAGGGGCTGGCACGCCTATCTGTGGCTCGGCAAGGCAAAAATCGAAAAGAACTTCACAAACCATTTTGTCAGGGCCGCCCTCCTGAAGATATGGGAGAAATATAAAAGGAACTTCTATGATAAAACACCATCCTGGTTCTCCCCCACAGAGGCCTTCCATAAAAGAGAAGTCCCAAGCGAAAACTGGTACACTTATAAAGAGCTTATAGAGAAAAAAGAAGGCCAATGGACCCTAAAATCTCTGGAAGAACTAAGGAAACTAGAGATAAACCTCTCTTGGTTCCAGTACATACAGGTGAAAGAAAGCTTCAAGGAAGATAAAAAAAAGGGCTTTGCACTACAAGACACGTTTTGGGACAGGATAATGAAGAAGGAAAAGAAAGTAATAAAAGCATTATATCAAAAACTACTCGAATGGAACACAGAGACAGAGCTAATTAAAGACAATATGGTAAAATGGGCCAAGGATTTTGGGCACTCCATCCTGCTCAGAGAATGGGAGAAAAAATCAAAGGAAGGAAAAAATCAAATATACAAAGACAGCCAATATAACTGAAAACTGGAAAAAAATGTTTTTTCGCTGGCACATCACTCCGCACCAACTCGCCAAATTTCAAAAAGGAGCAAATAATAATTGTTGGAAATGTGGTAAACAACTAGGTACTTACTTTCATGTCTGGTGGCAGTGTAAAAAAGTAAAAAAAAAATTGGTCTGAAATACATAAGCAAGTACAAAGAATCTTACAGATGAAATTTGAACTTAAACCGGAGTACTACCTCCTCCACCTACTGGACTTCAACATGGATAAAAATAAGGACAAGTTATTTTTCCACCTGACAGCTGCAGCAAGAATTTTGATTGCAAGTATGTGGAAAAAGAAAGAATTACCAATAATAGAAACCTGGCTGCTTAAAATAAGAGACCTGATGGAAAATGATTCTCTGGCAAATATAGTATTTGACAAGAGCAAGAAAAATAAGATAGATTGGAATCCGATAAGGACATTTCTAAAAGAAAGGAGAAACATACTGTTGCCAGAATAGGGAAGCGAAAGTGATAAGGAAGATAAGAATATCACAACAACAAGTTCGTGATCCTGCAATCTAGATTGGAAGTCAACTTCGTTTTTTAAATGGATTCACCTATCACTACTTATCCATCCCCCTCACTTCCCTCCCAAATCACCCCTATCCCACCCTCCCTGCATACCCTACCCTCCCCCCAATAGCAGGTAATATTGGTTGTATAATGAAAATCAGTCAATAAAGATATTAAAAAAAACAAACAGAAAACACTGGAATGATCTGGTGGGCATTAATCTTGAGTTTTGGAGTTGTAGTTCACCTACATCCAGAGAGCACTGTGGACTCAAACAATTATGGATCTGGACCAAACTTTGCACAAATACTTAATATGCCCAAATGTTAACATTGGTGGAGTTTGGGGGAAATAGACTTGATATCTATGACAGCCTGAAGAAGAGAAGGCTGAGAGGAGATATGATAACCATGTATAAATATGTGAGAGGAAGCCACAGGGA